>JAQOOD010000005.1:12229632-12288177 GCA_029633175.1 Citrus glauca
TTTTCGTCACAAAAAAATGACATTTTTGAGAGGAGATATAATAAGCTTTGTTCCTTAGAAAAGTCCATCAGATATATTATGCCCTCGGTTGCTATTGTTAAAAATAAGTAATTCTTTCTTTCTGTATATTAAAATAGTAAAAGGGTGGATAATATTTAAAATAGTTTTTTAACCTTTTGTCTTTTCTGACATTCGAATTTTAAACTCGAGAAGTGAAGCAAATAAACTTCTTGAGAGGTTAACTAAATCCTTAGTAATTTGATATAATTTCATTTCATTAGAACAGTTCTCCAAAGCAACTTAGTTATCTTTGACATATTTTCTTTGTAATATGAGGTAAGGGCATCTCCAATGCTTAACACCAAAAATGTACTTTTTTCACACCAAATTACTATTTCATCTCCAATCCATTTACACCAAATTTTACACCAAAAAGAATGTTCTTCTTTTTATTCTTTTAATTCTCAAGAATTAATTCAATTAACACAATAAATATTACTATTAATATAGATAATTGAGTAATAAATAATTTTATATCGGTTAACCAAAGAAATATAAAAAAATATTAAATTTGGCATTTTATTTTTATTATTAATTTTTGTGTTGAATATTTTTTATTTAAAATTTTAGTATAATGTTAAAAAATTAAAAAATGAAATAAAAATAATAACAAATAATAATAATAATTTAAAATATTATATAAAATAAGACATATATGTAAATAAAAAAAAGTAATAAGGATATTTTAGACTTTTTCTTCCTAACACCAAATGAATAGTGTTGCACCATATTTGGTGCAATACTATTCATAACACCATTTTGGTGTTGGTTGTAATGTTATATTAGAGGAGCATTTTACACTAAAAATGATACAAAAAGTGATTTGATGCTAGATTTAGTGCCACATTGGAGATAGCCCAAGTACGTAGACAATAGTATGATATTTATTAAAATCATTATGGGACAGATTTTATTGTTTATTTTTCTTAACAAAGTATCCGACTGTAGATATAATAAATTACTAATTAAAATTATTTGAGTCGCACTGTAAACTAGATTTTGAAGTTTTGTCATGACATAATAAAGTTATATGGTCCATACGTTAACGTTAACGTTAATGAGACAATGGCTTACTAATTCAAACGACCAAATGAATTAATGAGACAATGGCTTTTGCCTACCTGATATATAACAAAAGTTGTCGGCCATAATCCATATAGACAAAAAAATGGTCCATACGTTAAGGTTAAATTGAAAAATATAATAAATAAATTTCATTTGTGATGAAATTCGTAATAGATTTATTACTTAGTTATCTTTCACATATTCTCTTTGTAATATCAGACAAGTCATAGATCTCAGCATGATATTTATTGTAATTAAAATCGTTATAAAAATGATTTTATTCTTCTTTTTTTTTCAAAAAAAGTATCTGTCTAACTGCAAATGTAATAAATTATTAATTAACATTATTTGAGTCGCTCTCTAAATTAGATCTCGGAGTTTGCCATGGCATAACAGAGTTACATTCTCAAAATGACCAAATCAATTAATGACATAATGGCTTTTGCTTTTGCCTACCTGACAAAAAGATGTTGTCGGCCAAGTTGAAAAATATAGTACATAAATTTCACATGCACGGTCCAGGCCACCTACAAATTTGTGCTGAAATTCATAATGGATTAATATGATTGAGCGAAATTACTCTATATAATTTCAACTACAAATTTCTGTTTATGCTCAATCGAGTAATTAACCATTTAATAATACATGATACCATTTAATAACCATCTACAAATTTGTAGATGGTTTATTCCATTTAATAATAGATGATCTTAGGAAGTAATTTCGCATGATAGAAGTAATTAGCAATTCAATTTTTTAGCAATCATTTATACTAATGGAATAATCTCGTTGCCCATATTTTGCCTGACAACTTTTTTTTTGTAAAAAAAAGAAATTTGCTACATAAAACATGAAATGTGTTGATTTTTATTTTTTATTTTTTAAAAAAATTCTAATGTTTACAAAGGGTTTTTGGATCAAAGGATTTGTCCTAAATCATCTGTTCAATCCTTTTACCAGCAAGACTAGTAGTCTGAAATGTATCAAAATGAAAGGCTTAGCAGACAAGGCAGGAGGGTGAAACGAACATTTCTTTGTTTCCAAAATCAAAAGTGAAATGCCTGCAAATGCAAGCAATAAAGCTTTGCCAACCTCAAAACAAACTATTTTTTGTTTGGTGAGCAAACTTCACTATCACTCCATATAAGCCCTGCTTCTTTGAACATCACTACTATCAATCACCAACCATTAAGCAAATTTCTGAATACCTTTCACGCTCTTACAACATTATTTTGATGTTGCCTGTATTATTCAACCAAAGAAAAATCACAATCACAATCACAATCATTGTATTGGAAATGAGCATAAACAGAAATTTGTAGTTGAGAGTAATTTAAAAGGTTAATTTTATTGACAAATTATCAAATATGCAAGTAATGAAAAATTAATCTCAAGAGTTAGTAGAAGTAAAGTTCTAATTTAATAAGATGATAGATAAAAAATAAAAAAATTTAAGTACATCATAAATTAATATTAACCATAAATAAACGATAATGATATAAATTAAAGTCTCATAAATGGATAACTTTTTTTCTTTAATTTTATCCCAGCTAAAGTTATGCGTAAATTAGGATTATCAATCCCATAATTTTAGGATTAAATTTAAATGTAGTTCCTAAATCCAATTCAATTAAGCTTACCAAATATGAGATATATAATCACAAAATTAGTCCAATTCCGTACTTACTCCTAGTATCCGAACATGGCCTGATAAAATAATTTAGGTAATATACTTCTATGACTCACAATTTAAATAAATCTAAGAATTTATATAGGGGATAGAAAATTCACAATAATCATAACTTATGCTATCTTTTCTTCCTTTTCTTAATTAAATAAAAGAAAAAAATAATTACAGAACCACTACTGTTTAAAATGACCCGATATCGATGAAGTCGCAATCGCCTACCAAACATTCTCAAATTAATTTGAGAATGTTATCTTTTCATCCTTTTCCAACTTTTGTTTTATTTTTTCTTTTTTCCACGGGCATGGGCCCCGGCCACTACAAATTAATTTGAGAATATTATATTTTCCAATTCTCTTTTTGTCGTGACATAATGGACTAAAACGGAATCACAACTTTTTCAAATGACCAAATGGCTTCGCCCTACCTAATAATAAAAGGCCATATAGATGAGAAATGGATCCATACGCTAAATTGAAACATATAATAAATAAATCGTCAGGAGATGATTTTATCAAAAATTTCACTCGCACGGTCCCGACCAAAATACAAATTTGTGATGATATTCATAATGAATTTATACAATTAGGCGAAATTACTCTATATTTTGTTTCATCGATATATATTATACCATTACAAATATACTAATATTTATAATAAAAAGATTTTATGACTATTTTAAATCGACTGTATTATATGTGAATTCACAAGATTCATAGACAGATTGCATTGAGCTTTTTGTTGCAGTTTACAAATATTTTGTTACTAATTATCTTAAGAGCAGCAAGTAACTAAATACAAATATAAGAAATTTCACAAGTGCGGATGCTGTGTACTCTGCGTAATTAATAATGAATTATTATGAATCAGAGAAACAGGACAGAAAGCTAGCCCCAGACGGTGACTCCTGTGGGGACTCCTTTAATTTGCAGCACAAAAGAACGTTCACATTGACATGGACTCAAGGGTAAGACGAATGCAAACATGCTTGAACGAACATTCTAACAGAATACATAAAAGCTACTTTTCTCTGAGCGTTTTAGCAGCAAGAAAAGCAATTGTAGCATTTACCATTTGATCTAATATCAGAATGGCTCATGCGATCGTTTCTTCTCTCCTGGACCAGCTGAAATACAATGCTCAAGATCAGGTGAAAGAAAAGTGGAGGCTTGTGACGGGTGTGGAACAACAAGTGGGTAAGCTTACCGCCAATCTTCAAGCCATTCAAGCTGTGCTGGAAGATGCAGAGCAGAGACAAATGAAGCAGGACAAAGCTGTTACTCCTTGGCTGGATCAGCTCAGAGACGCATCCGACGACATGGAAGATATGTTGGAAGAGTGGATCACTGAAACACGGAAATTGCAGCTTGATGAGGGCGGCGATGATGATGAAGATGGTGATAACGAAAATTCTTTTGTTACTCTTTTGACGAAGGTATGTTCCTTCTTTCCTGCTGCGTCAAACTGCTTTGGTTGCTTCAAACAACTCAGTCTTCGTCATCATATTGCTGTCAAGATTAGAGAAATCAGTGAAAGGCTAGATGATATTGCCAGACAAAAAGATAGTTTCAAATTTGTTGAGAATGTGAGTAACAATGTTAGGAATCCAGAGCGAGTGCGAACCATCTCCTTGATTGATGAGGGAGAGGTTTGCGGTAGAGTTGAGGAGAAAAATGAGCTCTTAAGCAAGTTGTTGTGTGAAAGTAGTGAACAACAAAAAGGCCTTCATGTCATTTCACTAGTTGGGTTGGGGGGTATAGGTAAAACCACTCTAGCACAATTGGCGTATAATAATGATGAGGTGAAAAGAAATTTTGACAAAGTTATATGGGTGTGTGTATCATACACTTTTGAGGAGATTAGGGTCGCCAAAGCAATCATTGAAAGTCTAGGTGAGTCAAAAGAAGCTTCTGGTTTAAGCGAATTCAAATCTCTTATGAAACAGATTCAAGAATATATTACGGGGAAGAAATTTTTTCTTGTTTTAGATGATGTGTGGGATGGAGATTACAAAAAATGGGATCCATTCTTTTCTTGTCTAAAGAATGGCCACCACGAAAGTAAAATTCTAATTACCACACGTGATAGGTTAGTCGCACTACAGTTGGGATCAATATATATTATCCCTGTCAAGGAGTTGGGTGAAGGGGAATGTTGGTTACTGTTTAAGCAGATAGCATTTCTACGTAGGTCCTTTGAGGGTTGTGAAAAATTAGAACCAATCGGGCGAAACATTGCACGTAAGTGCAAAGGCTTGCCTCTTGCTGCAAAGGTAATAGGGCATCTCTTGCGCTCTAAAAGTACAGTAAAAGAGTGGCAAAGAATTTTAGAGAGTGAAATGTGGAAAGTAGAAGAGATTGGGCAAGGTATTTTGGCTCCTTTGTTGTTGAGTTATTACGATTTGCCCTTCAATTCTATGATAAAACGGTGCTTCTCATATTGTGTTGTCTTTCCAAAAGACTACAATATGAATAAAAGGGAATTGATTAATCTATGGATGGCTCAAGGTTACCTTAATGCAGATGAAGACGAAGAAATGGAGATGATTGGAGAAGAGTATTTCAACATCTTAGCAACACGCTCTTTCTTTCAAGAATTTCAGAAAAATGACGATAATGATATTACGAGTTGCAAGATGCATGACATCGTACATGATTTTGCTCAATTTGTAAGTAGCAAAGAATGTTTGTGGCTAGAAATTAATGGTACCAAGGAATCAGTCATAAACTCTTTTGGTGACAAAGTCCGTCACTTAGGGTTAAAGTTTGAAGAAGTCGCTTCATTTCCTATGTCCATTCGTGGACTTGATCGATTGCGTACCCTATTAATTAATGATGAAAGTCCTTACAATCGGTCTCTTAGTAGTAGCATCCTTTCGGAATTATTTAGTAAATTGGCGTGTTTAAGGGCATTAGTTATAAGCGAAAATTACTTTTTAGATTTGCATCTTGAGGCAAATTTGATTAGAGAAATTCCAGAAAATGTTGGAAAATTAATACATTTAAAATATCTTAATTTGTCTGAATTAGTCATAAAGAGTCTACCTGAGACTTTGTGTGAATTATATAATTTACAAAAGTTAGATATTAGGGGTGCGAATATCTTAGAGAATTGCCTGCGGGGATTGGGAAGTTAATGAACATGAGGAGTTTACTGAATGATAACACTCGTTCGTTGAAGTACATGCCAATAGGGATTTCCAAATTAACCAGTCTTCGAACATTAGAAAAGTTTGTTGTGGGTGGAGGTGTTGATGGTGGCAGCACGTGTAGGCTTGAATCTCTGAAAAATCTTCAACTCCTTCGTAAATGTGGAGTACAAGAGCTGAGTAATGTATCCCATGTAGATGAGGCTGAGAGGTTACAACTTTACAATAAGAAAAACCTCCTTCGTTTGCGTCTTAAGTTTGGTAGAGTCGTACATGTAAATATTTTAGACGAAGAAGGGAGGAGGAAGAAGATTGAGAAAGATGAACAACTTCTTGAAGCCTTACAACCGCCTTTGAATGTAGAGGAATTGGAGATTGAATCCTACCGAGGCAACATTTTTCCCAAATGGTTGACTTCGCTAACCTATCTAAGGGAATTAAATCTTTCCTTGTTCTTTAACTTTGAGCATTTGCCTCCTTTGGGAAAATTACCTCTGGAAAAACTCAAACTATGGAACTTAAAAAGTGTAAAAAGAGTGGGTAATGAGTTTTTGGGAATAGAAGAAAGCAGTGAGGACGACCCATCTTCATCTTCATCGTCATCATTAGTTATTGCCTTCCCCAAATAGAAATCACTCAAAATTAAGGAATTGGATTAATTGGAAGAGTGGAATTACAGGATTACGACGTAGGAAAACATCTCCATCATGCCACGTCTTTCTCTCTTGTCGATTTGAGTCTTGCCCCAAATTAAAGGTGCTGCCGATTACCTCCTTCGAACGACGACGCTGCAGGAATTGAGTATTATGCAATGTCCCATTCTGGAAAACCGTTATATAGAGGGGGAAGGAGAAGACTGGCATAAGATATCTCACATTCCCCACATCCAGATATCATCGGACGGTCTTATCAAAAACAAAAAGATATCACCCAACGGTAATTTCTCCTCCTCTGATGGGAATATATAATATTTTCTAATATTTTGATTTGCGTATTGAATTCAATTATTTACTTGAACCATTAATTTAATGGGTCACTCTATGATATTGTTATAAAAATTATAAAATCAATCATGGTATAAATATGTACTGTTAGATTTAATCAATAGTTCAAAAAATTAAAAGAAAGTTAGGATAATATTTTAATTTTAGTTATTTAAAATTTAAACTTCCTAGTTATCAAATCAGTTAAACTTGTTTTCTAAAGATTAAATAATAAAAAAAACAAGTGTAGTATGAGAAATTTCTATATTTTCTTTTAAAAAAGATGTAGTCTTTTGTAAAATTTCATACAACATCATAGAAAATCCTAATATATTTTATTTTTTAATGCACGAAAATTTGTTATGTGCAACTTCCTGAGAGACAAAATCTCTGTGATACATTTGCAGAAATGTTGAAAACTAAATCATCAATTTTATCTTGTATAATGATAATCGTATTTTTTTATATATAATTTATGTGACATTAATTCTTTAAAGTAATGGGTAATTGTTTTTACAACATTAGCCCACTTTGTTTTATTTCATAAGAGTTTAATTATGTTCACCAGGGATTCGAGAAAAAATCAGAATAGACCACCTTGTTCTTCAGGCGGGATCTGATTTTCAAGGTCTGTATGTTTAGTTGCGATTAAGATGTTTAGTCACTCATTCTTAATCTTTTCTGATTTTCAAGTTCTTGAGGGCCATAAACAGTTTTCCAACTCATTCTTAATTTTTAGGTAGATTTCGAGTACTCTGTTGAGGACATTCCTGAGACCAAGGATTAGGCTGGCGCAGGAACTACTACCTCTGTTGTTATTGTGCAAGGTTTGATCATTGGACCTTGAAGAAGAATGCCTTACACGCATTCTGTAATTCAAGCATTCTCTAAAGGAAAAGAGCAGTAGAAGGGATAGTGATGGCCGGATCTGCTCTATTTTAGTTGAAGATCTCTGTGATGTCGATGAACTTAAAGCAGTTGATACGTCTTGAAAATTGTTATTGCGGATGAATTGATTCTTGAAGACAGGTATCCAAAGGCGTGTTTTCGTAAACTTCCATTTTTAACAAATGTTCCAACGCTTGCTGGAGTAACAATTTCATAGCTTGCATCTCTCGGGTGAATCATGTTCACGGGTTGGAAAAAGCATTTGTGGTAAAGCTTCAAAGCTTGTAAAATGGCTGTGAAAAGGCACATTTAATTCTGTATGCTTTAGTGCGGTCTTCTAATGCTAATATTATATTTTGTATAGCAATCTTAATATGCAATAAATCATTGTGTCCAAAGTTTTCTATTAATTATATGGTGACTGAAATTTCAATTACAATTTTAATTATCATATCAATCTTAAAATTTTTTTTAACCCTATTTTACTTTGCCTGTACAGAATACCTGTTTTGGCTAATATGTCTAATTCCTAGAAATTCATTTGCATCGGTTTCCGTTGGTTTTAGCTCAAACAGAAACAGAGAGCCCTGGGAAAAAAGTTTTACTTTTTGTGGTATTATGCTTTGTTTCTTATTCACGATATTTGTTTCGAATTCATGCTCTCATTCAGAGAGTAAAGCCTTTTCCAGGCTGCTTTGTAGCCAAATTTTGATGCCATCGATGCATGATTGTCATTTAGATTTTCCAAATAAAATTGGAGAAGAATAAGAATATATTGTTCAAAGGCTATTTAATTAGCACCCTCTGAATTTAGTTGGCAATAATGCATTGAAATGGTTGGGGAAAGTTATTGTCTTAATTAAATTACAGGTGATAAGATGCTGCTTCAATTTTGCCAGCATCTTGTACTGCGAAGATTCTGCCCACATGAGATGTTGTGATTCTTGACGTCAGGATAACACAGGTCAAATTTTAGTATCAATATATATCATCTTCTTTACTATTCTGCCTCTAAATATTAAACTTTAATCAAGTTGTTTTTGTTTGTGTAAGTTATCAGGTTAACGATACTAAGCCGTTTATTAAGGCAAATGTCAGAATGAAGACTGTTCACCACACGTGGTATGCATGATGGCCAGGAAGATTAATTGTTCACAAGCCAATTTGATCAGTGTTAGATTTTTTGCCTCCTTTCGAGGGACATCATCATCAAATTTGAGTAGAGAATCTTTGAAGAGGATTTTGTTGTGAGAGTTTCACAGTAGAGAATTTTGTTGTGAGATTGATGGTCATAAAATTATCTTGACCCTTGAGCCATTGCGTTTATTTTACTTGACACTAGAAGATGCTCTGAATATAACAAAAGTATATTTCTACTTCTTGCGGTTATTTTACTTTTGTTTCTCCTGTCAGCATATTTGATTAATTTGTTCGAATTCGAGCTCTTACACTTTATTTAAAACCATGTTCAGGTGGCTTGCAAGCTAATTAAGTTAATGCAGAAGCAATACTCTAGACAAAGATGAGCAAATTGAAGGTGATAAATGCATATATGGTGGCCAAATCGATTATTATGTTTCATCTCTCAATCTAACATGATACTGATTATTAATTTCCACGAATAATTATTAGGCTGGTGCAGATGTTCTTAAAAGGGCCATTAAACTACCTTATGAAATTGGAAAGTTGTTATTGCTTGAATGAAAGCACCATCTTCTGTTGCCAAGGCATTCCCCACATGATGAGATTCTGTGATTGTTAGCGGCTCCTTAATTATTTGTTAAATCAGGTTTTTCATATCAAGTACGTCATCTTATTCATCATTTTGGCTATATCAGAATTTGCTAATACCATGATGTCAAAGCAAGCTCAAGCACTAGATCCCTAATAATAATGCATTGCATTTTCATTTTATTTTTAGGTTGACTTTGAAGACCCTATGGAGAACATTGGGGTAACCAAGGATTAGGCTGGGTGGTGGTGTGTGCAACGTTCAGTTGCTGGACTTTGAAGACGAAAGTGATGGCCAGTTCTGCTCTGTTTCAATTGAGGATGGGTAGCTGCCTGGAAGGCATGATGATTATTATTGCATGATATTAAAGTACTAAGATCATCATTTCTATGTTGTTTTTTTATTTGATCGCTTGTTTTTTCCTTTGATCGGTTTATCCTCTATAAGCAAATTCAATTATGCTAATATTACCCTTTTTTCACCCAATTTTCACCGTTAGTTGTAATAACAATTTCAGGTATTCAAAAGCTACAGAGCAAAGCACATGTGGGCTGATCACATGCTTCCATGGAGGAAGGAATTCGGTATTGACACTATTACTCAGGTTACCATGGTATGTAGAGTATCATCTTCGAGGGTTTGTAAGAGCCATTGCAGTAAAGTTACCTGCTCGAGCAATTGCACATTCATCGATAACGATTTTGGATTTTCAAGGTTTGTATGTTTAGTTGCGATTAGCAGGCTTAGTCACTCATTCCGAATCTTTTCTGATTTCAGGTTATTTCGGTCCATTAACAGTTTTCACACATGTTTCAATGCTAGTTGTAATAACAATTTCTTATCTTGCACCTCCTAGGTGCATCACGTTTGAAATAGCTTTTGCGGTAAAGTTTCAATGCTTGGACAATGGCCGTGAAGAGGTACATTCAATTCGGTACGTTTTGGTGCGGTCTTCTATGGTGACTGAAAGTTTAATTATCTTAAAATTTTTTGCAACTCTCTTTTACTTTGCTTGTACAGAGTACCTATTTTGGCTGACATATCTAATTAGTAGAAATTCATTTCCATGGGTTTCCATTGGTTTGAGCACATACAGAAACAGAGCTTTACTTCTTGAGGTGTTATGCCTTTGTCTCTTCATTCACCATATTTGTTCGAATACGTTGTCTCATTAAGAATTTAAAGCCTTTTTGTAGGCAGCTTTGTGGCCAATTTTTGATGCCATCAATGTTTGATTGTCATTTAGATTTTCCAAAGAATTGTTAGGTGGGGAAGATATTTTTAAAAGGGCATTTCATTAGCTACGTCCCCTATGAATTTAGTTGAGGAAAGTGATAAGATGTTGCTTGAATGCAGCATCTTGTATTGCGATGATTTTGCCCACATGAGGTTCTGTGATTCTTGACATCAGGATAACTCAGGCCAATTTTCTGTATCAGCATATATCATCTTCTGTACTGTTTTGCCTTTAAAGAATAAACTTTAGTAAAATTGTTCTTGTTTGTGTATGTTATCAGGTAAAGGATACTAAGCAGCTTATTAAAATGATAACTCAGGTCAAATGTCAGAATGAAGATTTATGATGGCAAGGAAGATTAATTGTTCACAAGCCAATTTGATGAGTGTTAAGACGTTTTCAGATTTTTGGCTTTATATATTATTAGAGCTCTCCCTTCTGAGAGATATCTCATTAAATTTGAGTAGAGCTCTGCCAATAATTGTAAGCTTTCATTTGTTTGTAAAATCATCTTCTTATATTGATTGTGTTTCCTTGTGTTATCAGGTAGAGTATCATCTTCAAGGGTTTCAAAAAGTCTTTGCAGTAAAGTTTCAACCAATTGCTGTGAAGAGGCATATTCATTTGAGTAATTCAGTTTCAGATTTTCAGGGCGTGTATGTTTAATTAGTTTTGATTAAAATATTTAGTCACTCATTCTGAATCTTTTCTAATTTTCAAGTTCCTTAGGGCCACAACCAATTTTTCAGGTCTGCAGAAACTATCTTGAGCGTTGAGGAATTGCGTTTGAGCACACACAGAAACAAGACTAATGGAAAAGAACTTGACAGAATAATTATGCTCTAAATCTAACAAAAGTATATTTCTACTTCTTGCGGTTATTTTACTTTGTATTTTCTGTCATCATATTTGATTAATTCATTCGAATTCAGACTCTCATTATTTAAAACCATTTTCAGGTGCACTAATTAAGTTAACGCAGAAGCAATACTCTAGACAAAGATGAGCAAATTGAAGATGATAAATACATATATGGTGGCCAAGTCGCTCATTACATTTCATCTCGAACATGATTCTGAATTTGAATTTCCATGAATAATTGTCGGGCTGGTGCAGATATTCTTAAAAGGGCATTAAGCTACCTTATGAAATTGGAAAGTTATCATTGCTTGAATGAAAGCACCATCTTCTGTTCTCAAGGCTTTCCCCACATGATGAGATTCTGTGCTTGTTATCGGCCGCTTAATTATTTATTAAATCAGGTTTTTGTTATCAAGTACATCATTTTATTCACCATTTTGGCTATATATAAAGATTAAAATTTCTAACAGTTGTTTTGGATTCTTGTGTAATCAGATAATTGGGGCAAAATGTCAGAATGAGGATTGTTCAGTGCTACTGGTACGGCAATGATGGTGATGGTGAGGAAGATTGTTCACAAGCCAAATAGAGCCCTCCATTTTGTGAAATAACATCCTCAAATTTCAATTGTTGAGCATATATCAGCGATTAGTGAATGTTTTTCTTTAACATTAGTACACTCTTATTTCTTAGTAAAATTCTCTTCACGTCATGGAGTGAGTGAGAAATTTGTGAAAAGTCGGTTTCTAGAAGCCTTCCATCTAGAAGCCACGACTTTGAATTCAAAGAAGTTTAAAGAAGAATTTGGCAGCAAAGAAAAAAGAAGCAGGCGGTTTGACAAAGAAGAAAGAAGCCCGAAGAAGAAAGAAAAAATAATAAACAATTAATGCATAGTTGCAAATCTTTCTCTATAAATAGATACGAAGAGAATGAGCAAATGTATCCAATTAAAAGCAATTCCATTCGAGAGAGAATTGGAGACTTGAGAGAGTTTTGAGCTTAAACTTATAAGCTCTTGTTATTAGTGTTTTGAGAGTTTGGGTGTATTGGGGTTTTGGAAAGTGAGCTAAAATACCACAATACTTGTAACTCCTTTTCACTAGTAAAATATTTCCTTCTGTTTTCGCCCGTGGACGTAGGCTAAAAGCCGAACCACGTAATTTCTGGTATTCTCTTTTACACTTGTTCTTTATTTTGTTACAATTTTACTTTAGCTG
The DNA here is from genome assembly GCA_029633175.1 of Citrus glauca. NCBI lineage: Eukaryota > Viridiplantae > Streptophyta > Magnoliopsida > Sapindales > Rutaceae > Citrus > Citrus glauca. Next base: position 12,242,511 of record JAQOOD010000005.1, read on the forward strand.
CGTGTCTGCTTTCACCACCAATTTCCTAACAGTGGTATCAGAGCTATTGGTTGTATTTTTGGAGTCGGGTACTGTTTACGTAAGGGGTACTGACGTATACGATACTGTTCACGTATACATTACTGTTCACGTATACGGTACTGTTCACGTATACGGTACTGTTCACAGATACGGTACTATTCACAAGAAACGGTGGGAGCGACCCAAGAATTTTGCGGTGCAAAGCAGGGGATAGTGGTGTGAGTAAAGCAACTGTGTGGTTGTTGTACATGTCTAGGAAAGTTCTGTCACAAAGGCGATAAGAGCTTAAGGAGACTGGGTTTTAAGTAGGACCATTGTGACCCCTCCAGTCTTTCCTGGGAACTTTCCTGGTGTACATTCTCACACATACTCACAACTATTCAAGGTGGTATACTAGCTTGTGTGCAGTATTTATCAACAAAATGGCGGCAAAGTATGAAATTGAGAAGTTTAACGGAAATAATTTTTCGTTGTGGAAAATGAAGATGAAAGCTGTATTGAGGAAAAATAATTGCTTGGCAGCAATTGGAGAAAGGCCCATGGAGATAACTGATGACAAGTGGAACGAGGTAGACGACAACGCCATTTCTGATCTACACTTAGCACTTGCAGATGGAGTATTATCCAGTGTGGCAGAGAAAAATACGGCGAAGGAAATATGGGATACTCTCACAAAATTATATGAGGCCAAGTCACTACACAATAAAATCTTCTTGAAGAGAAAACTCTATACTCTTCGAATGGCGGAATCTACAATGGTGACCGACCACATCAACACCTTGAAGACTCTATTTTCACAACTCACAACGTTGGGTCATAATATAGAGGAGAATGAACGTGCAGAGCTTCTACTTCAAAGTCTACCAGATTCATATGATCAACTCATCATCAACTTGACGAACAACAATCCAGTGGACAGTCTAGTTTTCGACGATGTTGCAGCCTCCGTATTAAATGAGGAGAGCAGGCGGAAAAATAAGGAAAACAGACAAGCAAGTTCGCAGCAGGCGGAGGCGCTATCGGTGACGAGAGGGAGATCAACGGAACGTGGCCCCAGTGGGAGTCAAAGTCATGGTAGATCAAAATCCAAAAGTAAGAAGAATGTTAAATGCTACAACTGTGGCAAGAAAGGGCACGTCAAGAAAGACTGTTGGAGTAAGAGAAAAGAGGGCAAAGAACCTGAGTCATCAAATGCTCAGGGGTGTGTAGCAAGTACCTCGGATGATGGCGAAATTCTTTACAGCGAGGCAACAACTATTTCAGAAGGCAGAAAAAGACTATCTGATGTCTGGCTTATAGACTCAGGAGCTACCTGGCACATGACCTCTCGGAGAGAATGGTTTCACACATATGAACCTATTTCAGGAGGATCTGTATATATGGGTAACGATCATGCCTTGGAGATCGCTGGTATTGGTACTATTAAAATAAAAATGTTTGATGGTACAATTCGCACAATTGAGGAGGTACGACATGTCAATGGTCTGAAGAAAAATCTATTGTCTTTGGGACAAATGGATAGTCATGGGTACAAAACTCATGTAGAGAATGGAATTATGAAGATCGTTAAAGGCGCGCTTGTATTGATGAAAGCAGAAAAGATCGGTGCTAATCTATTCATGCTTAAAGGAGAAACACTACAAGAGGCTGATGCGTGTGTCGCATCAAATGGAGAAGAGTCAACGATGATGTGGCATCTCAAACTTGGCCACATGTCGGAACAAGGTTTGAAGATTCTCTCTGAGCGAAAATTGCTTCCGGGGCTCAAATCGGTAAGTTTACCATTTTGCGAGCATTGTGTTATTAGTAAGCAGCATAGATTAAAGTTTAGTAGATCTATTGCTAGAAGTAAATGCATTCTAGACTTGATTCATTCTGATGTTTGGGAATCACCGAATATATCTATGGGAGGTGCAAAGTACATGGTGACTTTCATTGATGATTATTCCAGAAGATGTTGGGTGTATCCAATTAAGAAAAAGTCAGATGTATTTCTAGTGTTTAAAGAATACAAAGCGCGGGTGGAACTTGAATCTGGTAAAAAGATCAAGTGTTTGAGGACGGATAATGGTGGAGAATATATAGACGGCGAGTTTCTTGCTTTCTGTAAGCAAGAAGGTATTCAGAGACAGTTCACTGTGGCATACACTCCTCAACAAAATGGAGTGGCAGAGCGGATGAACAGAACTCTTACAGAAATAATAAGAGCTATGTTGAGGACTGCTGGTCTACCCAATTCATTTTGGGCAGAAGCAGCCAAAACTGCCTGTTATATAGTAAATCGATCGCCATCTACAGCTATTGGGTTGAAGACGGCGATGGAGATGTGGACTGGAAAGCCAGCTGATTATTTCTACCTACATGCATTTGGATGTCCTGTGTACGTGATGTACAACGCCCAAGAAAGAACAAAGCTGGATCCAAAATCTAGAAGATGTATCTTCTTGGGGTATGCTAATGGAGTAAAGGGGTATCGTCTGTGGGACCCCACTGCCCACAAGATCGTCATCAGCAGAGATGTTATCTTTTTAGAAGATCAACTGCAGATGAAAGATGAGGATGATAGCACTGTAAAAGAAAAGTCAGAGATTGTACCAGTATATGTGGAAAATAATCCAGAAGATTCAGATTCTTCTGAAGCAGCTCCAGAACACGAGGAACAAGAACCAGTCGAGTCCGAGGCTCCAGAAATTCGTCGGTCAACTCGTGAGAGACGACCGCCAACGTGGCACTCGGAGTATGTCACAGAGATCAATGTTGCATACTGTCTTCTAACAGAGGATGGAGAGCCTTCAAATTTCCATGAAGCTTTAGATAGCCCAGATGTTGCTTTGTGGATGACAGCAATGCAGGAAGAAATTGAAGCTCTACACAAGAACAAGACATGGGAACTTGTACCACTACCACGTGGAAGAAAAGCCATTGGAAACAAATGGGTCTACAAGATCAAACGTGATGGCAATGACCAAGTGGAGCGGTATCGTGCGAGATTGGTGGTGAAAGGTTATGCTCAGAAAGAAGGTATTGACTTCAATGAGATATTTTCTCCGGTGGTTCGACTCACAACAGTCAGAGTAGTCTTGGCAATGTGTGCTACATTTGACCTACATCTTGAGCAGTTAGATGTGAAAACTGCATTTCTTCATGGAGAACTTGAAGAAGAATTATATATGCTCCAACCAGAAGGTTTTGCAAAAACAGGAAAGGAGAACTTGGTTTGCAGGTTGAACAAATCTCTATACGGTCTCAAACAGGCGCCGAGGTGTTGGTATAAGAGATTTGATTCCTTCATAATGAGCCTTGGATACAACAGACTCAGTTCAGACCATTGTGCATATTACAAGAGGTTTGGAGATAATGATTTCATTATTTTGTTGTTGTATGTGGATGACATGTTGGTAGCAGGCTCCAACAAAGATCGAATCCAAGAATTGAAGGCACAGTTGGCTAGGGAGTTTGAAATGAAGGACTTGGGACCAGCAAACAAGATTCTAGGGATGCAAATTCACCGAGACAGAAATAACAGGAAAATTTGGCTTTCAGAGAAGAATTACTTGAAGAAAATCTTGAGGCGCTTCAACATGCAAGATTGTAAGTCAATTTCTACCCCACTTCCTGTTAATTTCAAATTATCCTCAAGTATGTATCCTAGCAATGAAGCAGAGAGGAAGGAGATGTCTCGAGTACCGTATGCATCAGTAGTGAGAAGTTTAATGTTCGCCATGATATGTACAAGACCGGACATTGCACAAGCAGTGGGAGCAGTCAGTCGGTACATGGCGAATCCTGGAGGAGAGCATTGGATAACTGTGAAGAGGATTCTGAGATACATCAGAGGAACAAGTTTATTTGGAGTAGATCCTCTTGTGGCCTAGCAGAAACGTAGGCAACATAATTATGGCGAAGCAGAAAGGATGATGTGGAGATTGATTGATTCTCAATTAAATCTCCAAGTGGGAGAATGTGAAAAGTCGGTTTCTAGAAGCCTTCCATCTAGAAGCCACGACTTTGAATTCAAAGAAGTTTAAAGAAGAATTTGGCAGCAAAGAAAAAAGAAGCAGGCGGTTTGACAAAGAAGAAAGAAGCCCGAAGAAGAAAGAAAAAATAATAAACAATTAATGCATAGTTGCAAATCTTTCTCTATAAATAGATACGAAGAGAATGAGCAAATGTATCCAATTAAAAGCAATTCCATTCGAGAGAGAATTGGAGACTTGAGAGAGTTTTGAGCTTAAACTTATAAGCTCTTGTTATTAGTGTTTTGAGAGTTTGGGTGTATTGGGGTTTTGGAAAGTGAGCTAAAATACCACAATACTTGTAACTCCTTTTCACTAGTAAAATATTTCCTTCTGTTTTCGCCCGTGGACGTAGGCTAAAAGCCGAACCACGTAATTTCTGGTATTCTCTTTTACACTTGTTCTTTATTTTGTTACAATTTTACTTTAGCTGCGTGTCTGCTTTCACCACCAATTTCCTAACAAAATTAAGCATATATCAGCGATTAGTGAATGTTTTCTTCAACATTAGTACACTCTTATTTCTTAGTAAAATTCTCTTCACGTCTTTGACTGTGACGTAGACCAAAAGCTGAACAATGTAAAATTATATTGTTATTTCCTTATGCTTGTTTTGCTATATATCATTTCTGTGCAATCAAGAATGTAATTTTGTAATTAGTCAACTCTGCTTCCGCGAACATGCGGTATCTTGCAGATTTTTTTCTCCCTTTTTTCTTTCTGCGTTAAAACTGCAACAAATGGAAGTGACTGGCTTGATCTTAGCTCCTGTAAAAAAGTGCTTGGGGCGATGTCTTTTGTATCAGCAAGTTATCGAACATCATAATTTAAATATAGAATCCTGAGTTACTATCGAAAATTCCGGGTGTTTCACCTCTCAGTTTCTTAAAAGCTACAAAGCTTGATATATATTGACAAAGCAAACCGTCCGTGGGCTGAAATGCTTCCTCGGATCAGGAAGGAATTTGGTGTTGACACTGTATGTTATGCTGATAACTACAGTAGATGATTTTTACCCAAAATTTGTCACAGTTGACAATTCACTTACAGTGTTTCCTTGTGTTATCAGGCTCTCATCAGTGAATTGAAAGATTAAGAGAGATTGATTCTAACTGACTTATGCAATTGAAGATTATGAAAAAGCATTTGCACTAAAGTTCCCAGCTTGTTTAATTTCTGTGAAGAGGCACATTCATTCTGAGTACTTGAGTTTTAGATTTCCAAGATGTGTAATTTTAGTTGCCATTGAAATATTTAGTCGCTCATTCTTAAAAATCTGTTCTAATTTTCCTGTTATTTTGGGCCATAAACAGCTTAACAAGTCTGCATGTGGTTTCTAAAGATTGATGGTTATGATAAATATCATGAGGTATGAAATATTAATTTGCTATAAGTGTGAGCACAAATTTTTACTATTACATGGGGACTGAAATTGTAACTTGCAGGGTCAAAAGAAATCCTAATTTGTTTTAGGTATGAAATCTTAATTTGCTTATGTGTCTGCATTTGTGTACAAAAGAAAAATAAGAAATTCTGTCACATGGGACTGATCCCGGAATGTGTGGAACACCGTGAAAAGTTTGTCATAGTTTTGTGAAGAAGGCTGATTAATCTGATTCATAGAATTGTTAAAGGGGCATCGGGCGGGGGACAAACGAAGTGTTGAAATTGAAAAGGTTAAAGGTTGAAGCATGCAGTGTTGCCGTTAAGTTATTATTGTCTTGAAATAACAGGAGATGATAAGATGCTGGTTAAAGCATGCAGTTTCTGTTGCAATTGTATTGGCCTGGGTTTAGGGAACTGTCAGAACTTTCAGAAGAAGATGGAGTTTCTCAAACCAAATATAAGAAGATATCTCACATTCCCCACGCGGTCTCAACGCATAGGTAAGTTCTTCTCTAGCTCTGTTTTTCATTGTTTGGTATTTTTAATGTAAATAAGGAGCAGAGTTAATCTCTTATCTTGATCTTGCTTTGAGAAAACTGCTTTTACATGTATTTTTATTTCAGATGTCCACAATAATTTCATTTTAGTTTGAGCTAAGTGATAACTGTTCAAGGCTCACTCACTCACTGGGAGAAGCTCCATGACGCAGGCTGCTGGGATTAGCTAGTGCAATTGCTGTGAAGAGGCACATTCATTGGGAGAAATTCAATTTTAGATTTTCTTAATGTGTATGTTTGGCTGCGATTAAAATGATTTCTCTCGTTGTTAATGATTTCTAATTATCCCGTTCTTTATGGCCATAAACAGTTTTCCATGGGCTGCATGTGGCGGTAAAAGATTCATGTTGATAAGGCTAATGCTAAGTTACATGCATATAACTTAGGGAGATCCTATTGATAATTATATCTTGTGGTATGTGTGTTGCATTTGAGCACATGCAGAAACAGAGCTCAATTTACATTTGTTTCTTGTGTCATCCTATCTCATTCATCATTTTCGACAGAGTTTGGAAAAAAAAAATTATACGTAAATCACTTTCCAATGGTTCAGTGAATTTTGATTGGTTGTAAAATGTTGTTAGATTGGAGAAGAATAAGAAGATATTATTAAAAAGATATTTAATTAGCGCTCTCTGAATTTAGTTGCCAATAATGCATTGAAATAGTTGGGGAAAGTTATTGTCTTAATTAAATTACAGGTGATAAGATGCTGCTTCAATTTTGTAAGCATCTCGTATTGTGAAGACTTTGCCCACATGAGATGTCGTGATTCTTCTGCTTCAATACAGGTCAAATTTTAGTATCAATATATATATTCCTCTTTACTGTTCTGACTCTAAATATTAAACTTTACGCAAGTTGTTTTTGTTTGTGTAAGTTATCAGGTTAAGGATTCTAAGCAGCTTAATCAAATTTGAGTAGAGAATCTTTGAAGAGAATTTTGTTGTGAGAGTTTCACTGTAGTGAATTTTGGGAGCTTGAACTCAAGTGAGTGAGATATTAGAAGGTATTGGGGATTTGGGTTATGAGTAATCGTTATCCTTCCAATATTTGCTTAGATCACAGAAAAAATAATTGCTTTACATTAAAAAAAATAAAAAGTGATCACTTCATTTAACTTCCTTTACTAAATTTACGATTTAAAATCCAAAATAGAAAAACGAAAACAATTTTTGGAATCACACTCGAAGTTTTAAATTGACATGAAAAAAAAACTTATTATTGATTATCTTTTTCCTAAAATTTAAGCTAAGATAACAATATGTCCAAAATACCCTCCGCATTATCCCAAAACTTTATAAACTCCCCCGTTCCTCTGAACATCATCGCTTCCAAATCTTTCTCCCCGAAAAAACCAGCCATGGCTTCGTATTCAATTACCGCAACACTCCAATATTGGCTATAAACCACCCACAAATCCTCAACTTCAGTTGGACTCAGAACCAAACACTAGCTTCCTCCCCTCACTTCCTCATTCTCTCCATCCTCACTTACCTCTCCCTCACATTCATCCTCTACCACGCATGAACATCAACATCACCACCATCATCACCTCTCATTGGACCCCACATCCTCAAGCCCATCACAGCCGTCCATAACCTCACCCTCCTCCTCCTGTCCCTCATCATGGCCGCTGGTTGCACTCTCTCCATCATCCTCCATTTACCCCACCTCCATTGCACCCTCTGTTTCCCCCCTACCATTTCTCCGTCTGGCCCCCTCTTCTTCTACGCTTACATCTTCTACCTCTCCAAAATACTCGAATTCTTAGACACCCTTTTGATCATTTTGTCAAACTCCGTCCAACGGCTCACGTTCCTCCACGTCTACCACCATGCAACCGTCGTCGTTATGTGCTTCCTTTGGTTACAGACGAAGCAGTCTTTAGCTTCTTCCCAAATTCATCAATGAACCCCAAAACCAGACTAATCATTAAAATTATTAACAACCATTCGCTTGGATCAATGTATACTTGGCATGTCTATGGGCTTACTTGGAATGGTCGTTGATGGCCATGGGCTTGCCTGTAGTCGCAACGCGCAGCCATGGGCTTGCTTAGATTGGCCGCGTACAGCCATGGGCTTGCTTGGAATGCCCGTACCCAGCTGCCATGGTTTTGCTAGCGTATGCATGGGTTTTGTTGGACATGGCAGTGCGAGGCCATGGGTGTTGCCGGGCAATGGACATGGGTTTTGCTGGGCTGATTTGGAATTAACAGTGGCTATGGAGTTGTTAAGTGTATGAAAGAGAGAAAAAAAATGAACCAAGAAGGAGATGAACAGGGAATAGAACGAAGAAGATGAAGAAAGTAGAAGAGAGGGAAAAAATATTTTACTTTTTTATAAATTTTCCGATTTTTATTTCAAAATTTATAATTTTTGTTTAAATTCGAGAATCTTAAGGGTAAGATTTTCTTTGTATCTATGTGTAGAAGGAGGTTTTTAGATGGTTTTTGGTTGGGTTAACATAAATATTTGTATCTATGTGTAGAAGGAGGCAAGCTCTTTCCGAAATATGCTTGCATTATGAAATATATTATTGAGGTTTTGTTTTATTTTAAAAAAAATAGTTTAGAGGATGATTTTCATTAATGACACACATAAAGTTTGAATTAGTTATATTTCAGAAATAATAAGGATATAAGTGATATATCTTTCCAACATAAATATATCAGTAACATAAGTTATTTTATAATTAACAGGGGTATTCTCATATTTTAGTGAGTCAATATTGGTTGATAGTTAAATTTAACAGATTTTAGAGAGTAAATTGAAGTTTTTATTTTTTATTTTTGAGTAAATTAAAATACGTCAATCTCATAAGGGGATAAAATATAATTTATCCAAAAATTAGTGTTAAAATGTTATAGATGAGTGTATATTAAGATGTTCAAAGTATTAGAACATAAATAATCTTATTTTTAATAAAATTTTGCCACATAGTGAATATTATCCTCAACCTCAAGAGAAACATATCAATAAAATATACAAAAATAGAATGCATTAGTACATGTCAATAACAAGACCAATTAGATCATGTCATATTTGTTATATAGTTACTTAAGCTAATAGAGTAAGAAGTCCCAAATACATGCACATCATATCTTGGTAAAGAAATCGGTTCTACCCGAAATACTTCTTTGTATTGAAATCAATGATGATTGCTTGTTTAAATCATGAAAGTTAAAATAATTTTGTAAATAATTTCATTCTTTAATTTACGGTATACAAATAAATAAAAAAAATGTTAATTTCTCTTATACTTTTAGGACTCAAAAAATAACAAAAAGTCCTAACATATTTAATGGTTATATATAAATCATCCGTACGTATTTTTCTTGAGACAAGCTCAATTCGATAGACAATGCTCCCCTTAATTTTCTTTTCTAGTTAGATAAAAGAACAAAAGAAATTCATTTGGTCTACCTGATATATATTACAAGGGTAAGCTTCTTTTAATGCCAAACTAGAATAACAAACTTTAATTTACTTCTTAAAGGGTAAAAACATCAATTTGTCCTTATATTTGTTCAAAAGATAAGGAATACACAGACACATACATATTGTCTTCTTAATGTAAACAATTTAAATTGATGTTTCACGTTTTTTAAAAAAATAATTAAAAATTCAACAATTTAAATCTTTTTAAAAACTAAATAGGAGGTAAATTAAAAAAAAACATGTGTTCATATGAAAGATGTGCATTTTACAATAATTAATAAACAAAAAGGGTAATGATATTTTCACCCTGCAATTTTTGTAAATCCACCCCCACTCCCAAGAAATAATTACAATAAATTCACAAAAAAATTTTAAAACTCAAATAAAAAAAAGTTTGGAGATTTAAACTATTATATACAAGAGGATCGGAGTAAACATTTTTCATGCAGTATAAAAAGAATGTGACAACTCCTTTTCTTTCGGTATTTTCGCAACAAAAGCACGCTTAATAACTCATCAAATTATTTCTCCTTTTCTTTGATCGCTTGATTCGCTTCCCCTCTCCTGGAGCTGCTGAACTCCTTTGTTGCTGATGAAGGGAACAAGTGAGGCTTAGGTTACCTTAATGCAGAAGAGGGCAAAGAGATGGAGATTCGATTCGATAATAGTAGTTTATTTTAATTTTTAGGGAAAAGGACACAGAGGCCCCTAATGTTTGAAAAATAGATACAAAAGTCCCTAAGGTTTCAAAAAAGATACTCAAATCTCTATTTGTGTGTGCAAGTACCATTATACCCTTATATCATTTAATAACCCTTAATTTTAATCCATTGCTCAAGAATAAAAATAAATTAAATTGATTATTAATATAATAAAAATAACAATTCTCCATTTAAACTTATATAATCAACAAAATAAAAAAAAATTGGTTACAACAATAATTACAAAATCTTAATTGTAAAATAAAAATAAATTAAATTAATTACTAATATAATAAAAACATGTTTCCATCGGTGGAGTAGAATCATAGAAATTAAAGATGCTACTACAATTACGAACGTGTGGGTGGGGATAAGCATAACTTTTTGCATCCAATGCCAAATTTCCCCAAGTAGAGAGTGGGGACTTCTTTGCATAAATGTTGATAAAAGTTTGACTAAGATCTTATGTATTGGAAATTAAGATATTCTCTCTCTGCATGTTATTTATAGTATTTTAGGTTATTATTAATAGTTTTGCAATAATAAAAATCATTTTTTTAGACTATAAAATGCCGTACTCACACTCTATTTTGTACAGAAGTCTGCGAGAAAGGATTTCCATATAAATATATATATATAGTCGTGGATTTAACTAGTGAAGAAGTTGGGAACTTTTTTTTTTTCCTTAACACAGGCTAAAAATATTTCAATAAATTCTGATCATGCAGACTAATAAGATTTTTTTAGTTATATATATTAATTTTTTAGGGACTAATATGAATATTACTAATTTTTTTGAAATTATTAAAAAACAATGTTCTGACTTACCAATATGATTTTTCCAATCTTTTTTCTTTTCGTTATTTATTCCTTTGTGAATTAGAGTTAATGCTTGATATTATTTTTGTGCTCATTTTTTAAATTAGTAATTAAATCTGAATCTTATTGTAGAAGATTATGAAAAAGTGAACGCACAAAAAGCATAAAAGTCATTATTAGATCCAAATTTGTGCTATTTTCATACATAACTTGAGAATCGGGGAAATTAAACATTCTACAACCATTGACGTGTGGGGTGGGGATACGCATAAGCTTTTTCTATGCAGTATAAAAGAATGCAATAACTCCTTTTCTTTTAGTATCATCGCAACAAAAGCACATCTAATAACTCTTCAGAATTCTCGTCTTCTTTGTCATAATGGTTGATGCGATCGTTTCCTCTCTCCTGGACCAGCTGATCTCTGTTGCGGCTGATGAAGTGAAACAACAGGTGAGGCTTGTGACTGGTGTCGACGAAGAAGTGAAAAAGCTCACCAGCAATCTTGAAGCCATTCGAGCTGTGCTGGAAGATGCAGAGAAAAGGCAAATGCATCACGACAAAGCTGTTACTTTTTGGCTGGATCAGCTCAAACACGCATCTTACGACATGGAAGATGTGTTGGAGGAGTGGACCACTGCAAGGCTCAAATTGCAGATTGATGATGACAATCCTCTTGCTCTTGCTCCTCATAAGAAGAAGGTACGCTCCTTCGTTCCTGCTGCCTCAAACTGCTTTGGTAGTTTCAAACAACTTAGTCGTCGTCATGAAATTGCCGTCAAGATTAGGGAAATCAATGGAAAGCTAGATGATATTGCCTCCCAGAAAGATAGGTTTAATTTTGTTGAGAATGTTAGGAATCCAGAGCGAGTGGGAACCACCGGCTTGATTGATGAGGGAGAGGTTTGTGGTAGAGTTGATGAGAAAAATGAGCTCTTAAGCAAGTTGTTGTGTGAAAGTAGTGAACAACAAAAAGGCCTTCATGTCATCTCACTAGTTGGCTTAGGGGGTATAGGTAAAACCACTCTTGCACAACTGGCCTCTAATAATGATGAGGTTAAAAGAAATTTTGAAAAAGTTATATGGGTGTGTGTATCAGACACTTTTGAGGAGATTAGGGTTGCCAAAGCAATCATTGAAGGTCTAGGCGAGTCAGCTTCTAGTTTAAGAGAATTCCAATCTCTTATGAGCCATATCCATAGATCAATTGAAGGAAAAAAGTTTTTTCTTGTTTTAGATGATGTGTGGGATGGAGATTTTAAAAAATGGGAACCATTCTTCCTCTGTCTAAAGAATGGTCACCATAGAAGTAAAATTTTAGTTACCACACGTAATGAGTCAGTTGCACATATGATGGGATCAACAAATATTATCTTCATTGAGCAATTGGCTGAAGAGGAATGTTGGTCGTTGTTCAAGCGGTTGGCATTTTTCGGTTGTTCTGATGAGGATCGTGAAAAATTAGAACCAATCGGGCGAAAAATTGCACGGAAGTGCAAAGGCTTGCCTCTTGCTGCAAAGGTAATAGGGAATCTCTTGCGCTCTAAAGTACAGTAAAAGAGTGGCAAAGAATTTTAGAGAGTGAAATGTGGAACTGGCCCCTTTGTTGTTGAGTTATAACGATTTACCCTCTAATTCTATGGTAAAACGGTGTTTCTCATATTGTGCTGTCTTTCCAAAAGACTACAATATGAATAAAGAGGAACTAATTTCACTATGGATGGCTCAAGGTTACCTTAATGCAGAAGAAGACGAAGAGATGGAGATGATTGGGGAAGAATATCTCAACATTTTAGCAGCACGCTCTTTCTTTCAAGAATTTAAGAAAAATGATGATGATCATATTATGAGTTGCAAGATGCATGACATAGTACATGATTTTGCTCAATTTATAAGTCGCAAAGAATGTTTGCGGCTAGAAATTAATGGTACCAAAGAATCAGTCATAAACTCTTTTGCTGGGAAAGTCTGTCACTTAGGGTTAAAGTTAGGAGGCCCTTCATTTCCTATGTCCTTTTTTCAATTTGACAGATTGCGTACCCTCCTAATTTATGACCAAAATTTTGTCATTCGGTCTCTTAATATCCTTCGGAAGTTGTTTAGTAAATTGGCGTGTTTAAGGGCATTAGTTATAAGCCAATCGTCCTACTTAAATTTGATTGGAGAAATTCCAGAAAATGTTGGAAAATTGATACATTTAAAATATCTTAATTTGTCTGGACTACCTATAGAGAGACTGCCTGAGACTTTATGTGAATTATATAATTTACAAAAGCTAGATATTAGTTGGTGCTCAAAACTTAGAGAATTGCCTGCGGGGATTGAGAAGTTAATGAAGATGAGGAGTTTACTGAATGATAACACTCGTTCGTTGAAATACATGCCAGTAGGGATTTCCAGATTGACCAGTCTTCGAACATTAGAAAAGTTTGTTGTGGGTGGAGGTGTTGATGGTGGCGGCACGTGTAGGCTTGAATCTCTGAAAAATCTTCAACTCCTTCGTGAATGTAGAGTAGAAGGGCTGAGTAATGTATCGCATGTAGATGCTGAGAGGTCACAACTTTACAATAAGAAAAACCTCCTTCGTTTGCGTCTTAAGTTTGGTAGAGTCGTAGATGGGGAAGGCGAAGAAGGGAGGAGGAAGAACGAGAAAGATAAACAACTTCTTGAAGCCTTACAACCGCCTGTGAATTTAGAGAAATTAGAGATTGAATCCTACCGAGGCAACATGTTTCCCAAATGTTTGACTTCGCTAACCAATCTAAGGGAACTAAAACTCTTCTCGTGCGAGAAGTGTGAGCATTTGCCTCCATTGGGAAAATTGCCTCTGGAAAAGCTCACCCTATACTATTTGAAAAGTGTAAAAAGAGTGGGTGATGAGTTTGTGGGAATAGAAGAAAGCAGTGAGGATGAGCCGTCTTCATCTTCAGCATCATCATCAGTTACTGCCTTCACCAAATTGAAGTCACTCAATATTGGGGGAATGGAAGAATTGGAAGAGTGGAATCACAGGATTACGAGGAATGAAAACATCTCCATTATGCCTCGTCTTTCTTCCTTGAAAATTAGTTGTTGCCCCAAATTAAAGGTGCTGCCGGATCACCTTCTTCGGACGACGACGCTGCAGAAATTGACTATTGGGCTATGTCCCCTTTTGGAAAACCGTTATAGAGAGGGGAAAGGAGAAGACTGGCATAAGATATCTCACATTCCCCACATCGAGTGGTTTTAGTAAGATATCACTCGCTGGTAATTTCTCCTCCTCCTCTGATTTACTTCGTTGTTGCTTGCAATGAAATTAATAAAAATAATTATATTTGGAATTAAAATTCTATATAAAATCAATCATGGTATAAATATGTAAAACTTCCTAGTTATCAAAATCTGTTAAACTTGTTTTCTAAAGATTAAATAATAAAAAAACTACAAGTGTAGTCTGTTGAAATTTCTATATTTATTTACTTTCAAAAAATATGTGCTCTTTTGTAAAATTTCATACAACATCATGGAAAATCCCAATGCAATTTATTTTTATATGTACGAAAATTTGTTATGTGCAACTTCCTGAGAGACAAAATCTCTGTGATACATTTGCAGTAATGTTGAAAACTAAATTATCAATTTTATCTTGTATGATGATAATCGTATTTTTTTATATATAATTTATGTGACATTAATTCTTTAAAGTAATTGTGTAATTGTTTCATACGAGTTTAATTATGTTCACCAGGGATTCGAGGAAATGTCAGAACCACACTAGCAATTCACAGGTCCAATCTAATTTGGTTTTAATGATGCAGGCAGGAGAGCAAGACTATGAAAATGAGAAGTTTAGCCAAAGGATTGCTAAAATGTTCTGCTGGTAATTCGCTTGCTTTATTTTATAGAATTTCATTTCCATCTTCTTCTATTGATATCTTGTTGTGAATAAACAAGAACAGAGAAGTAAAGATATATCAAAATTTACTATTACGACGATGCTAAAGCAAGCTCAAGCTCAAGCATTGCATTTTTATTTTGTTTTATTTTTAGAATTTTCATTTCCACCTGCATTGCATTTTTATTTCATTTTTAGGTTGACTTTGAAGACGCTATAGAGAACATTGGGGTGACCAAGGATTAGGCTGGCAGTGGAACGACTACCACTGTGGTTATTGTGCGACTTTGAAGAAGAAAGTGATGGCTGGGTCTGCTCTGTTTTTATCTTTTTTCATTCTTTGATCGGTTTATCCTATATAAACATGTGGAATTATGCTAATATTATCAATTTTTTCACCCAATTTTCACTGTTGGTTGTGATAACAATTTCAGGCTCTCAAAAGCTAACAATTTCAGGCTCTCAAAAGCTACAAAGCAAAGCATTTGTGGGCTGATCATATGTTTCAATTGAGGAAGGAGTTTGGTGTTGGCAATATTGTCCAGGTAACCACAGCTGATAATTTCCACAAATTTGCATTGTCAGAATACACTTTAATGTTCATTGTGTTCCTATGTGTTATCAGGTTATCGTGGTATGTAAAGTATCATCTTTAAGGATTTGTAAGAGACTTCACAGTAACCTTAGTTGTCACCAGCTCGTGCAATTGCTCATTCATTCAAGAGTACTTCAAAGTTAGATTTTCAAGGTTTGTATGTTTAGTCGCGATTAAAATGTTTAGTCACTCATTCTTAATCTTTTCTGATTTTCAAGTTCTTTAGGGCCATAAACAGTTTTCCAACTCATTCTTAATTTTTAGGTTGATTTCGAGTACTCTGTTGAGGACATTCCTGAGACCAAGGATTAGGCTGGCGAAGGAACTACTACCTCTGTTGTTATTGTGCAAGGTTTGATCATTGGACCTTGAAGAAGAATGCCTTACGCGCATTCTGTAATTCAAGCATTCTCTAAAGGAAAGGAGCAGTAGAAGGGACAGTGATGGCCGGATCTGCTCTATTTTAGTTGAAGATCCCTGTGATGTCGATGAGCTTAAAGCAGTTGATACTTCTTGAAAATTGTTATTACAGAAGAATTGTTTCCTGAAGACTGGTATCCAAAGGCGTATTTTCATAAACTTCCTTTTTTAACAAATGTTCCATCGCTTGCTGTAGTAACAATTTCATAGCTTGCATCTCTCGGGTGCATGGACAAAGCATTTGTGGTGAAGCTTCAAAGCTTGTAAAATGGCTGTCAAAAGGCACATTCGATTCGGTATGCTTTGGTGTGGTCTCCTAATGCTAATATTATATTTTGTATAGCAATCTTAATGTGCAATAAATCATTGTGTCCAAAGTTTTCTATTAATTGTATGGTGACTGAAATTTGAAGTATCATATCAATCTTAAAAGTTTTTGTAACCCTATTTTACTTTGCTTGTACAGAGTACCTGTTTTGGCTGATATGTCTAATTCCTAGAAATTCATTTCCATCGGTTTCCATTGGTTTTAGCTCAAATAGAAACAAAGAGCCCTGGGAAAAAGTTTTACTTTTTGTGGTATTATGCTTTGTTTCTTATTCATGATATTTGTTTCGAATTCATGCTCTCGTTCAGAGAGTAAAGCCTTTTCCAAGCTGCTTTGTAGCCAAATTTTGATGCCATCGATGGATGATTGTCATTTAGATTTTCCAAATAATTGTTAGATTGGAGAAGAATAAGAAGATATTGTTCAAAGGCTATTTAATTAGCACCCTCTGAATTTAGTTGCCAAAAATGCATTGAAATGGTTGGGGAAAGTTAATGTCTTAATTAAATTACAGGCGATAAGATGCTGCTTCAATTTTGCAAGCATCTTGTACTGCAAAGATTCTGCCCACATGAGATGCTGCAATTCTTGACATCGGGATAACACAGGTCAAATTTTAGTATCAATATATATCATCTTCTTTGCTGTTCTGCCTCTAAATATTAAACTTTAATCAAGTTTTTTTGTTTGTGTAAGTTATCAGGTTAAGGATACTAAGCCGCTTATTAAGGCAAATGTCAGAATGAAGATTGCTCACCACACCTGGTATGCATGATGGCCAGGAAGATTAATTGTTCACAAGCCAATTTGATCAGTGTTAGATTTTTTGCCTCCTTTCGAGGGACATCATCATCAAATTTGAGTAGAGAATCTTTGAAGGGAATTTTGTTGTAAGAGTTTCACATTAGTGAATTCTGGGAGCTCGAACTCACTTTAGTGAGATATTAGGGAGTATTAGGGATTTGGGTTATGAGTAATCATTATCCTTCCAATATGTGTAAGCACTCACTTGTTAGTAAAATCATCTTTGTATATTGACTATGTTTCTTTGTTATCAGGTAGAGTGTGATCTTCAAGGGTTTGAGAAAGTCCTTGCAGTAAAGTTTCCACCACAAGCATTTGCTCAGTTTCAGATTTTCTAGGCGTTTAATTAGTTTCAATTATAATATTTAGTCACTCATTTTGAATCTTTTCTAATTTTCAAGTTCCTTAGGGCCACGATCATTTTTTCAAGTCTGCTGTGGCTGCAAAAAGATTGATGGTCATAAAATTATCTTGACCCTTGAGCCATTGCGTTTGTGCACAAACAGAAACAGAGCTAAAGGAAAAGAACTTGATGCAAGAAGATGCTCTGAATATAACAAAAGTATATTTTTACTTCTTGTGGTTATTCACTTTTGTTTCTCCTGTCAGCATATTTGATTAATTCTTCGAATTCAAGCTCTTACACTTTATTTAAAACCTTTTTTAGGTGGCTTGCAAGCTAGTTAAGTTAATGCAGAAGCAATACTCTAGACAAAGATGAGCAAATTGAAGGTGATAAAGGCATATATGGTGGCCAAATCACTTATTATATTTCATCTCTCAATCCAATATGATTCTGAATTTTAATTTCCATGAATAATTGTTAGGCTGGTACAGATGTTCTTAAAAGGGCCATTAAACTACCTTATGAAATTGGAAAGTTGCTATTGCTTGAATGAAAGCACCATATTCTGTTGCCAAGGCGTTCCCCACATGATGAGATTCTGTGATTGTTACTGGCTCCTTAATTATTTGTTAAATCAGGTTTTTCTTATCAAGTACATCATCTTATTCACCATTTTGCTATATCAGAATTTGCTAATACCATGATGTCAAAGCAAGCTCTAGCACTAGATCCCTAATAATAATGCATTGCATTTTCATTTTATTTTTAGGTTGACTTCGAAGACCCTATGGAGAACATTGGGGTAATCAAGGATTAGGCTGGTGATGGAACTACTTCCACTGTGGTGTTGTGTGCAACGTTCAGTTGCTGGACTTTGAAGAAGAAAGTGATGGCCAGGTCTGCACTGTTTCAATTGAGGATGGATAGCTGCCTGGAAGGCATGATGATTTTCTTTGATCGGTTTATCCTCTATAAGTAAATTCAATTATGCTAATATTACCATTTTTTGACCCAATTTTCACTGTTGGTTGTAATAACAATTTCAGGTACTCAAAAGCTACAGAGCAAAGCACATGTGGGCTGATCATATGCTTCCATGGAGGAAGGAATTCGGTGTTAACACTATTATGCAGGTAACTGCAGTTGTTAATTTGCACAAATTTGCATTTTCAGAATGCCCTTTAACATTCACTGTGTTTCTTTTTGTTATTCAGGTTACCATGGTATATAGAGTATCATCTTTGAGGGTTTGTGAGAGCCTTTCCAGTAAAGTTACCTGTTCGAGCAATTGCACATTTATCGAGTACAATTTTGGATTTTCAAGGTCTGTATGTTTAGTTGCAATTAGCAGGCTCAGTCACTCATTCCTAATCTTTTCTGATTTTCAAGTTATTTCGGTCCATTAACAGTTTTCACACATGTTTCAATGCTAGTTGTAATAACAATTTCTCATCTTGCATCTCTAAGATGCATCACGTTTGAAACAGCTTTTGCGGTAATCTTTCAATGCATGTACAATGGCCGTTAAGAGGTACATTCAATTCAGTACGTTTTGGTGCAGTCTTCTAATGCTAATATCATGTTGTGTATATTTAGTTTGCAATTAAAACTTAGGTATACAATCTTAATCTCATATTAATCATGGTGTACAAAGTTTTCTATTAATTATATGGTGACTAAAAGTTTAATTATCTTAAAATTTTTTGTAACTCTCTTTTACTTTGCTTGTACAGAGTACCTGTTTTCGCTGACATGTCTAATTCGTAAAAATTCATTTCCATGGGTTTCCATTGGTTTGAGCACATAAAGAAACAGAGCTTTACTCTTGAGGTGTTATGCCTTTGTCTTTTCATTCACCATATTTGTTCGAATACGATGTCTCATTAAGAATTTAAAGCCTTTTTCTAGGCATCTTTGTGGCCAATCTTTTATGCCATCAATGCATGATTGTCATTTAGATTTTCCAAATAATTGTTAGGTGGGGAAGATATTGTCAAAAGGGCATTTAATTAGCTACAACCCCTATGAATTTAGTTGCTAATAATACATTGAAATTGAGAAGGCTAATAGTTGAGGAAAGTTATTGTCTTAATTAAATTACAGGTGATAAGATGTTGCTTGAATTCAGCATCTTGTATTGCGATGATTTTACCCACATGTAACTCAGGTCAATTTTTTGTATCAGCATATATCATCTTGTTTACTGTTTTGCCTTTAAAGAATAAACTTTAGTAAAGTTTTTTTTGTTTGTGTAAGTTATCAGGTTAAGGATACTAAGCAGCTTCTTAAGGCAAATGTCAGAATGAAGATTGTTCACCACACCTGGCATTTATGATGGCAAGGAAGATAAATTATTCACAAGCCAATTTGATGAGAGTTAGATTTTTGGCTTTATATATTATTAGAGCTCTCCCTCCTGAGAGATATCTCATTAAATTTGAGTAGAGCTCTCGCAATAATTGCAAGCTTTCATTTGTACGTAAAAACATCTTCTTATATTGATTGTGTTTCCTTGTGTTATCAGGTAGAGTATCATTTTCAGGGTTTTCAAAAAGTCTTTGGAGTAAAGTTTCAACCAATTGCTGTGAAGAGGCATATTCATTTGAGTAATTCAGTTTCAGATTTTCAGGGCGTGTATGTTTAATTAGTTTTGATTATAATATTTAGTCACTCATTCTGAATCTTTTCTAATTTTCAAGTTCCTTAGGGCCGCAACCAGTTTTTGCAGAAACTATCTTGAGTGTTGAGGAATTGCGTTTGAGCACACACAGAAACAAGGCTAATGGAAAAGAACTTGACAGAAGAATTATGCTCTAAATCTAACAAAAGTATATTTCTACTTCTTGTGGTTATTTTACTTTTGTATTTTCTGTCATCATTTTGATTAATTCATTCGAATTCAGACTCTCATTATTTAAAACCATTTTCAGGTGCTTGCACACTAATTAAGTTAACGCAGAAGCAATACTCTAGACAAAGATGAGCAAATTGAAGATGATAAATACATATATGGTGGTCAAGTCGCTCATTACATTTCATCTCTCATACGAACATGATTCTGAATTTGAATTTCCATGAATAATTGTCGGGCTCGTGCAGATATTCTTAAAAGGGCATTAAGTTACCTTATGAAATTGGAAAGTTATCATTGCTTGAATGAAAGCACCATCTTCTGTCGTCAAGGCTTTCCCCACTCGATGAGATTCTGTGCTTGTTATCGGCCGGTTAATTATTTATTAAATCAGGTTTTTGTTATCAAGTACATCATTTTATTCACCATTTTGGCTATATATAGAGATTAAAATTTCTAACAGTTGTTTTGGATTCTTGTGCAATCAGATAATTGGGGCAAATGTCAGAATGAGGATTGTTCAGTGCTACTGGTACGGCAATGATGGTGATGGTGAGGAAGATTGTTCACAAGCCAAATAGAGCCCTCCATTTTGTGAAATAACATCCTCAAATTTGAATTGTTGAGCATATGAAGTGATGCTAAAGCCTTAATAATTGGACCTTCCAATGAAAGTTTCATTTGAGTGAATTATGGGAGAACGAAAGTTCTTGGAGTGAGTGAGAAATTAAGCATATATCAGCGATTAGTGAATGTTTTTCTTCAACATTAGTACACTCTTATTTCTTAGTAAAATTCTCTTCACGTCTTTGACTGTGACGTAGACCAAAAGCTGAACAATGTAAATTTATATTGTTAGTTCCTTATATTGTTAATTTGCTTTGGGTAAGAAATCTTAATTTGCTGAAGTGTCTGCATTTGTGTACAAAGGAAAAATAAGAAATTCTGCTACATGGGGGCTGATCAAATGTTTGTCATCAATACTGATCCCGGAATGAGTGGAACACCGTGAAAAGTTTGTCATAGTTTTGTGAAGAAGGCTGATTAATCTGATTCATAGAATTGTTAAAGGGGCATTGATACGACACTCTTTGAGCGAGTGCAGACTCCAATCGGTGGCAAGAGAATTTGAAGAGAGAAGAGAATGGGCAGGGGAGTTGCAGAGAAAAGAAAGAAGACGAGCTGAGGAAAGAAAGCAAAATGTTCTATTTCTTGAATGACCTCACGGGTCCCTTGACAGTACAAATATATTCTCTCTCTGCCAAAACAGTTACGCACCCTTAACTAACTAAATATAATAAAATCAATAACAACAGCAAAATAATAATTGAAACAGAACAATATTCGTTAGTCTGGTATCCCACGCATTCGCAAACCTTCTTCAAATAACAAACTCTTTGAGCCATCCTGGTTTCTTTCTCGCACGAGCTGGACCGGTCTTGAGCTGCTCTCTAACTTGAGTCTCATTCAGGGGCTGGGCTTCTTCCATTTCTGTAGGCTGGTTTTCTTCTCTTGTTGTCCCCTGGAGCTCTGTCTGATTCACGGCAATGGGCCAAGTTGTATCAGGCATCGGGCGGGGGACAAAAGAAGTGTTGAAATTGAAAAGGTTAATGGTTGAAGCATGCAATGTTGCAGTTAAGTTATTATTGTCTTGAAATAACAGGAGATGATAAGATGCTGGTCAAAGCATGCGGTTTCAGAAGAAGATGGAGTTTCCCAAACCAAATATAAGAAGATATCTCACATTCCCCACGTGGTCTCAACGCACAGGTAAGTTCTTCTCTAGCTGTGTTTTTCATTGTTTGGTATTTTTAATGTAAATAACGAGCAGAGTTAATCTCTTATCTTGACCTTGCTTTGAGAAAACTGCTTTTACATGTATTTTTAATTCAGATGTCCACAATAATTTCATTTTAGTTTGAGCTAAGTGATAACTGTTCAAGGCTCACTCACTCATTGGGAGAAGCTCCATGACGCAGGCTGCTGGGATTAGATAGTGCAATTGCTGTGAAGAGGCACATTCATTGGGAGAAATTCAATTTTAGATTTTCTTAGTGTGTTTGTTTGGCTGCGATTAAAATGATTTCTCTCGTTGTTAATGATTTCTGATTTTTCCATTCTTTATGGCCATAAACAGTTTTCCAAGTGCTGCATGTGGCGGCAAATGATTCATGTTAATAATTATATCTTGTGGTATGTGTGTTGCATTTGAGCACGTGCAGAAACAGAGCTCAAGGAAAAGCAATTGACACTAGAAGATGTTGCAAATATAACAGAAGTATATTTCTACTTGCGGTCAATTTACACTTGTTTCTTGTGTCATCCTATCTCATTCATCATTTTGGACAGAGTTTGTAAAAAAAAATTATACGTCAATCACTTTCCAATGGTTCAGTGATTTTTGATTGGTTGTAAAATGTTGAACCTCTTTTCAGATTTCCAAATAACTGTTAGATTGGAGAAGAATAAGAAGATATTATTAGAACGATATTTAATTAGCGCCCTCTGAATTTAGTTGCCAATAATGCATTGAAATAGTTGGGGAAAGTTATTGTCTTAATTAAATTACAGGTGATAAGATGCTGCTTTAATTTTGCAAGCATCTCGTATTGTGAAGATTTTGCCCACATGAGATGTCGTGATTCTTCTGCTTCAATACAGGTCAAATTCCTTAGGGACACTACAGTGTTTCAAGTCTCCATATGGCTGTAAAAGATTGATGGTCATAAAATTATCTTGAGCCTTGAGGCATTGCGTTTGAACACACACAGAAACAGAGCTAAAGGAAAAGAAGACAGTAGAAGATGCTCTAAATATAACAAAAGTATATTTCTACGTCCTGTGGTTGTTTTGCTTTTGTTTCTTCTGTCATCATATTTGATTAATTCCTTCGAATTCACACTCTCACACATTATTTAAAACCATTTGCAGGTGGCTTGCAAGCTAGTTAAGTTAATGCAGAAACAGTACTCTAGGCAAAGATGAGCAAATTAAAGGTGATAAATGCAAATCGAATTTCCATGAATAATTGTTAGGCTGGTGCTGATATCCTAAAAGGGCATTAAGCTACCTTATGGAATTGGAAAGTTATTATGGCTTCAAAGCAAGCAGCGTCTTCTGTTGCGAAGGCTTTCCCCACATAATGAGATGCTGTCATTGTTACCAGCCCCGTATTTATTAACGCAGGTCAGTATTATCAACTACATTATCATTTTGGCTATATATAAAGATTAAAATTTTGAACACTTGTCTCGGTTTCTTGTGTAATCAGGCTACTAGAGCAAATGTTTACTGTCTAAGCACTAATGCGACAATCCCATCTGTAAATTTGGGCCATATTTGATGTCTGACAGGTTAGCTGTGACAATCCCATCTGTAAGTACTAAAGCGCCTGGTTATGGTGCTTTCATTGGACTTTATGCAAACATGAGATATCAGCTATTGTGAGGATTTCATAGAGCGGTCACCAACCATTTTGATGTTATTGGAGTAGCACTGTTCTTAAGCACAGCTTTGAGGTCTCTCCGTCTCTCTTTTACGTATTTGTCTATTGATCGACATCTCTAAATATACATTGATAGACCAAATGACTCTTATTTCAATGTTTTGTTTGTTGAACTTTGACTGGGTTATTTGTTTATTTGTCTCATATGATGTTAATGTGGTTCCTAAAAAAGTGGATATAGATCTATCACCTCAAAGTCTGAAATAATTAGGAGAAAGATCAACGGATGACCTTTTGAAGAAGGCTTACACAACAGCCCATCTCAGGATGTCATGGCTCAGCTCAAAAGTCCCCAGGTGGTTCATACCAAAGAGTGCCATTGTTTCTGGGCTTGGGCTCCTTGGCGTCAAACAAGATACTCCGGATTAAGGTGACTGCATAAATTTCTTGGAGTTAATGTAGTCAATTGCCCAATTTTGCTGCCTGTCGAAGAGACACAGCATGGAAGTCGTCATCAAACTCTGAGACACCTAAGAACTAGTAGGAGGTGGTGGTATTCGCCTAGTGTTTCCTAGCAAGTATGGTTCACTGATACAGGGATTCTTTTCTTGATGTCTAAATACTATATGTGATACAACGTTGTATATTCCAGTTTTTCTCCAGTTAAATTCTAGTGAGTTAGGAAATTTAATTTTGTTTAGCTACGAATTATTTCCTAGATAATTCTAATTGCCATGTTCCTTTGGAGTCTTATTTACTCCAACTTTAGAAAATTCTAGTTAGGAAATTATGCACCGTCAACCCGTTTTTTTCAACTTTTTTTAAAATACACAATTCTTATTTGACTAACTTGATTTTACTGACATTGAGTGCATGTAATCCACAAGTCTGATTGACCCAAAAGTCTAACGACACTCACGTCCAAAGATGCCGTTATCACAAAGCCCTGGATAATTAAAGAGGTCATTGTTCGAAAGAAATGAATGATTTGTTGGTATGAAATTACGTTAAAATGAATATATCACTTTTTTTTTGGCGTGAGTGATGGCTTCGTTTAATGACAGTTCGCAGACAATGAGTCATCTTTTAATTTTAGTTTTGATTTATTAGAAAATATTAATTTTTGTAGTTTCAGTAGATGAAATTTCGAATCAAATATTAATATCGTTAAAGTACGCAACTCAATATTTTCTTAAATCATAAAAAAAAATAATTGCTTTACATCAAAAAAAAAAGTTATCACTTGATTTAACTTCCTTTACTAAATTTACGATTTAAAATCCAAAATAGAAAAACGAAAACTATTTTTGGACTCACACTCGGAGTTTTAAATTGACATGAAAAAAGAGCTTATTATTGATTATCTTTTTCCTAAAATTTAAGCTAAGATAACAATATGTCCAAAATACCCTCCGCATTATCCCAAAACTTTATAAATTCCCCCGTTCCTCTGAACATCATCTCTTCCAAATCTTTCTCCCCCAAAAAACCAGCCATGGCTTCATATTCAATTACCGCAACACTCCAATATTTGCTATAAACCACCCCCAAATCCTCAACTTCACATGGACTCAGAACCAAACACTAGCTTCCTCCCCACACTTCCTCATTTTCTCCTTCCTCACTTACCTCTCCCTCACATTCATCCTCTACCACGCATCAACATCAACATCACCACCATCATCACCTCTCATTGGACCCCACATCCTCAAGCCCATCATAGCCGTCCATAACCTCACCCTCCTCCTCTCCTCCCTCATCATGGCCGTTGGTTGCACTCTCTCCATCATCCTCCATTTACCCCACCTCCGTGTACCATTTCTCCGTCTGGCCCTCTCTTCTTCTACGCTTACATCTTCTACCTCTCCAAAATACTCGAATTCTTAGACAGCCTTTTGATCATTTGTTCAAAATCCGTCCAACGGCTCACGTTCCTCCACGTCTACCACCATACAACCGTCATTGTAATGTCTACCTTTGGTTACAGACGACGCAGTCTTTGTTTCCTATTGCACTTGCAAGTGTGCATGTGATCATGTACAGGTACTATCTGTTGTGTGTGATGGGGTTGCGGCCAAAGTGGAAGAGATTGGTTACTGATTGTTAGATTGTTCAGTTTGTGTTTGGTTTTGTTGTTTCGGTTTTGATGCTGTATTATCATTTCACGGGTTTTGGTTGCTCTGAGATTTGGGGTTGGTGCTTCAACGCTGTGTTTAATGCGTCCCTTTTGGCACTTTTTGTTAATTTTTATTCCAAGAGCTATGCTAAGAAGAAGAAGCGGGGATGATCAAAGTGTTGTGATTGTTTTGTGTTTTTTTTTTTTAAATTTATTTGATTTTGGTTAATTATGAATGGTGGTAATTGGTTGAATGCAATTGAAGAGTTGCTTTCAGTTGCCTAAACTTTGTGTTTTCAATTTTGGTAATAAATGTCATTTGTCACCACATTTTTTTAGTCTCTCCATTTTTAAATTCCCTCACACAAAAAATTCGGATTTGTATTTTGTAAAATAGTATTTTTAATTTTCGTTAATGTGTTAGCTATTATTATCTACAGTTATGTCATACGCACACATGTCACATCAGCTAAAATTAGATTATGAATTTTGGACACAAGGCCAAGTCCCACCGTTAATTTGGTAGGAAATAAGGAGCATTAGTGAAATATGTTTAGTTAAGTAAAAATTTGTTATTTTAGAGTAAAAAATAAGGGTAAATTGTATTCTATTCCTCATTAGATTGATAAACTTCAATTTACCCTTAAAAATATAAAAACTTCAACTTATCTCCAAATATTGTTTTCTTCCCATTAAATTTAACTACTGAAAGCATAAAATTATATTTGTACATTCTCTTAACAGTCAACTCATGGATAAGAAGTCAAAACATAAAAGGCAATTTCCACAAAACCCAAATGTAGGGGCGGGCAATGGTTCGGTTTAGAAGTTAGAAACCGAATGGTTTGAAAACAAACGAATCAATTGGTTTGTATTTGGTTTAGTTTGAACTAACAAACTAATCCGTTCGCTTCACCTTAATTAAAAAATATATTTATTTTAAAATATAAATGCCTAAAATAATTTTTTTTTCATTTTTCAATTCCTAATCTTAAAGTTTCATAACCCTAATCGGTAGCCATCTCTCTCAAGGTCGGCGGCGGCACAACAAACTCTCTTGGTCTGTCCCTCGCAATCTCACGGTGATTGAATTCTCATGATGTCTCCACTTTTGTTTCTTGTTCTTGTGTGATTGAATTCTCTCTATACACATAGACCCCGCCTCTTGTTCTTTGGCTCAATGGAGTTTCGTTTCTTTTCTCTCAGTTTCTTTCCTTTTGAATTCGCATGATGTTTCTATTTTTGTTTCTGTTTCTTAGAAGTGTTTTCTAAATTGGCATAATACGAATTGAACCTGAACTGAACTTTAAAATTGAACCGAATCGAACTAAATTGAAATATTTTGATTTGTTTTGATTCGATTACAAAATTCATTTCACATTCGGTTCTCTTTCTTAAGAACCATTTGGCCCAAATGTTTCAACAAATTTCAATGCCCACTCAAACATTTCAATAAAATTCGATTTGTACCTAAATTTATATTTTTTATTTTTTAATTAGTTAATTTTTTAACTGTAAAAGCATAAAAATTATTTCTTTTTAAAATAAGAAAAATAATTTTTTAAATTTTCTGGTTAATTTCTTTATCTGGTTCGGTTCATTTTCCCTTTTTTTTTTTTTAGCTTCTTACCGTTTTCTACATGTTCTCCACGCTTCATCTTCGCCAAGCATCATAAGGCCACAGTAGCCATGCCAGCAACTTGCAGTGAAGTTTGGAGCAGCGCGATGGTGCAGCAACGCCACTTTTCCAAGTCTTTGCACATCATCTCCTTTTCAACAAATCTTAGCTTCTTCCCAAATTCATTAGTGAACCCCAAAACCAGACTAATCATGAAAATTATTAACTGCTGGACCAAAACCAGTAAGAAACCGATCCTGATCCCCTAAGATCCACTCAAAATCTCTTTGACCTAAGAATGGCTAATAATCAACACAATCTTGATGAAGACACAGATACTGAAACAATCAGAGATCGAATTAGATAAAGAACTAAAAACACACACACAAGGACTTAAAAGGATTATAGTGGTTTAGCCACACAGGTGACCTACATCCATTGTGAAAAGGAAAGCAAGCTTTTTTACTAATCTGGCCTTTACAAGATACAAAAGAAGCTGAGAAACTGTCACCTTCTGGATTAATCCCATATAACAACTCACAAGGCTTTATACAACATGAAATTGCTTTTAGAAATACCCCCAGAAGCCAGCTCAATGTTACCGGGTTTGTTAGCAACAAACCTAGAAATTTCGCGCGCCTTTCAATAGCTTTTAATAGCCATTTAAACTAGCTTTTGGACACGTGTTGCAATCACCTCAGAAATGCTGTCTTCATCTACCGTTTTGAGTAAGTAATGCACGTGTTGTATCACCTGCTCAACTTATTCACTCAACTGACGGAACAACTTTGTCATATGGCTTCCTTACTAGAGATAACCGACAAATCATCTATTACCAGGTTGAATAACCGACATGTCGAACATAGTCATAACCTCAGCTTTTGTTCATCTCTCAACGTTAACCACCATTTGCTTGGATCAATGTGTGCTTGGCATGGCTACGCATGTCTATGGGCTTACTTGGAATAGTTGCTAATGGCTATGGGATTGGTTGGAATGGTCGCAACGCGTAGCTATGGGCACGCTTGGACTGGCCGCGCACAGCCATGGGTTTGCTTGGCATCGCTGCATGCATCCATGGGCTTGCTTGGAATGCTCGTGCACAGCTGCCATGATTTTGCTAGCGTAACCATGGGTTTTGTTGGATATGGTAGTGAGAGGCCATGGCTTTTGCCAGGCAATAGACATGGGTTTTGATGGGCTGATTTGAAATTAACAGTGGTTGTGGATTTGTTAAGTGTGTGAAAGAGAAGAAAAAAATGAATGAAGAAGAAGATGAACAGGGAATAAAACGAAGAAGATGAAGAAAGCAGAAGAGAGGGGGAAAAAATATTTTCCTTTCTTATAAATTTTGGGATTTTTATTTCAAAATTTATAATTTTTGTTTAAATTTGACAATTTTAATGGATTGGGGTGAGATTTTCTTTGTAACTATGTGTAGAAGGAGGTTTTTGAATGGTTTTTGGTAGGGGTGGGCGTTCAGTTCGGATTAATCTAAACCGAACTCGAACCGAACCGAACCCGAAATTTATTTTGGGTTCGGATGGGTTTGGATTAACCGGTGAAACTCGAATGGATTGAAAGCTTCAACCCATTCGGGTTAAATTTCGGTTCGGGTTCAACCATAACCGAATTTTCAACCCGTTCGGGTTGAAGCTTTTTTTTTTAATTCAGTCATTTTAATTTTTTGTAGTTTTATTGTACTTGACTACATGTTTTATGTTTTGTTAACTTTGAAAAGACTTGTTGAAATGTTATTAAAGATGATTTGTAGTTGATATTTGTTATTGAGGATGTTTGGAATTGAGATTTTTGGATTTTAAGTAGTTGTTATAATTTTTGAATTAACTTGTTCCTTAAGGATGTTTGGAATATTTGGAATTGAGAGTTTTAAATTATGGAAATGTTACTAAAGATGATTTGTAGTTGATATTAGTTATTAAGGATGTTTGGAATTGAGATTTTTGAATTTTAAGTGGTTGTTATAATTTTTGGATTAAATCGTTCCTTAAGGATGTTTGAAATGTTTGTAATTGAGATTTTTAAATTGTTTAAATGTCATTAAGAATGATTTATAGTTAATATTTATTGTTAACAATGTTTGGAATTTATTTTTAGATTTTAAGTTGTTATTGTTAGAATTTTTAGATTAAATTGTTCCAACCTATTCTAACCCGAACTAACCCGAATTATTCTAACCCGAACTAACACAAATTAACCCGAACCGAAAGTTTAACCCGAATTATCAACCCAATCCGATCAATCCGATTGGGTTCAATTCTCTAATCGAATGGGTTGAAACCCGAACCGAAACCCGAACAACCCGAACCGAAACCCGATTTGCCCACCCCTAGTTTTTGGTTGGGTTAACATGAAATATACTTGTTTTATGAAATATTATTATTGAGATTTTGTTTTATTTTCTAAAAAATAGATTAGAGGATGACTTTAATTAATGACACACATAAAGTTTGAATTAGTTATATTTTAGAAATAGTAGGATTTAAATGATATATCTTTCCAACATAAGATATAGGGTTGCTTTGGGCCAAGGCAAGGCGATTTTGGGTCTGGATAGTTCGGATTTAGGGCCGGATGGGCGGGAAGAGGGGTTTTCGATGTGCAAGAGAGCGTTTTTTACGAAAAAAAACAATTGGGCAAGGGATTTCAGCCTAATATAGGGCTAGACTAGGAGAATTTGGGGCTAAGTCTCAAGATTTGTGAAATTGAAGTAGATTCGAGAGGTTAGAGGCCTCTAATTGTGCGAAATCGGGTGGGACAAACTCAATTTGGGGTAGATTCTAGGGTAAGGAAACTGATAATGCCTATTTTTTAAGGCGAGGATGCCTATGGATGGATGTATAAGATAGAGCACTCTTTTACCATGAATGGACTCTTAAAAAGGAAAAAGCTGACAACACCCACATTGTGCTTGGAGAGAAAGGCCCTTGCATGTGTTGTGCACGAATCTATTGTAGTGTAGATCAATGGTGACGAGTGTTAATCCCACCAGAATGTGGATTTTAATTGTGTAGAATTAATTTTCTAAATGGGTGGTTGGATTTGTGGTGAAAGCGATGTACATTATCCTAAAATTGAAATTGAATTGGCGAGAATAAATTGAAGAGAAATCTATTGAAATGACGTATTTGAGTATCTGGATCCATATCAACATGCACCATGAGCTAAATATTCCGTATTAATAAAAATTAAATCATGGGGGGAATTCACAACTCATGAACCACATTCTAATCAATATGGTGCTAAGAGTTTATCGTGTCAAATAATAATAACCTTGTACTAGGGAGCCGGTGTAACTAGGGCGGTATCTAGATAAGATTATTATTATTTATCGATGAAAACTAAAATCATCCACAAAAATTAGAGGGGAAAAGAAAAATAAATTTACCAAATAAAGCCCATGACATATATTGAGACTTCACCTTCAACCCAAATTTGAAAGAAAATTAGCTACTCATAATTGAACTAAGGGCAAAATGAGAATTTATTAAAATACGTTGAAAATACAAGATGGAGAAGGGATTACAGAAAATGGATCCCAAAAATGGATTCAGAGATATCAAATTAGGGGGGCCTCATTTTTATAGATACATTGAATAAATCGTGGCCATCGGATTAAAAATAGTTTAGACGCTCAGGATTGTGCCACGTCATCAGTCAACAGTTCGCGGTTTGACCACGTGGGTGAACAGTAACACGGTTTGACCCAGGTTGAACAGTGACGCGGTTTGGTTGAAAATAATCCTGTGTAATGTATGTATCATACACGAGATTTTTGTTCCACTAATATGCTGCCACGTCATCGATCAACAGTGCATAAGAATTTTAATCCAACAGGATCGTGACACCTCATCAGTCAATTCCATATCATCGGTCAATGCCACGTCATCGATCCGTCTATGTGAACAATGTTGTGAACAGTAACATAGACAGCACCGTACATATAAATAGTATCGTACATGTGAACAGTGCCATTTTTTCTTTTATGCTCTTCCTAAGGTTTTCGATTATCCTGAGTTCAAAAGTGATATCCGTTTTGCCGTCTGATCTCTCGTTCATTGTGAAATGACTATGATACCCTTAAAATACATAAAATACTTAATTAAAATAAAATACACATAATTAAATTACAAGAAGCTTAAATACATAAAAGTAAGGGTTGTTAGTAAGGCTTGAAATGTAAAATGACGATTTCTCCTTTATAAATATGCATTTTCTAAAACTCAATACACCCCCCAACCAGCTTATTGTTAGTCCCTAGCAAATAAAGCGAAAATAAAATTCAAATCCAAAATCATTTTTTTTAACAATCATGTTTATTCAATATGACTAATGATAGTAATCAAATAAAAGTATAAGCATTATCTCCAGTCTAAAGAAATATCACACTCACATCAACCATCCACATGAATCAGCTCAGTAGACTTTGTCATAACTACTTTCAAGAATGACATGTCAAACCTCAAAATCTCACTGGAAGTAGTGACACTCTCACGAAGAAATTAAACCCAATAAAAATAGCCACTCCAATAAATAGTAATTGAGAGAAAATAATAAATAAATGGTATCACATGCTCTCACTAAGATGAAAGAAATATGCCCTTAGATTAGAAATAATACGATCTTCAAGTCAAATAAAAATGCTAGTCAACCCAATTTATTTATTATTTATTATTTTTTATGTACCACTACATCTTTTTAACCCATATAACTAGCTTCTACTTCAGACTATAGTTCCCTAAAATCAAGAAGGACTTTCATTAGGATGTAACGCAGGCTAGGGACATGGCTAAAAAAGGAGGGAAAATAAGGAAAACCAAGTGTATGTTTGAGAAAAAATGAAGAATTTTTTTTAGGAGTTGCAAGGTAGATTTCACCTATTATTGTTTTTTAAGCAATAACTTTTTTTCTTTTTTTCTTTCTTTTTTTTAGTTTGGCACAACTTCACTGAACAAAATAACTATTTACATTTTTCTCAAACATAAATAAGTGATGGAACTTGTAAGATATCGGGTAATACTCCAAATCAGAGTGGGTCAAGATGATAAGTTTGACAAAGAAATTTTTTATATTTTTTTAAAGGCTCAAAAGGGTTAACTATGGATATTTGATAAAAGGGATGGCTAAAAAGGCTCAAACGGATCAAAGATGACATTTCCATTGTCTTTTAGGGCTCTAAATAATCTTTCATATCTACTAGTTAGATGGGCCTCCATAAGTAGCAACACATATTTTTTCTCTTTTTTTTAATTTTACAATTTTTTTAAGGGTTAACTCAAAAGAAATCTAGAGATCGTGTATAAAATAATAAACTGCTAAGCTGTATAAAGAATGGCAAAAGGGTTACTCTCCAAGAAAAATACTAGGCTCAAAAACTCAATTGGTACTTATTATGACATGTTCATTCCTTCAAGCAATTCATATTTGTCTCCGACATCAACATGTAGAGTAGCAAATATAGTGTAACATCACTTAAGACCAAAGATAATACAAATACTAAAATTTGAAATTAATCATGTCATCCAATGTTAAAACAAATTACACAATTTTTTTTAAACAGTATCCTACCCCCAACCTATTCTAAACATGAAAAGAAAATATGCATGCAGAAATGTAAAAATGATACAGAAAAACTAATTAGAAAAAGTTACACTTAAAATGAAAGAAAACGAAAATGGTTCTTTTTTTTTATAACTTAAGAATATTTGTTTCTAGAGGCACTACACTCCATATTCAGTCATCTTTGACCCAAAAAAATTGAAAATGTATATTTATAAAGGAGAAATTAAAAAGAAGAAGAAAAATGAACATCAAAACGTAATAAAGAAAAAGAAGATGTCTGAATTTTTTTTGTTTTTTTCCAAACGATGAAGATGAGTTTCTAGAGTCACTAAACTCCATATTCAGCTATCTTCAATACAAAAGTTAGCAACAGTTAGTTTTTACAACAAAAAATCAGTAAAAACTTAACCAATATTCCACAATTGTCGACTATTCCCTCCCCCCAACCAAAATGAAACATTGTCCTCAATGTTTTAAAGGAAAGAAGTAGAGTTTAGAAGACATCACCTGGGTGGTGCAATACAGAAGAAAATATTTACAGGCGGAGAGTTAAATCTAATTTGTACTTTTTATTACGGCTACTGTTACCATCATTATTTGGACGCCCCAACACAAAGGTCCAGGGTCTGGCTCTGGTTTATAAGCTTGTAAAAGATCAAGTATCTCATTAGCAGTGTTAGCAAAAATAAAAAGTTTTTTTTCACATTGGAAGGAATGAAATAGTTTTTTATTGCATGGTTAAGAAATGCAATGAAGCCATCATAAAAGTTATTGACATTTAACAAATGGATGGGTTTCTGGTGAATGTGCAGATGGGCCCAAGATGCAGTGCCTCTAGTGTTGCAAGATCTCCTGGAAGGAAAATAAAAGAATCAGCACGATTAAGCATTTCAGTTATTCTTTCTTGCATACTTGAGACGACTAACTCTTCTCCAGTCGGTGGGTTAGATAAACTGCCCAAAGGTTTTAGATCTCTTGTAATGATGCCTAACAATTGGCTTCCTCTGACAAAAGTAGCTTCTGAGACCAATTTTGATAACCCTCGGTTACCTCCTCCATACACCAAGTATAATTTTCTCTTTACTATGCTTCGACCAAGATCTATGACTGCCTCAACGAACTCTTTATGTTTGCCATAGTTAAATCCAGAAAGCATACAAATGTTCTTGAACTGTCTATAAGGAGTAGCTGCCATTGGAATATTTCTCAAAAACAATTTGTGAGTGCTTAACAAAAAGTCATATTTAAGAACCTTGGTGACAGAAGGTCATAACTGTGTATGAGATGGTATGTCAGTGTCAAATAATACGTAAAGCACATGGCTCGCGAGTCAAAAAGAAAACAGTAAAAAGAAAAAGAAACAATGGTAAAATAAAATTATTAATGACAATAATGGAAAAGATAAAACAATAGTGAAATAAAATAACAGTGAAGTAAAAGGATATTTACAGGTAGTTGCGACTGTGGCTCACATCTTCCTCTGGTTTTACGTCCAGAAATGGCTTGAACGCCCTCTATGGGTCGAGGATAGGCTTCCTATCCAGTTTTCTTATAAACTGGCAAACAAGGTCGTTTATAGTCAAATTCCCGAGACTATATCGTGCATGCTCTTTCTGGAATGATGATCATAACTGGAGAATCGCTCCTTGCACATATCCACCGGGATGCGTTTCAAGAGATAGAAGGATATCATCTAATGACTCATTATTTAAGCCACCCCTAATGAATTGAATCTTATCTTCTCTGTTATCAGACATCAATCTTAAATAACATGGTTTTTTATCGCAACTCATTCTAGCACACTTATGACAAGCAACAGAAATTCTTCTAGCTCGTCGTTTTCTTGCATAATTTCTTTTACCACAACCAGGCATGTATGCAATAAATTTTGGAGGTAACTTACCTGCCATTCCTACTTTAGCCTCGATTAACCAACAGATGTCCGCAGGTATGTTATTCCTCATAAGCAATCGCATGCGTTCAGACCGGGCTTTATAAATTGTAAGGAGGGCATTATGAGGAAGTGAAGGGAATCACTTGTGAAGCTTCATTAGAATCTCATTTCTATGCATACCTTTGCCTTATAATATCAGTTATTATAGGAAAACTGAAGTAACCGACTTAATTGTCTCGGAGTATCGTTATCCGCCACTTAATCGGGATAACAAACTAAAGCACACAAACAGAAAAACAAATTAAAACACACAAAGAAAATTAAAATCGTCTTCTTATTGAATTTACCTTAAGCTCCAACTATATGTCGTAAACACTTCTCTCAATGTCTCTGAGTTGGCTTTTTAAACCCTCAACATAGGATACTAACTCTGGTGGTTGCAAAGCCCAAATACGATGTGTTTTACAAAATTGAATCTTCCTTTTGAGATGAGATTTTACACGTTGAAGTGGTTTAAGAATGTTCGGAAGGAACGGTTTAAGTATGGTACTCATGATTAATAATGATAAGAAAAAAAAAACTTAATGGTTAAATAAACACACTTATGCAAAAATAATTTCAATTAGCAAAAATAATAAAAAGAGAAAAAAATCAAATCAACGAAAAGAAAGAAAGAAAAACTTAATTCAAATCTGGTGGGTCACTCAAATTTATTTCGATGTCCTCTCCATGTGGTTGGTACTCTAGATATGGTTTTAATTTTTGACCATTAACTTTAAACGTGACATTGTTCTTTAGGTCCTTAATTTCAATTGCCCCATGTGGAAAAACAATATGAACAATAAAGGGCCAGACCATCAAGAGCGTAACTTACTTGGGAATATGTGCAAGCAAGAATTGAATAAAAGCACTTTCTAACCTGGAGTGAACGATTTTCTCATAATTTGCTTGTCATGGAAGACTATCATTTGTTGTTTGTAAATCTTGGCATTTTCATATGCATCATTGCGAATTTCTTCAAGTTCTACCAGTTGTAATATTCTTTCTGAGCTGGCTTACTGCATGTCAAAGTTGAATTTCTTAATGGCCCAATATGCTTGATGCTCGAGTTCTACAGGTAGGTGGCAAGCTTTTCCATACACTAGCCTGTAGGGTGACATCCCAATCGGAGTCTTGAAAGCTGTTCTATATGCCCATAATGCATCATCAAGTCTTAATGATCAATCTTTTATGTTCGGCCTCCCCGTCTTTTCTAATATGTGCTTTATTTCTCGATTAGAGATTTCCACTTGGCCACTGGTTTGCGGATGATATGGGGTCGCTACTTTGTGAGTGATTAAATAGTTCGTCAAAAGAGTCTCCAATGCTTTGTTACAAAAGTGCGCACCACTATCACCGATTATTGCTCGTGGGAATCCAAAGCGTGAAACAATGTTGCTTTTTAAAAATCTTATCACCACCTTATGATCATTGGTTCTATATGGAATTACTTCTATCCATTTTGATACGTAGTCAATAGCAACCAATATGTATTGATGGGCAAAAGAAGAGGGAAAGGGTCCCATGAAGTCGATACCCCATACGTCAAAAATCTCAACCATTAAAATTGGATTTAATGGCACCATGTTTCTTTGTGTAATGCTTCCCATTCATTGACACCTATCATATGAAGAGTAGAAAGTGTAAGCATCTCTAAATATAGTTGACCAATAGAAACCACATTGTAAAACTTTAGGCACTATTTTCTTAGCCCTGAAATGGTCTCCACAAGCTTGTTCATGGCAAAATGAAAGGATATTCTGAATTTCACTTTCTAGGACACATCGTCTACGAATTTGATCTAAACAATACTTGAACAAATAAAGATCATCCTGAAAGAAATTCTTTATTTCTGTAAAAACTTTGGCCTTATCTTACTTGGTCCAATACTTTAGAAGTTGACCTGTAACAAGATAATTCACGATTTCAGCATACCATGGCAATACTTCCACACTCATCAATTGTTCATCTGGAAATGACTCATTCAATGTTAATGGCTCTGTAATTGTGTCAAAATAAAGACGAGAGAGATGATCTGCCACAAGATTTTCTATGCATTTCTTATCTTTAAATTTCAAGTCGAATTCTTGCAAAAGTAACACCCAACAAATTAGTCTAGCTTTTGCATATTTCTTTGTGAGAAGATATTTAAGAGCAACATGATCTGTGAATATAATTATTTTACATCCAATGAGATAAGCTCAAAATTTTTCTAATGTAAATACTACTGCTAGTATTTCTTTTTCAGTAATTGAATAGTTTAACTGTGCATCATTCAATGTCATACGAGCATAGTAAATAACATGAGGAATTCGATCAACTCTTTGTCCTAATACTGCTCCTACTGCATAATCATATACATCACACATGAATTCAAATGGTAAGCTCCAGTTTGGGGCCTGAATGATGGCTGATGATGTCAACAACTGCTTTAATTTTTCAAACGCCTCAAGCCATGAATCATTAAAGATAAAAGGTTCATCCTTAGTAAGTAAATTGCATAAGGGTCTAGAAACTTTGCTAAAATATTTAATGAAACGTCTATAGAAACCAGCATGCCCAAGGAAAGATCTTACTTCTCTGACTGTTTTGGGTGGAGGAAGATTAGAAATGAGATCCACCTTGGTTTTTTCAACCTCAATACCTTTGCTCGAAATGATGTGACCGAGAACAATAGCTTGTTTTACCATAAAATGGCACTTCTTTTAATTTAAGACCAAGTTCTTCTCGATACATCTTTGCAGAACTAATGTTAGATTATGCAAACATTGATCAAATGAGTCACCAAAGATAGAAAAATCATCCATAAAGACTTCAAGGAATCGTTCAACCATATTAGAAAAAATGCTCAACATGTATCGTTGAAATGTAGCAGGTGTATTAAATAATCCAAATTGCATCCTCCTATATGCAAAAGTGCCAAAAGGGCAAGTGAAAGTAGTCTTCTCTTGATCTTTTGATGCTATAGGAATCTGATTATATCTTGAGTAGCCATTTAGAAAGTAATAAAATTCATGGCCTACCAATCTATCAAGCATTTGTTCGATAAATGGTAAAGGAAAATGGTCTTTACGTGTGATAGAATTCAACTTTCTATAATCAATGCATACACGCCGTTCTGTAGTCAGTCTAGTTGGTATTAATTCATTATCAGCATTGGTAACTACTGTGACTCCTGACTTTTTAGAGACAATTTGTACAGGACTGACCCATGAACTATAAGAAATTGGGTAAATGATACATGCTTCTAATAGCTTAGGGACTTCAGTTTTAACAACTTCTTTCATGTTAGGATTTAGCCAATGTTGCATTTCCTTAGTAAATTTAGCATTTTCATCAAGGTGAATGTAATACATACAGTCTATTGGGTTTATACCTTTAATGTCTGCTATGGTCCATCCTAATGCTCCTTTGTGCGCTTTTAAAACATCCAACAACTTATCTTTTTGTTCGTCATTTAGGGATGATGAGATAATTACCGGCATAGTACTTTCTTCTCTCAAAAATGCATATTCTAGAGTGTTAGGCAATGTTTGAGCTCAAGTTTTGGTGGTGATTATGATGATGGGATGAATTTATTCTCTGATGGTGCTAGTTGTTCAACTCTTGACTTCCATTTATTAGTGTCCATGGATGGTGCTGAGTTAAGTAGGGCGTTGACCATATCGACCGATCTGTCAATATCAAAATCCAAACTAAAGTGACTTAAACATGTTTGTAAAAGATCATCACTAAAGTTTGAAACAAAAGTATTATTAACTAATTCTTCTATTAAATCCACATCAATAATTCCATCATTTGCATTGTGAGGTTGTTTGGTAATGTTGAAGATGTTCAGCTCCATATTCATGTTGCTAAAGGACAACTGCATATTTCCAGTTCTGTATTGAATGTGAGCATCGACAGTTGCCAAGAAAGGTCGGCCTAGGATAATGGGGATGTGCTTCCTTGAATCCTGGATTGGTTGATGTCAATTACAATGAAATCAATAGGAAAATAAAATTTGCCTACTTGGACAAGCAAGTCCTCCATAATACCACAAGGTATTTTTGTGGACCGATCTGCAAGCTGCAACACTACTGGAGTTGGGTGTAATTCTCCCAGTCCAAGGTTCACGAATACAAAGTAAAGCAACAAATTTACACTAACTTCTAAATCCAATAAAGCATTCTCAATTGTGTGGTTCCTTATGCTACATGACATAGTGGGGGAGCCTGGGTCTTTGCATTTTAGAGGAATTTTATATTGGAGGATAGAACTAACGTTTTCTGTTAAAAATGCCTTCTTTTGAACATGAATATTTCTCTTTTTAGTACAAAGGTTATTAAAAAACTTGCCATAAGATGGAACTTGTTTAATAGCATCAAGCAAAGGGATGTTAACACTTACCTATTTGAAGATTTCAAGAATCTCATATGTGGATTTTCCCTTCTTTCCTTTAGCTAACCTCTGAGGAAATGGAGCTTTGGGAATATATTCTCGTAGGTTGGTTTCTTTTTTCTCCTCCGATGGTGAGTTCTCAACATTCATAGGTCCAATTTGATTTTCTTTTGTCACCGACATCTCCACTTTGTTGTCGACTTCTTTTCCTTTTCGTAAGGTCACGAATGCTTTGACCTCTCCATGTTGTTGTGGTAAACTGGTACTTGCTTCACGTACTCCTTTAGGATTAAGCACTAGTTGACTTGAAAATTTACATTTCTCAACAATCATTGCCAAGGTCTGAACTGAAGAAGTAAGTTGTCCCACCATCTTCTCGAGGCTTGAAACTGATTGGGCTTGTGAATTAAAGCCTACTCTCAACTTATTTCGTAATCCATCAATGGTACGGTTTTGTTACTCAATTATGGAGTGAGTAAGATTCTTGAGATTCTGGAATGAGGAATTGGTTGCATTAGTGGAGCTGGAGTTGCTGGTCTATTCTATTGAAATCCTTGAAACCATGAAAAATTGGGGTGGTCTCTCTATCCAGGGTTATATGTGTTGGAGTATGGGTTGTATTTTAATGGTTTTGTCATTACACCTATGGCATTGGCTTAATCTGAGTATGAGTCATGGTCATGTGGCTCAATTGATTTAGCAGTCGATAGCGATGCTATTTGTCAAGCGAGACCTTCAACCATCTCCTTGACTTCTTTGATTCCTGAAGTTGACTCGCCAATGTGAACCTCATTCACTCCTTTAATTCTTTTAGTATTCCTGAGTGACCGACTCCATTTTTGGGAATTATCTGCTTGTCGCTTGAAGAATTCCCAAATCTCTGTTGCACTTTTTGACATTAGGTCTCCTTTACTTGTTGTCATTAGTCATTCTTGCACATTCGGCAATAATCCCTCCAAAAAGTATTGGCACTGGTGCCATTTCCCGTACCCATGATGTGGACACTTCAAGAGTAGCCCATTGAATTGCTCCCATGTTTCGAAAAACTGCTCGTCTTCTCTCTGGGTAAACTCTAAAATTTCCCTGCGAATAGCATTGGTTTTATGCACTGGGAAGCATTTATTCAAAAATTTAGTTATCATTTGTTCCCATGATGTAATGCTGTTAGCAGGCAATGTTTTAAGCCATGAACGAGCTCTATCCTTTAAAGAAAATGAGAATAATCTGAATTTAATATCATCATTTGAAAAATTCTCCTATTTAAAAATTTGACAAATAGCATTAAAATCATTCAGATGATTATATGGGTCCTCATTTTCTAAGCCATAGAATGTTAGGAGATAATTTACCACACTAGGTTTTAGTTCAAAACTCATAGCAGCTACATTTGGGTATCTTATGCATGATGTGCTCAAATTAGCTAAAGGACTGAAGTAGTCCTTAAATGACCTCTCCTGTGGTCGCAAATCCATTTTACTTTTAACTTGTCTGTGTGTGAGAAATGTTTTCTCAAGTTCAAGGTCTATAGGTTCAAGATTAGGTAATAATGACCTTCGACCATGCATGCAAAACAAATAAAATGAAAATAAAGATGGGAACAAAACAAATAAAAATAAATAAGAAGGAGAAATTACGATACTAACCTTATTGCGCTATTACAACCTTACTATAAAAATATACAAAAAAATATGTGAAATAAATTAACTAAAAAAATTAGTAAGATAAACAAAAATTACAAAGAAAAAAATAACTTGAAAATTAAATTACAGGATTTTAAAGAAGAGAAAAAAGAAAAGAAATACTAACCTTTAAATGTATATTCACTTTTTTTTCTTTTTTTATTAAACAAATTAAAAAAATAATTAAAAGAAATTAATCACAAAAATTAATTCTACGAATTAAAATAACTTACCTCCCCGGCAACGGCGCCAAAAACTTATTGTGCAAATTTTATTGAACTTGCAAGTGCACGAATCTATTGTAGTGTAGATCAATGGTGACAAGTGTCGATCCCACGAGGATGTGGATTTTAATTGTGTGTAGAATTAATTTTCTAAATGGGTGGTTGGATTTGTGATGAAAGTGACGTAGATTAGCCTAAAATTGGAATTGAATTGGCGAGAATAAATTAAAGAGAAATCTATTGAAATGACATGCTTGGGTATCTGGATCTATATCAACATGCACCATGGGCTAAATATTCCTTATTAATACCAATTAAATCATGAGGGGGGAATCCACATCTCATGAACCGCACTCTAATCAATATGGTGCTAAGGGCTTATCGTGTCAAATAATAATAACCTTGTACTTGGGAGCCGGTGTAACTAGGGTGGTATCTAGATAAGATTATTAGTATTTGTCGACGAAAAGTCAAATCATCCACAAAAATTAGAGGGGAAAAGAAAAATAAATTTACCAAATAAAACCCATGACACATGTTGAGACTTCACCTTCAACCTAAGCTTGAAAGAAAATTAGCTACTCATAATTGAACTACGGGCAAAATGAGAATTTATTTAAATACGTAGAAAATACAAGATAGAGAACGAATTACAGAAAATGGATCCAAAAAAGGATTCAGTGCTATCAAAGTAGGGGGCCCCCTTTTTATAGATACATTGAGTAAATCGTGGCCATCGGATTAAAAACAGTTTGGACGCTCAGGGTTGTGCTACATCATCAGTCAACAGTACACGGTTTGACCACGTGGGTGAATAGTAACATGGTTTGACCCGGGTTGAACAGTAACGCAGTTTGGTTGAAAATAATCCTGCGTAATGCGTGTACCGTACGAGAGATTTTTGGTCCACTGATATGATGTCACGTCATCGATCAACAGTGCATAAGAATTTTAACCCAATAGGATTATGACACCTCATCAGTAAATGTCACATCATCGATCAATGCCACATCATCGATCCATCTATGTGAACAATGTCGTGAATAGTAACGTAGACAGTACAGTACATGTAAATAGTACGGTATATGCGAACAATGTCAATTTTCTTTTTATGCTCTTCTTAAGGTTTTTGACCGTCCTGAGTTCAAAAGTGATGTCTGTTTTGCCGTCTGATCTCTCGTTCATTGTGAAATGACTATGATGCTCCTAAAATACATAAAATACTTAATTAAAATAAAACACACATAATTAAATTACAAGAAGCTTAAATACATAAAAATAAGGGTTGTTAGTAAAGTTTGAAATGTAAAATGACGATTTTCTCCTTTATAAATATAAATTTTCTAAAACTCAACAGCATGGTTTCAATGGCGAGAACAATGACAATCATTGATTTATATAGTGAATTCAAGGACTGACTATTAGAAAAGCTTCTAGCCACTCAAAAGGGAGATTTGTATGAATAGTTTTTTGCTCTAACCTAGGAAAGACCAATCATGGAGTATAGAGAGAAGTTTGAGTTGCTATTAGGGTATTTGGGGGAATCCAAAAGGTAGTATTGGAAGGGAAATTTATAAAGGAACTGAAGCCAGAAATTTGAGCTCACTACACTTGTTAGGGTTGAGAGGGTTAGAGGAGTCAATGGAGCTGGCACAGATGATTAATGATAAGAACACAATAGAACGGGGTAATATGAGCAGTTTGGGGTTTCAGCCAAAGTTCCAAAGCACACCATTAGAAGGCTAAAAAATGGAAATGATAGGGTTATAAAGAGATTCCTAAAGGGATCGGGTTAGTCGGGCACGACTAGGGGTGACTTTCAAATGGCTCACAGAGACAGAGATTCAAGATAAGAGGACAATGAGGTTGTTTTTTCAATGCGATGAGAAATTTCATCGAGTCATCGATGTAAGGATAAACCACTACAAGTCTTAACTACATGTGATGAGAAGGAAGGTAGGGAAGAAGCCAAGGAAGAAAAAACAGCAGTTTCCTTGATTTCACCTTGAAGACGAGGTGTATTTTTAAGAGAAGAGTAATGTTAGACCAATAAAACTTATGTTAGTCGCAAATATAAAGGGTGGGAAAAACTTAGTAATTTTAGGGATATGGCTAGTTTAGTAATTTTATTTATTGTTAATTTTGGCTTAAATATAAATAAGAGATTAAGTAGTCATTTAAGATTTATGTTGAGTTTTGTCTAGTGGTAGGAATAATTAGAAGTTTTGGGAGAGGTAGGTCAGGATTGTTCTTTTTTTTTTATCTAATCAATAAAAGTTAGTTTAGGGATAGGGCCAGTTTAGTAATTTTATAAAAGGTGGGAAAAACTTAGTAATTTTAGGGCTAGGGCTAGTTTAGTAATTTTATTTATTGTTAATTTTGGCTTGAGTATAAATAAGAGATTAAGGAGTGATTTAGAATTTTTGTTGAGTTTTTTCTAGTGGTAGGAATAATTAGGAGTTTTGAGAGAGGTAGGTCAGGATTGTTTTTTCTTTTGATCTAATCAATAAAAGTCAGCCCTAATTTAGCCCAAAGTCTTATCACAATTTTTAGGCAGAATTAAAGAAGGTATTGTTAAAAGGGCATTTAGCTTTCCTATGTTCGAACATGGCCCTACAGAGAATAAAATTGACCAATTCATAACATTAGTTCGGTTAGGAGGTTACTTATACTCAATCTAACATTCAGGTTATGTATCTTCAAATGTAAAATGTATTGGTATCCTTTCTACATTTCTTCTTCGATTTTGGGTTGATTTCAGTTTTGATCTCTACTTGTTTATTATTCCAGCTTTTCTTCCAAATCAAATGGTGCTCTATTTGTCCAAAAAATTTGCGTTGTTCTATCCTTGCTTTGACAATGCTAAATGCATTTTGTTTGTTTCCTTTCTAACAAAAACATATAAAGGACATCACATCGTACTTTTGTTGTGAAAACTTTAGCAAATTTTGGACTGTCTCAAAGGAAAGCGAAGAATACAACAAACATCTAATGCCATTTTGATGTTGGCCTAATTATAAACTGAACTTCATTATTAAGTAAAACACACACGTACATA
This sequence comes from Citrus glauca, assembly GCA_029633175.1. NCBI lineage: Eukaryota > Viridiplantae > Streptophyta > Magnoliopsida > Sapindales > Rutaceae > Citrus > Citrus glauca. The sequence goes on from JAQOOD010000005.1 coordinate 12,286,709, forward strand.
AGGCCAGAGCAAAGCTCATTACAATGGGATATTCACCACCCAATGATGTTTTACAAGAGATACAGGGCTCTCTAACTTACCAAAACTCACCATTTAAGAGGATTACAAAAGGATATAGATATTCACCATCTAATGATATCCTACAAGAGATACCACACTTCTCAACTCACCACTCTAAGGAATCGAACCAAGAGATATAGAGTTGCATGAAGAAACCCTAACAAGAGCACTCTTCTAAGTTACATTCTAATAATCACCCTGTTTTGTAAAGTTACAATGTAATACTTTTTTGTATAAACAACTTGAAACATCCCTCCGAGCTTATGATAAGATCTCTATCATTTAGAATTCAAATCAAATTTGAATAACAAGTCTTAGCTATCATGAGGTGAAAGAAAACAAAGCAAAATACAATTTGACATCAAGGTCGGTTTCAACCGCAAGTGTAAGCAGTCAACACTTGTTTAATCATATCTTTGATATAGAAAAATCCAAATCAAACATGTAAAATTCATTGAACTCTTGACTCAAAAGCTTTTCACTGATTTGAAGCTTCTTAATTAGATCTTGATGCTTTAATGCCAGTAAATACAAAACTTTTTTGCTATGTGTATAATTCCTAATAGTTGTGACCTTCATTGACAAAGTCATGAATTTCTTTAAGAACAGAAGTTTGAATTTAATTCCATAAAATTCTTCAAAAACTAGACATATTTACCTTTCTAACAATATATATTTTATACGTAATTTAATTATGTCTAGAAAAATACAATCAATTGAAACAATTGGAGTCATAATCTTGGACTGTACTTGTCTCTGGGACTAAATCTAAAACACGCCTGTGGCACATTTACGGCTTTACACTATCTAGAATAAATCTTTTGAGATTTCTTCAGAATAAATCTTAGTTTTAGGAAAAATATGTCTGTTAGAGAAAATTTACTTTTCATTGGAACCCTTAGCCCAGCTGGATTGAGGCTCTGTTTGTATGAGCTTTTTGGTCACTCTGCTGCCAAAGATAAGTGTTTTAGTAAATAATTGCAATTTGGTTTTGGCAAGGTAACCGATTACTACCCATAACTATTCACTAAAGCATAAGTTCTAAATAGCATACCAAACAGTTTTAACTTGACAATTAGTGGTGTTTGAGAAACACTCGTCAACTTTCACTTTACACTTTTGTTTTGCAACAACAATGACTTAAAAATTGATTTCATTTTTGGTAACTTAGAGCTTCAAGCACTGACGTACTGTTTATTGAAGTTTTGGGGCTTCAAAACTTGTTACCGACCCATGTTTGGCAAATTTCGAAGTTGCGTTGTGGAGCTGTCTATAATGCCAACATTATAAATTTTGGTGCATTACACACCCGGAGGAGCTGGAGTTAGTCAGTTAGTGCACTGCGCAAGTTGACGCATTAGCTTTTGCTATATAAATGAGCAAAAGCTATTGATAATTAATATAAAATC
>JAQOOD010000005.1:12288277-12705583 GCA_029633175.1 Citrus glauca
ACATGTTTTAGTTAATTTATAATAAATATAAATAAAAGTGTATTTAAAATTAAAGATAATATTGTTATATTATGCTATCCAGGAGTTATTGGCTATTATATAAGAGTAGGATATAAATGATATAAATTGATTAAAATATGGGGGGGAAATTGGCATTCTCCATATATATATATATATATATATATAGAGAGAGAGAGAGAGAGAGAGAGAGAGAGAGAGAGAGAGAGAGAGAGAGAGAGAGAGAGAATATTACAGTCTGGAATTTTTAAATGCGGAAATGTACGGGAAAACGCATTAACTGTTCAATTTAAACACTTTAAGTTTTAAACTTTTAAAACCCCACAATTTTAAAATTTTCCCGAACATTTCCCGCACTTTATGATCCCAGACCAAAAACTACTATATAAAAAGAGTGGATATTGGGCCTTTTAATGCTTTAGCTTAAGAGCAAAAGTAAAAGATTATAAAGAAAAGGGTGTATATGTTCAGCAAGAGAATTCCTATTACCTTTGCATTAAGGGGTAAGCCTTTACACTTGTATGCAATTTTTCATTTGATTGGTTATTGGTTCTAAATTTTGAAGATCCTCAAAGGACCGCCAAAAGCATACTTGCTTAAACAGTGACCAACATTCTCTTTCAGCCAATTCTTTTACTGGGGCTGAGAGGTCAAAGGCAACATTATTGGGGCCGAGCGATTACTGAATTTGACATAAATTAAGAGTAGACGCCGGCTAATGAAAATTACATGCCAACTAAAGATATTGTCTTGAACAAATTGGCATAATAATTTATGCCAACGCTTGATATGAAAGCTTTGTTGCAACAAATTGGCTTGAATTATATTTTATCTCTCTTTCTTCAAGGTATTAAGTAATTGCCCTATCCCAAAAACAAAGAAAAAAGAAAAAAAGTATTAGGTAAATGCATGTGAATTAGACATTTGGCCTCCGGGATCATATATTTATTTTAAAGACGACCATATAACCACAAAGACAATGAAAAGTCTAAAATTATTGTTCAATTTCTAATTCCTCTCTAAAATTATTGTTCAATTTCTAATTCCTCGCAAGTGCGAAAGGAAACAGAATAAAACTAAGATGCATTTCTAGGAATAGTTTTCCAACTGATCTATATTTTATAATATTTTAAGATTTCTTCATTTCAAAAGAAAATTTTAATTTAAAATTAATCTCATTAAAAAATTAACATCATTATAGATTCATTCAAAATATTATATGTGCATAAAAACAGAAAATTCAAGTGACACAATTGCGAGGGGTACGCAGGTTTTAATGATCTTTTTTATCTTAATTAATTATTGGAAAATTTTATTCATTTTTTTTTAAATCCTGATCAAGGTCAACTCCTATATGCTTTTGTACGTATGTACGTGTGCTTGTGTGTATGTGTAATAATTACAATATTGTCTGGTTAATCCACAATTTCATCAGCATCATTAATCTATAGTGAGTTGAGAAATAAGCCATGAATAATTGCTTGAGAAGTTCAAAGATAAAAATATTTATTCTGACACAAAACGTCGAATGATATAAAATGTTGAGAACTAATAATAGTTTAGTGTTTGGTTTAAGTTTCATGAATTTTGTGCCAAATATGACGTTGTAAGGTACAAGAATGTCAGGCGTACTTCGCCGAAGAATGGATTAGGAGGGACGACGGATAGGGAACTTGATTTACAAACGAATCATAAATTTTCTCTTCTGCAACAGTTACCAACGATTGACCCAAAATAACAAAGTTAATGAGCTAAAATAACACAACATATACACAACACAGTATCAAACTACCACCAAATTTTATCACTTAACCAATAAACTAAAAAATTCAAGGTTTAAAAAAAATTTGAAAGTTTAAAATTCTTAAAGAACTTGATAATAAGCTCTCTTTTAATTATTTTAGTTTTAATTCTGATTAAAGTGCGTTTTCTCTTGAGCTCTCTTTTAATTATTTTAGTTTTAATTCTGATTTTTTATTTTATTTATTATTTAATATCTATATTGCAGTCATCTATTTTTTTTCGTCATTAAATTAGGGCAAATTAGTTATTTTATGTTAAGGGTAGAATAATCATTTACATTTAGGGTAGAATAATCATTTACATTTAGGGTAAAATAATCATTTTCTCAGTATTATGTTAAATTCTCTTATGCTGTTATGACGGAAGTAGCGCAATGATGCACTTTAAACATTAGGAATTGTGGGAACGAGAACATTTGTAATGAACTGGTTAATTTGCAATTTCTTTAGTTTTGGATGGCAACTCGGGATTCTTCATTTAAACTATGACGATTTATAACTTGCGGGTACAAAAGACATTGCTCCCACCACTTTTTACAGAAGCAAAAATCAAGCCAATCGCTTCCATTTGTGGCAAGTTTATCGGAGAAAGAAAAAGGAAAAAAAAAAATTTTGTAACTACTTAACTTTGCCGAAGCAGAGTTAAGTAGTTACAAAATTGCATTCTTGAATGTACAGAAATGATATGTAGCAAAACCAAGCATAAAGAAATAAGAAGATAATGTTATATGGTACGGCCAGTAGCCTATGTCATAGTAAAAGATATGAAGAAAATTTTGGGTGTGTTCAAATATTAGAGGAAAACATTCACCGACAACCCAAATCGCAGATATGTGCTTAATTTTCTTACTCACTCTAAGAACATTCAATCTCCGAAAATTCATTCAAACGAAACTTTCAGAAAGACTTAATATTAAGGCTTTAGCAACACTTCATATGCTCCACAATTCAAATTTGAGGATGATATTTCTTAAAATGGAGGGCTTTACTTGGCTTGTGAACAATCTTCCTCACCATCATCATCCTTGCCCTACCAGCAGCACTGAACAATCTTTGTTCTGACATTTGCCCCATTTATCTGATTACACAAGAATCCGAAACAACTGTTAGCAATATCTATATCCAAAATGGTGAATAAGATGATGTGGTTGATGATAAAATCCTTAGTTAAATAATTAAGGGTTCGGTAACAATCACAGCATCTCATCATGTGGGGAAAGCCTTCGCAACAGAAGATGGTGCTTGCATTCAAGCAATAATAACTTTCCAATTTCATAAGGTGGCTTAACGCCCTTTCAAGAATAAGTGGACCAGCCTAACAATTATTCATGGAAATTCAAATTCAGAATCATGTTAGTATGAGAGATGAAGTACAATAAGCGACTTGGCCACTATATATGCATTTATCACCTTTAATTTGCTCATCTTTGTCTAGAGTATTGTTTCTGCGTTAACTTAATTAGCTTGCAAGCCACCTGAAAATGGTTTTAAATAATGAGTGAGAGTGTGAATTCAAACAATTAATCAAATAGGATGACAGAAAATACAAAAGTAAAATAACCACAAGAAGTAGAAATATACTTTTGTTATATTTAGAGCATCTTCTACTGTCAAGTTCTTTTCCTTTAGCTCTGTTTCTGTGTGCGCTCAAGCGCAATGCCTCAAGGCTCAAGATAATTTTATGACCATCAATCATTTGCAGCCACATGCAGACTTGAAAAACTAGTCATGGCCCTAAGGAACTTGAAAATTAGAAATGATTCAGAATGAGTGACTAAAATATCTTAATCGAGACTACTTAAACATGCACGCCTTGAAAATCTGAAACAGAATTACTCAAATGAATGTGGTTGAAACTTTACTGCAAAGACTTCTTGAAACCCATGAAGATGATTACTCTACCTGATAACACAAGGAAACACAATCAATACAAGAAGATGATTTTACAAACAAATGAGAGCTTATAATTATTGGGAGAGCTGCACTCAAATTTGATGAGATATCTCTCAAAAGGGAGAGCTCCAATAATATATAAAGCCAAAAATCTAACACTCATCAAACTGGCTTGTGAACAGTTAATCTTCCTCGCCATCATACATGCCAGATGTAGTGAACAATCTTCATTCTAACATTTGCCTTAATAAGCTGCTTAGGAAATTTTCCCAGAGGAGGCAAATGCTCACAGTTAAGACACCCGTGAAGAAATAAATTCCTTAGATTGGTTAGCGAAGTCAACCATTTGGGAAAAATGTTGCCTCCATATAATAAAATCCATAATTCCTCTACATTCAAAGGCGGCTGTAAGGCTTCAAGAAGTTTTCCATCTTTCTCATTCTTCCTCCTCCTTTCTTCATCTTCCCCATTTACAGCTTCACCTCCTTCTTCTTCTTCATATCCCCCATCCTCACCTTCATCTTCCCCACCTTCATCTTCATCCTCTTCTTTATCTTCCCAATCTACAACTTCAAACAAAAGATACAAACGAAGGAGGTTTTCCATATTTTTGAGTTCTAATCTCTCAGCCTCATCTACATGTGACAAATTACTCAACCCTTCTATTCCACATTCTCGAAGGAGTTGAAGATTTTTCAGACATTCAAGCCTACACGTACTGCCACCATCAACACCTCCACCCATAGCAAACTTGTCTAATGTTCGAAGATTGGTTAATTTGGAACTCCCTATTGGCATGTACTTCAAGGACCAAGTAAGACCATTTAGCAAATTCCTCATGTTCTTTAACTTCCCAATCCCTGCAGGCAATTCTCTTAGATTTCAGCACCCCCTAATATCTAGCTTTTGTAAATTATATAATTCACACAAAGTCTCAGGCAGTCTCTCTGTGTGTAATTCAGACAAATTAAGATATTTCAAATGCATCAATTTTCCGACATCTTCTAGAATTTCTCTAATCAAATTTGGGTCAGGACGAAAAAGCAAGAACGATTGCCTTATAACTAATGCTCTTAAACACGCCAATTTACTAAATAACTCAGGAAGGATGCTATTATCAAGAGACGAATTGGAAGGACTTTCATCATCAATTAGGAGGGTACGCAATCTATTAAGTCCATGAATGGACATAGGAAATGAAGCGCCTCTTTTAAACTTTAACCCTAAGGGAGGGACTTTCCCACCAAAAGAGTTTATGACTAATTCTTTGGTACCATTAATTTCTAGCCACAAACATTCTTTGCTACTTACAAATTGAGCAAAATCATGTACTATGTCATGCATCTTGCAACTTATAATATCATCATCATCATTTTTCTCAAACTCTTAAAAGAAAGAGCGTGCTGCTAAAATGTTGAAACACTCTTCCCCAGTCATCTCCATCTCTTCATATTCTTTTGCATTAAGTTAACCTTGAGCCATCCATAGTGAAATTAGCCCCTCTTTATACATATTGTAGTCTTTCGGAAAGACAGCACAAAATGAAAAATATTGTTTTACCATAGAATTGGACGACAAATCATTATAACCCAACAATAAAGGAGTCAAAAGACCTTTCCCAATCTCTTCTGCCTTCCACATTTCACTATCTAAAATTATTTGCCAGTCGTTTATTGCACTTTTAGAACGCAAGAGATTTCCTATTACCTTTGCAGCAAGAGGCAAGCCTTTGCACTTGCGTGCAATTTTTCGTCCGATTGGTTCTAATCTTTCACAATCCTCAAAAGAGTGACCGAAAAATGTTAATCGCTTGAACAACGACTAGCAATCCTCTTCAGTCAATTGGTCAATGAAGATAATATTTGTTGATCCCATCATACGTGCAACTAACTCATTACGTGTAGTAACCAAAATTTTACTTCCATGGAGACCATGATTTAAAGGAAGAATGGTGTTCATTTCTTAATTTATTTTTATACTGTATAAGATCAAATTACTCACAAAGTTATTTTAGCTTTCATGATATAAACACATAATCATCATTTGATTTCAATAGAAAGAAGTATTCTGGGTAGAATATTGACTTCTTTAGCAGGGACTTCTTACTCTATTAGGTTAATAATGCATCGATTGTCACGTCATTAATTTTAGATTTTAAACTTTATATTCAAACTTTGAACATCATCATTTCTCCTTTTTTATTTAAAAAAAAAATTAACTTCCTGCATGATCTAATTGGTCTCGTTTCCTCTGAACAACGTTTTCTTTAAAACACACTTTTAAAGCCAATCTCTACATCTCTCTGGAAACTTTTCCTCCCCAAACTCCTCATCTCTTCCTCACCAAATCTTTGGAGGCAAAAATCTTTCTTGCCTTCTCTAGTGGATTCTTGTTTTTTTTTTTTTTTTGGTTGCACCCACCTCTTCCTTATGATTTGAGGATGGGTGTCTTGTTCTGGCCTTCTCCACCTTAAGGTGATTTTTCTATTTCAATTTCTTCCTCTTTTGGTCTTGAGGATGGCTGTTGTGCATCCATTCAGATCTTGATCTTTGATGGTAATAATGTATCTGTTATAGTGATAATGTTGGTTTAATTTGTATTTGCCAGTACATAACCCTTCAACTTTTAGATCTAGAGTCTATGTTTCTAATGTTTGTAAAGTTAGAGGGTGTGAATCAATTTTAACGATAAATCTATTTTGCTACTAGCGAGAAAGCATAAATATGGTGGTGGAGATTGTTTCGAAAGAGCCATGGAATCCCAAATGGAGCTTGAATTATTTGTGCAGTACGAATGGAAGTGTTTCTTCCTATTCTTTAATAAAATTTTAGGGGTTAATTCAATTGATTACTGTAATAGATCTCTGTATTTTGATCTTTGTAATGTGAACTAGTGATGTACTGCAAGTAGTTGTATTGTTGTTATTTTTTAATGAAATATTAATATTTTCCTATCAGAAAAATCTTAAAATTTTAGCTTTAATTCAGACAAAATGAAGGAAAAAGAAAAAACCAACAATGTACTTTAATAGAAAAAAAATCTTTCACATAATATATAACTGAAAGTTTGAATAACCAAAGTTAAAACTTAATTAAACTTAATAAACTCTTTTTTCACATGAATTTAATACTCCGAGTGTGATTCCAAGCATTGTTCTTCTTTTTCTATTTTTGGATTCTGAATCATAATTTTTCAATTTATTAATGGGCTCTTCAATTACAAAATATGGTAAGAGGGGATGGGGTGTAGTGTCTAGGCATCTGTGACAACGGCACTTCTGGACGTGGGTTTCATTAGTTTTTTTTTTTTTTTGGCTATTTCTGCTCAATCAAACTTGTGGATTGCATGCACTCAACGTGGAATGGACTCAATGGATTTGCTGGGATCACCCAAGCATGAACCTGGGACCAATTTGTTGACAAAAATTCAGGCAAAAAATTAACTCTGCTCGACAAATCTGCAGTAAAATTTGCACAATTTAATTGGGTTACAGAGAGTGAATTAGATTCCAAAACAACAGGCCATTTAGAAAACAATTCATCGCTAGAACAAAATTAACTTTTCTAATTAGAATATACGACGTTGTATCACATATAATATTTAGACATCAAGAAAAGAATCCCTCTATCAGTGAACTATACTTTTCAGGAAACACGGTGAAATACCACCACCTCCCTACTAGTTCTTAGATGTCTCAAAAGAGTTTGATGACGACTTCCGTGTTGTATCTCTTCGACAGGCAGCAAAATTGGGCTATTAACTCCCAAAAAGTTTATGCGGTCACCTTCTTCCGGACTATCCTCTTTCTTCGCACTTTAGGAGCCCTTGCTTCCCCTTCAACAGAGTCGACATTCCCTTGTTTGATGCGAAGGAGCCCTAGCCCAGAGACAGTGGCATTCTTTGATATCAACCACTTTGGGGACTTTTGAGTTGAGCCACTGACATCCTGAGACGGCCTGTTGTAAGCCTTCTTCAAAAGGTCATCTGACTGAAGTAGCGGATCCGCTTCCACTCCTAGCCAAGCAAGCCTTGATCTTTCTCCTAATTGGACATTAAGAACCCTGCATAGAATCCATTTGAGAAATTGAACTATAGACAAAGTCCAACAAATATAGGCAGTAAAGAATAATTTGGACAACAATTACTGATTGTTTACGCACAGGGCTGAACAAATGGGTATATTAAGGCACTTTAAAGTTAGAACCATATTCACCACTTGTATTTCCTTAGAGAACTACTTCAGAGTTCAGTTAATTTAAAACCATTCTTACGTATTTAACTGTAAAACAAGAGAAATTGTACTTCTACAGCGAAGTCTCACTATTGTTAAGGATCTGGACTTGGAAAGGATGCAAGTGGATTAAGTAAAGAAAAATTGAAAAGCTGACGCCAAGGACCCCAAGCCCAGAAACAATGGCATTCTTTGCTTGACGCCAAGGACCCCAAGCCCAGAAACAATGGCATTCTTTGGGATCAACCACCTGGGGACTTTTGAGCTGAGCCATGACATACTGAGATGGCCTGTCATGTAAGCCTTCTTCAAAAGGTCATCCATTGATCTTTCTCCTAATTAGACATTCAAAACCCTGCATGGCGTTTGAGAAGTTGGACAATAGACAAACTCCAACACATATAGACAGTAAAGAAGAATTTAGACGGCAATCACTGTGGCCGAACAAGTGGGCCTCTTAAGCCTATTAAAAGTTGGAACCAGATTCACCACTCGCATTACCTTAGAGAACTATATCAGAATTCTGTAAATTTAAAACTCTTCTTACATATATAACTGTGAAACAAGAGAAATTGTACTTCCGTAGTAGAGTCTCACTACTGGTAAGTATCTGGACTTGGAAAGGATGCTAGTTGATTAAGTAAAGGAAATTTGAAATCAGACTTTGAGGTGATCGATCTATATTCTTATTCTTCTCCAATCTAACAGTTATTTGGAAAATCTAAATGACACTCATGCATCAATGGCGTCAAAGTTTGGCTACAAAGCAGCCTGGAAAAGGCTTTACCCTCTGAATGAGAGCATGAATTCGAAAAACATGATGAATGAAGAAACAGAGGCATAATACCACAAGAAGTAAAACTTTTCCCAGAGCTCTGTTTCTGTTTGTGCTAAAGCCAGTGGAAATCGATGGAAATGAATTTCTCCGAATTAGACATATCAGCCAAAACAGGTACTCTGTACAAGCAAAGTAAAAGACAGTTACAAAAAAAATTAAATTGATATGATAATTAAAATTTCAGTCAACATATAATTTTAATAGAAAGCTTTGTACACAATGGTTTATTGCATATTAAGATTGTATACCTAAATTTTAATTGCTATACAAAATATGATATTAGCATTAGGAGACAGCACCAAAATGTACCGAATTGAATGTGCCTTTTCGCAGCCATTGTACAAGCTTTGAAGCTTTACCACAAATGCTTTTTCAAACCCATGAACATGATGCACCCGACAGATGCAAGATATGAAATTGTTACTACAGCAAGCATTCAAACATTTGTTAAGGAAGGAAGTTTATGAAAATACACCTTAACAATCATTAGATACTCGTCTTCAGGAATCAATTCATCTATAATAACAATATTCGAAAAGCATCAACTGCTTTAAGCTCCTCAACATCACAGAGATCTTCAATTAAAATAGAGCAGATCCGGCCATCACTATTCCTTCTACTGCTCTTTTGCTTTAGAGAACGCTTGAATTAAAGAATGCGAGTAAGGCTTTCTTGTTCAAGGTCCAGCGATCAAATCTGGCACAATAACAACAGAGGTAGTAGTTCCATCGCCAGCCTAATCCTTGGACTCGCCAATTTTCTCCACAAGAAGGAAATCAACCTAAAAAGTAAGAATTAGTTTGAAAAACCATTTATGGCCCTAAAGAACTTGAAAATCAGAAATGATTAAAAATGAGTGACTAAACATTTTAATCGCAACTAAACATACAAAACTTGAAAATCGAATGTTGAAGTACTCTGAATGAATGTGCAATTGCACGAGCTGGTGACAGCTGACTTTACTGCAAAGGCTATTTCAAACCCTTGGAGATGATACTCTACAAACCTCGATAACCTGATAACACAAAGAAACACAATGAATATTAAGGATACTCTGACAACGCAAATTTGTGCAAAATATCAAGTGTGGTTACCTGCATAATAGTGTCAACGCCAAATTCCTTCCTCCATTGAAGCATATGATAGTAACAGCACAATTCAATATGTTTATACAGGATAAATGATTCCAAGAATGAAACAAGATAGAAATGATGATCTCAGCACCTTAACATCACGCAATAATAATCATCATGTCTTTCAGGCAGCTATCCATCCTCAACTGAAACAGAGCAGACCTGGCCATCACTTCCTTCTTCAAAGTCCAGCAACCAAACGTTGCACATTAACGACAGTGATAATCCTTGGTTACCCCAATGTTCTATATAGCGTCTTCAAAGTCAACCTAAAAATGAAATAAAAATGCAATGCTTGAGCTTGAGCTTGCTTTAGCATCGTCGTAATAGTACATTTTGATATATCTTTACTTCTCTGTTCTTGTTTATTCACAACAAGATATCAATAGAAGAAGATGGAAATGAAATTCTATAAAATAAAGCAAGTGAATTACCAGCAGAACATTTTAGCAATCCTTTGGCTGAACTTTTCATTTTCTTAGCATACTCTCCTTCCTGCATCATTAAAATCTAATTAGATTGGACTTGTGAATTGCTAGTGTGGTTCTGACATTTCAACAGACTACACTTGTTTTTTTATTTTTTATCATTTAATCAATACATATAGAATTTTAATTCAAAATATAATTATTTTAATCAATTTCATTGCAACCAACAACGAAGTAAATCAGAGGAGGAGAAATTACGAGCCTTGATGTGGGTAATTATCATCTTATGCCAGTCTTCTCCTTTCCCCTCTCTATAACGGTTTTCCAGAAGAGGACAACTGTAAATAGTCAATTCCTTCAGCATCGACGTTCGAAGGAGGTAATCCGGCAGCACCTTTAATTTCGGGCAATACTTAATTTCCAAGGAAGAAAGATGTGGTATGTCTGTTGTCCTGTGATCTTTTAGAATGGGCAGTTCTTCTAGAAGATCACAAGAAATAATACTCAATTTCTGCAGTGCCGTCGTTTGAAAAAGGTAATCCGGCAGCGCCTTTAATTTGGGGCAACTCCAAATCTCCAAGGAAGAAAGACGGGGCATGATGGGGATGTTTTCCTTCCTCGTAATCCTGTAATTCCACTCTTCCAATTCTGTCATGCTCCAAAAATTTTGAGTGAGCTAATGTACAACAAAAAACAATTACACAATTACTTTAAAGAATTGATGTCACGTATAAAAAAAAAACGATTATCATTATATAAGATAAAATTGATAATTTAGTTTTCAACATTACTGCAAACGTATCTCAGATTTTGTCTGTCAGCAAGTTACACATAACGACTTTTCGTACATTAAAAAATAAATTACATTGGGATTTTCTATGATGTTGTATGAAATTTTACAAAAGACTACATATTTTTTTTAAAAAAAATATAGAAATTTCAACATACTATACTTGTTTTTTTTAATTATTTAATCTTTAAAAAACAAGTTTAACAGATTTGATAACTAGAAAGTTTTACATATTTATACCAAGATTGATTCTATATAGAACCATTAAATAATAAATATGTTAGACTTACATTTATTTTTTAGCCCAAAAAATATGAGAGAAATTAGTACTTTCCAAATTTATTTTTTTTACCATAAAGAATCAAATTTATTTTTTTTATCAGCAAGTTACATATAAAATATGTTGCGCAATTATACGTGTTTGGTTGAAAAATCATTATTAAGTTATTATAAAGTTGAAGGAAACAAAAAAGTATGATAGTGATAATGCTTTTTTACATGTTATGTATATGGTTGCCACTTGGCCAACTTTATTTCTGATAATGTTTATATAATATTTTAATATATCACGACTTAAAGCAATTAAAGTGTTATATACTTTTACCATATATTTTGATGGGATTTGTCGATAAAAAAGTATTCAAAGAATAAGATACGGGTACCAGATTTCGTGCTTGATTCCTTGAGAAGTGCAGGCAACGCCAGCAGCAGCTTTTCTTTTTTGAGTTTTCATCTTCAACACAGAGCTGGCAAATGATGCTTTGCTTTTTCAATTGTACAATTGATTAGCTAATTACAGTCGGTTGGCTCAAGTTACATCAAGCGGATTAAAACAGAATTTTAAAATACTTCAAAAGAGTTTAGACTCCACGTTATTTTTCTTAAGAAATAAAAAAAATAGAATAACAGAATGCGGCTTGACTTGAGTTGACACGTTTCCGGAAAAAAAATCTTTTACTTTGTAGACATATAGCCAAGCTGGCATCCCATTAGCACAAAGTCAATGAAGATTTGAGTGGCATTATTGGCATTTTCCATGTGTGTATATCATGATTAAAATTTTCGGCGGATGAGGTGTCCGCTTTCTAATATTACCATAAAAAACACAATTCAAATCCGTTAAACAAAGAAAACACAATGCAAATAATGATAAATACATCCACAACTATGTCAATCATATCAAAACTTAAAGTTTAGGGCTTTCATCCAATATCTACGTAAACTTGAATCAACGATTTAAAATTAAAAGTTAGTAAAGGTCAGTTTAGAAATATGTACATATAATATTTTTGATTATGTATTATAATAATTTTTACTAAAAATAAAATTTATAAAATATTGATTTTCGTTACTGCAAACGTATCACAGATATTTTGTTACACACAACAAATTTTCGTACATTAAAAAATAAATTACATTGCACGAAATTTTACAAAAGAGCACATATTTTTTAAAAGTAAATAAATATAGAAATTTTACAAAAGACTACACTTGTATTTTTTTATTATTTAATCTTTAGAAAACAAGTTTAACAGATTTTGATAACTAGGAAGTTTTACATATTTATACTAAGATTGATTCTATATAGAATTTTAATTCAAAATATAATTATTTTTATTAATTTCATTGCAAGCAACAACGAAGTAAATCAGAGGAGAAATTACCAGCGAGTGATATCTTACGGAAACCACTTGATGTGGGGAATGTGAGATATCTTATGCCAGTCTTCGCCTTCCCCCTCTCTATAACGGTTTTCCAAAAGGGAACATCCCCAAATTGTCAATTTCTGCAGCGTCGTCATCCGAAGAAGGTAATCCGGCAGCGCCTTCAATTTGTTGCAAGATTTAGCTTCCAAGGAAGAAAGACGTGGTATGTCTGTTGTCCTGCGATCTTCTAGAATTGGCAGTTCTTCCAAATTTTCACAAGAATAAATACGCAGTTCCTGCAGCGTCGTCGTCCGAAGAAGGTAATCCGGCAGCGCCTTTAATTTGTTGCTAAAACTAACTCTTAAGGAAGAAAGACGAGGCATAAGGAAGAAAATGGCATTTGGAGATAAGTTGAAGTTTTTGTACTTTTAGGGGGTAAATTGAAGTTTGTCAATCTAATATGGGGTAGAATACAATTTATCCTTATTTTTCACTCTAAAATAACAAATTATTACTTAATTAAACATATTTCATTAATGCTCCTTATTGTTAGAGAATTAACAAATAAAACACACACAAAAAATACACTATTCTATTCTATCAACAACACTACTCACTAATTACAACTTTAATTTTTCACTCTCTACACCTTAGAGATTTTGTTACTTCACTTGATATTTAAACCAAAGGGGAGAGGGGGTATTTATACATGAAACAAAAATAATCACAACCATTCATTTATTCAACTACTAATACACAAATTCTCACAATCCATTAAAGCCTACCACCCACCTACTTCACCAACCACACCTACCACACCTAACACAAATAATTCAAACCTCACCAACCATACCTACTCATAGAACCTTCCATGAGTTGATCTAACACCCCCCTTAAACTTGTTCTTGTGACACCAAGCAAACTTCTGAATTTTACGAAGTCTTCTTGCTTGAGTGGCTTATTGAAGATATCAGCTGCTTGATCTTGTGATTTTACATACTTGACTTGCACTTCTTTTCTTGCAATACACTCTCTTATGAAATGATAGCGAGTGTTTTTGTGTTTGCTTCGATCATGAAAGACTGGATTCTTGGATAAGGCGATTGCTGATTTGTTATCAACACAAATTTGAGTTGGCTCTTCTTGTGGCAAACCCAACTCCTTCAACAAATTTCTAAGCCAAATTGCATGACAAGCACTTGATGTGGCAGCTACATATTCAGCTTCACAGGTGGATAGCGTAACAATTGGTTGCTTCTTT
This sequence comes from Citrus glauca, assembly GCA_029633175.1. Classification (NCBI taxonomy): domain Eukaryota; kingdom Viridiplantae; phylum Streptophyta; class Magnoliopsida; order Sapindales; family Rutaceae; genus Citrus; species Citrus glauca. Next base: position 12,302,318 of record JAQOOD010000005.1, read on the forward strand.
GACATCCATGTGAAAGCAGTATCTCCCATCAAGAACACAAATCCTATTGTGCTCTTTCGATCATCTACATCTCCACCCCAATCCCTATCGCTATATCCAACAAGCTTGTAGTCATTAGAAAATGAGTATAACAAGCCGAAATTAGTTGTACCTTTGATGTAGCGAATGATTCTTTTTGCAGCTTGAAAATGGGTGGTCTTTGGATTCTTCATGTATCGGCTCACAAGTCCAACAACACAAAAGATATCTGGCCTCTTGCATGTCAAATAACGTAGGCTTCCGACCAAACTTTTAAAGAATGTTGGATCTATATCTTCTCATTCGTCATGTTTCGATAACTTGACTCCGCATTCCACTGTCATGCTTATAGGCTTGCAATCACTTATCTTGAACCTTTTTAGAATCTCTTTTGTATAGCTTTCATGGGAGATAAATATGTCTTCTTCTGTTGTTAGAGCTTTCTTCTCTTTTCTTTGGATTGACCTCTATCTTGAGAAGTTGTTCTTTGATTCCTTGCTTTTTTTTTTCTTCATAGGCTTGCAACCTTTCTTGAAGTTGCTCGATCGTCATATCCTTCAGATCTCTTGTTTCCTCAATTGTCATAATAATATGGTCAAACTTCAAGTCAACTGATCGAAGTATCTTTTCAATGATCCTTATCTCTTTTAACTCCTCGCCATTTCTATTTAATTCGTTTGAAATAGTCACAACCCGAGTAAAGTTGTCAAAAATTAACTCCAATGCCTTCATGTTTAAGGACTCAAATTCTCCTCGTAATGTTTGGAGACGAACCTTCCTAACTTGCTTCGCTCCTTTGTAAGAGGTCTCTAGTTTGTCCCATGCTTTTTTTGAGGAGGTTGTACCAGCAATCTTTTCAAAATCATCTTCTTCTGATGATTGAAAAATGAGATATTTGCTTTATTCTCTTTCTTCTTCAAGTCTTTGAAATTCTCCTTCTGCGCCGCAGTTAAAGTGGCTTCATTTTCTAGCACAATAAATCCTTTTTCCACGACATCCCATACGTCATGTGCACCCAATAGAGTCTTCATTTTAAAACTCCAATTGTCAAACTTACTTTCCTTTAATTGTAGAACTTGAAATGACATCATACCACCGTTTGCCATAACTCACAAATCGAGTAAGAATTTGGAGATTCTGAAAGCACATATGGACCCGACACATCGAAAAACCTTGGAAAGGACTCGAGTCAACTTTTAGTCAACGGTCAACGGTCAGCGTTGGCTTAGTAGTCTTGGTTTGGTCCAGATTGGTTTAGCTCGAGTTGGCTCGGTTCGACTTGATTCGGTTAGCTTAGCTCGGCTTGGTTCGGTTCGGCTAAGCTTGGTTCAACTCGGTGAGTCGACTTAGCTTTAGGACAGAAAGCTTCCGACGGCATCTGTGGGAGTGTCCGGACTCGGATCGGGATGATTTTTGTGGCGTCACGTTCCTCTCGTCGAGATCTTCGATTTGATTCGATTTGATGTGCTATATGACTATATATAGCATCAAACACAAGCTCTGATACCATTTTCTTTTAGAGAATCAACAAATAAAATACACTATTTTATTTCTTCAACAACACTGCTCACCAATTACAACTCTTATTTTTCACTCTCTACACCTTAGATATTTTGTTACTTCACTTTATATTTAAAACAAAGGGGAGAGGGGGTATTTAGACATGAAACAAACTAATCACAATCATTCATTTATTCAACTAATACACAAATTCTCACTATCCATTAAAACCTACCACACCTAACACAAATAATTCAACCTCACCAAGTATACCTACTCATGGAACCTTCCATGAGTTGGACTTGATTTTATTTATTTTGGATCAAGTTTATGATCCAACACTTATTTCCTACGAAACGGTGGGACTTGGCCCTGTGCCCAAAATTCATAATCTAATTTTAGCTGATGTGACATGTGTGTCGTATCACATAACTGTAGATAATAATAGCTAACACATTAACGAAAATGAAAAGTACTAGTTTACAAAATACAAATCCGAAGTTTGTGTGAGGGAATTTAAAAGGGAGAGACTAAAAAAATGTGGTGACAAATGACATTTATTACAAAAATTGAAAAAACAAAGTTTAGGCAACTGAAAGCATCTCTTCAATTGCATTCAACTAATTACCACCATTCCTAATTAACCAAAATCAAATAAATTAAGAAAGAAAACACAAAACAATTACAACACTTTGATCATCCCTGCTTCTTTTTCTTAGCATAGCTCTTGGAATAAAAATTAACAAAAAGTGCCAAAAGGGACGCATTAAACACAGAGTTGAAGCACCATCCCCAAATCCTAGAGCAACCAAAACCCGTGAAATGATAATACAGCATCGAAACCGAAACAACATGGGCTTAAGGAATGGCGTCCAGGCCTTTGTAACAAAGTTGGATGCGGGTATCATTAGACTTTTGGCTATTCTGCTCAATCAAACTCGTGGATTACATGCACTCAACGCGGACATTATGGAAATGGGAGAAAATTATGTTAGTAAGAGCATTTTCAAAAGTTTGTATACATTTTAGTCTTTAAATATCTATTTACTTACCTATGTAGTAAATAGAAAGGTAAAAAAATATACTACTCTCTAAAAAACTCTTTAAATAAAAATAAGTTAATATTATTTTAATTAAATAATTATTTTTTGAAAGGAAAAGTTAATAGCAATTAAAGCACTTCTCTTTCTCTCTTTAATAAAAAGTAATAAAATATAAATTGAGGAGGGAGAAAGCAACTCTCCAAATTTGAAGAAAGAGAATCATTTTTTATTTGAAAAATTTTAATTGAAGTGTTTTTTGGTGATTTAAATGTTGATGTGGTTCTTCAAATAAGTAATAAAATCTTATTTGAAGAACCTTTTGGTGATGCTCTAAAACCCACTGTTTCGTTCTAAACTAAGTGAATTTATCTGGTGAGCTAAGTAGTTTAGGAGATACCTCAAATAATTAACTTTTTATTAGTTTAGTAATAAGAATTTTCGATTATATTTTTAAAGTATAATTCATTAAAAAGAAATTACTTAACAAAAATAACTGTTATTTAACATATTACATTTTTTCAATAATAAAATAATTCAAATTTTTAATTATTATAACAAAAAAAATTTGTAACATAATCCATTCATATACCACATCACGTAAAATGTAATCTAGTACTACATGTAATCTTGTTACTACTATTCCTATAATATTCTACCACATCATATTCCATCAGGCATTCCAAACGTGCAAAGTTTGAGTAAGACTTGTTAAAGTTGAGTAACATCTTGTATGGCCAAGCGCATTGAGTATGGATTTGCATGATCGAGTGAGTACAACTAAAGTCGGGTAGAGTTTGGAAAATCCCTATATAATGTTGAGGTTGGAGAACTATACTTTTTAAGCTACATAATTAAACAATTTTGGCAAATATTTGCTATTGTAACTTAAAAATTAATTTGATTTGATCTCATATTTTACTATAACAAAAAAACTTATAATATCTTTATTAATTTTATTAAAATTATTATTTAGAAGTCATACATTTATTGCACATTGTCAAATTTCAGCCTTTTTTTTTTAACAGGTAGTAATATCAAACAAGACCTAAGTTGAGTATGATTAATTGATTAAAGTTATGATTTTTTTGTATAAAATAATCAGTAGATAATTAGTCTGTAAAGAATGTCGGCTACTTCAAATGGAAACTTGCGATAAAAAATGCATCACAAAAGTAACAAAGACACACTATATAAGAAATCTGAAATAGAATTTGCAAAATTGAACTGAGTTACGGAGAGTAAATAAGACTCCAAAGGAACAAGGCAATTATTATTATCTAGAAAACAATTCATAGCTAAAACAAAACTAACTATACTTGCCAGGAAATATGGCGAATACCACCACCTCCTACTAGTTCTTAGGTGTCTCAGAATTTGATGAAGACTTCCATGCTGTGTCTCTTCGACAGACAGCAAAATTGGGCAATTGACTACATTAACTCCAAGAAATTTATGTAGTCACCTTCCTCTGGATTATCCTCTTTCTTCGAGCTTTAGTTGCCCCTATTTCCCCTTCAATGGAGTCAACACTGATTTGTTTGAAGCCACGGTGCCCAAGCCCAGAAAAATGGCATTCTTTGGTATCAATCCCTCGATCCCCAAGTCACGTCACTAACTTTCTGTTGATCGCGTAGCTACTTAGTTCATTTATGCCACAGCAGCGGAAGGTAGCATGAAGAAGAAGAAACCTCTCTCTCTTTCTTGCTCAGTAACCACCTGGGCACTTTTGTGCTGAGCCATGACATCCTGAGATGGCCTGTTGTGTAAGCCTTCTTCAAAAGGTCATCTGTCGATCTTTCTCCTAATTAGACATCCAAAACCCTGCATGGAATCCATTTGAGAAGTTGGATAATAGACAAACTCCAGCGCATAGAGACAGTAAAGAAGAATTTAGACCGCAATCACTGTGGCTGAATAAATGGGCCTATTAAGCCTATTAAAAGTTGGAAACCATATTCACCACTCGCAGTTCCTTAGAGAACTATATCAGAATTCTGTAAATTTAAAACTATTCTTACATATTTAATTGTAAAACAAGAGAAATTGTACTTCCGTAGCAAAGTCTCACTATTGGTAAGTATCTGGACTTGGAAAGGATGCTAGTTGGTTAAATAAAGGAAAATTGAAATCAGACTTTGAGGTGATAGATTTATACACTTCAATGGGAACCACATTAACATCATATGAGCCAAACAAACAAATTCCCCAGTCAAAGTTCAACAAACAAAACATTAAGACAATAGTAATTTGGTGTATCAATGTGTACGTAGAGATGTCGATCAATTGACAAATACGTAAAAGAGGGAGGGAGAGACCTCAAAGCCGTGCTTAACAACATTGCTACTCCAATAACTTCAAAATGTTTGGCGACGTCTCTATCAAATCCACACAATAGCTGATATCTCATGTTTGCATGTAGTCCAACGAAAGCACCATAACCAAGCACATTAGTACTCACAGATAACCTGTCAGGCAATAAAAATTGCCCAAATTAACCAAATGTCAGACCGGCTTAGACAGTAAACGGAACAATATTCTAATTTTACTTTATTTATAACGAATAAGTGAACAAAGGAATGAAAAGGAAGTTTGGCAAAAGTCTTGTTACCAGCCAGATAGTTTGACAAAGAATCTTGCACTGTTCAAATATACTGTCTGGGAGCTTTTGTAATGTATTTTGCAAGTCAAACAGGAAGGTATTTCCATAAGAAGGTTCACTTCACATGCTCAACAATTCAAATTTGCGGATGATATTTCTCAAAATGGAGGGCTCTATTTGGCTTGCCAACAATCTTCCTCACCGCTATCATCCTTGCTACACCAGTTAAACTGAACAGTCTTCATTCTGACATTTGCCCTATTAACCTGAGTACACAAGAATCCGAAACAACTGTTAGAAATTATAATCTTTATATATAGCCAAAATGTTGAATAAGATGATGTACTTGATAATAAATACCTGAGTTAATAAATAATTAAGGGGCCGGTAACAATGTCAGCATCTTATCAAGTGGGGAAAGCCTACGCAACGAAGATGCTGCTTGCTTTCAAGAAATAATAACTTTCCAATTCCATAAGGTAGGTTAATGCCCTTTTAAAAATATCTCCACCAGCCTAACGATTATTCATGGAAATGTGTGAGTGTGAATTCGAACGAATTAATCAAATATGATGACACGAGAAACGAAATTAAAATAACCACAAGAAGTAGAAATATACTTTTGTTATATTTAGTGCATCTTCTGTGTGTGCTCAAACGCAATGCCTCAAGGCGGAAGATAATTTTATGACCATCAATCTTTTGCAGCCATATGCAGACTTGAAACATTGGCGGTGGTTCTAAGGAACTTGAAAATTAGAAAAGTTTCAAAATGAGTGACTAAATATGATAATCGAAACTAATTAAATATACACGCCTTGTAAATATGAAACTAAATTACTCAAATGTATGTGCCTCTTCGCAGCAATTGCTCGTGGTGGAAACTTTACTGCAAAGACTTCCTCAAACCCTTGAAGATCACACTCTTCCTGGCAACAAAGAAACGGAGTCGATATACGGAGATGATTTTACTAACAAGTGAGAGCTTGCAAATATTGCAAGGATAACGATTGCTCACAACCCAAATCCCCAATACCCTCTCATATCTCACTCGAGTGAGTTCAAGCCCCCAAAATTCACTACAGTGAAACTCTCAAAACAAAATTCTCTTCAAATATTCTCAACTCAAATTTGATGATGATATCTCTCGAAGGAAGGCAAAAAATCTAACACTGATCAAATTGGCTAGTGAACAATTAATGTTCCTGGCCATCATTCATACTAGGTGTGGCGAACAATTAAGCTGTTTAGTATCCTGAACCTGATAACTTACACAAACAAAAACAACTTGCCTAAAGTTTAATATTTAGAGGCAGAACAGTAAAGAAGAAGATATATATTGACACTAAAATTTGACCTGCGTTAACCTGATGTCAAGAATAGCGGGATCTCATGTGGGCAAAATCTTCGCAATACGAGATTCTTGCAAAATTTAAGCAGCATCTTACCACCTGTAATTTAATTAAGACAATAACTTTCCCTAACTTTTTCAATGCACTATTGGTAATTAAATTCAGAGGACGCTAATTAAAGACCCTTTTAACAAAATCTTCTTATTCTTCTCCAATCTAATTGTTATTTGGAAAATCTAAATGACAGTCATGCATCAATGGCGTCAAACCTTGTCTACAAAGCATCCCAGAAAAGGCTTTACTCTCTGAATGAGTATGAATTTGAAAAATATGATGAATGAAGAAACAAAGGCATAATACCACAAGAAGTCAAACTTTTCCCAAGAGCTCTGTTTCTGTTTGTGCTAAAGCCAATGGAAACCGATGGAAATGAATTTCTACGAATTAGACACATCAGCCAAAACAGGTACTCTGCACAAGCAAACTAAAAGAGAGTTACAAAAAAATTTAAGATTGAAATGATAATTAAAATTTCAGTCACCATATAATTAATAGAAAACTTTGTACACAATGAGTTATTGCATATTAAGATTGTATACCTAAATTTTAATTGCTATACAAAATATGATATTAGCATTAGGAGACCGCACCAAAACGTACCGAATTGAATGTGCCTTTTCACAGCCATTGTACAAGCTTTGAAGCTTTACCACAAATGCTTTTTCAAACCCATGAACATGATGCACCCGAGAGATGCAAGATATGAAATTGTTACTACAACAGGCATTGAAACATTTGTTAAGAAAGGAAGTTTATGAAAATACGCCTTAACAATCATTAGATACTCATCTTCAGGAATCAATTCCTCTGTAATAACAATTTTCAAAAAGCATCAACTGCTTTAAGCTCCTCAACATCACAGAGATCTTCAATTAAAATAGGGCAGATCCGGCCATCACTATTCCTTCTACTGCTCTTTTGCTTTAGAGAACGCTTGAATTACAGAATGCGTGTAAGGCATTCTTGTTCAAGGTCCAACGATCAAACCTTGCACAATAACAACAGAGTTAGTAGTTCCATCGCCAGCCTAATCCTTGGACTCGCCAATGTTCTCCAATTAACAGAGGTCGTAGGAAATCAACCTAAAAAATAAGAATGAGTTTGAAAAACTGTTTATGGCCCTAAAGAACTTGAAAATCAGAAATGATCAAGAATGAGTGGCTAAACATTTTAATCGACTAAACATACAAAACTTGAAAAACCTAATACTGAAGTACTCTGAATGAATATGCAATTGCACGAGCTGGTGACAACTGACTTTACTGCAAACCCTTGGAGATGATACTCTACATACCATGATAACCTGATAACACAAAGAAACACAATGAATATTAAAGGATATTCTGACAATGCAAATTTGTTCAAATTATCAAGTGTGGTTACCTGCATAATATTCCTGCCTCCATTGACACAAGTGATAATATTAGCACAATTCAATATGTTTATTATATAGGATAAATGATTCCAAGAATGAAACAAGATAGAAATGATGATCTTAGCACCTTAACATCATGCAATAATAATAATCATCATGTCTTTCAGGCAGCTATCCATCCTCAATTGAAACAGAGCAGACCCGGCACTTCCTTCTTCAAAGTCCAGCAACCAAACGTTGCACAATAACCACAGTGATAATCCTTGGTTACCCCAATGTTCTCCATAAGAGTCTTCAACGTCAACCTAAAAATGAAGTAAAAATGCAATGCAGGTGGAAATGAAAATTCTATAAATTAAATAAAATAAAAATGCAATGCTTGAGCCTGTTTTAACATCATCATAATAGCGAATTTTGATATATCTTTACTTCTCTGTGGTTCAATTATTTACTTCTATGTTCTTGTTTATTCACAACAAGATATCAATAGAACAAGATGGAAATGAAATTCTATTAAACAAGGCAAGTGAATTACCGGCAGAACATTTTAGTAATCTTTTGGCTAAACTTTTCATTTTCTTAGTCTTGCTCTCCTACCTGCATCGTTAAACTAAATTAGCTTGGACCTGTGAATTCTTAGTGTAGTTCTGACATTTCCTCGAATCCCTGGCGAACATAATTAAACTCGTATGAAATAAAACAAAGTACTACTAAAAACAATTACACAATTACACAATTACTTTAAAGAATTAATGTCACATAAATTATATATAAAAAAACACGATTATCATTATACAAGATAAAATTGATAATTTAGTTTTCAACATTATTGCAAATGTATCACAGAGATTTTGTCTCTTAGGAAGTTACACACAACAAATTTTCGTACATTAAAAAATAAATTGCATTGGGATTTTTTCTATGATATTTTATGAAATTTAACAAAAGAGCACATATTTTTTAAAAGTAAATAAATATAGAAATTTCAACAGACTACACTTTTTTTTAATTATTTAGCTTTGATAAAACAAGTTTAACAGATTTGATAACTAGGAAGTTTAAATTTTAAATAATTGAATTTAAAATATTATCCTAATTAACTTTTAACTTCATGAACCATTGATTAACACTACATATTTATACCATGATTGATTCTATAATTTTTATAACAGCATCATAGAGTGACCCATTAAATTAATGGTTGAAGTAAAACAGAGGAGAGAAATTACCGGCGGGTGATAGTAATTTGTTGTGCAATTAACCCTTAATGAACAAGATTAATCACTCCCCAAGACTTAACTCTGATTCAAATAACTCAAGAACCAATCCAACGTAAACAAAGACTAACAACCCAGATCAAAGATCACAACCAAAACAGTAAAGAACACAAAGAATTTAAGTGGTTCAGCACCTGCGAGGGTGCTTACATCCACTGGAGAAATCCAACACAGGGAGTAGTTTATTATTGCCTTCAAGATTACAGAGACAATGTGCATAATACAGAGAACACTCCTTCCAGTTTCTCTCTCACTACAAACACCTTATCTCTCTCTCTCTCTTTGATCGTTAACCATCACACCAGAACCAGCTTGCTCTATATATCAGCTGGGCAATTGGAAACAGATTCTAGTTTTCCCTCCAAAACTAACAGCTTCCAACTAACCAGGCACGAGCTCCTCCCGAGACATCATAAAACCTTCCTTAAACGATTGCTAGCTTCACCGTTTAAGCTTTAGTAAGGCATGCTTTTGTCACGTGAGCTTAATTGTCTCGAACGACATAAGCAACTTGTCAGCTCTGGTGTATGACTTAAATGAACCGACATTCCACTCAACTTTCCAACGTGCGAACGACATGTTGTACTGTTAAGTTTGAGTTCATTTCAACAATCTCCACCTTGAACTCAACACTCCCAGCTCCCTTCTCTCACGTTGTCTTCTCCCCACCTGCAGCTTCTTAAACCCTGCAGATACCTGCTAAGTTCATGTAAAGGATGAACTTGGCAGTTGGCACAACCTTGGTTAGCATATCGGCTGGATTCTCTTCAGTGTGAATCTTCAGCAGCTTTACAGCCCCCCTTGCCACCTCAAGCCTCACGAAATGCAACTTAACATCTATATGTTTTGTTTTCTCATGATGGGATTGGTTCTTGCTAAGGTGTATAGCACTCTGGCTGTCACTGTATATTGTCACTGACTCTTGCTTTGCACCCAATTCAGTTACCATACACTTCAGCCAAATTGCTTCCTTAAGTGCGTCTGTTGCTGCAGTATATTCAGCCTCTGTTGTTGACAGTGCTACCACATTTTGTAATGTTGCCTTCCAGCTGACTGTACAGCCTTCCAGTAAATAGATACCCTGTTTGTGATCTCCTTTTATCAAGATCACCAACAAAATCAGCATCCACATACCCAACCAATGTGTGTCCCCTTTTGTCTTCTCCACCATAAACCAAACCAACTTCCAGAGTTCCCTTCAAATACCTCATGATCCACTGAACAGCTCTCCAGTGTTCATATCCTGGATTTGCCATAAACCTACTCACCAAACTCACAGCATGTGAGATATCAGGTCTGGTGAGCACCATGGCATACATGAGGCTACCTATTGCACTGGAGTAGGGTATGCAGGCCATTCTTTATTGTTCTGCTTCAGTTTGTGGACACTGAGCAACAGACAACTTGAAATGGCTGGCCAATGGTGTCTGTACAAGCTTTGCTTCACTCATTCCAAATCTCATCAGAATCTTCTGAATGTAGTTTTGTTGAGTTAAGAACAGCCTCCTCTTGCTCCTGTTTCTGATAATATCCATTCCCAAATTCTCTTAGCTTCTCCAAGCTCCTTCATCTCAAATTTCCTGCACAGTAGCTTCTTTAAATGGTTGATCTCTTCCATGTCATGGCATGGAATTAGCATGTTATCTACATACAGTAGAAGATATATCATTCCCCCTTCACTTACCTCCTTAAAGTACACAGAGCAATCATAGCTGCACCTGTTGAAGGCATGTGTTATCATGAAGTTATCAAACTTCAGATACCATTGCCTAGGTGGCTGCTTTAACCCATACAGAGACTTCTTAAGTAAGCAGGCATAATCTTCTTTTCCAGATGCTATGTACCCCTCAGGCTGCTGCATTACAATTTCCTCTTGTAACTCACCATGCAGAAATGTTGTTTTTACATCCATCTGCTCAAGATGCATATCTTGAACAGCCACAAGTGCAAGGATGACTCTGATGGAAGCATGTCTTACTACAGGTGAGAATACTTCTATGAAGTCAATTCCCTCATTTTGTATGAAGCCCTTTGCCACCAGTCTAGCTTTAAATCTTCTAGGTTCAGCCCCAAGTATGCCATCTTTGATTTTAAAGATCCATTTACAGCTTACTGTTTTCCTGTTGTCTGGTTTTCTAATTAGTGTCCAGGTCTGGTTTTTTATCAGGGATGTCATCTCTTCATCCATTGCCCTCTTCCATTCCAGCTTATTCTTGCCTGTGATAGCTTCTTGATAGGTCCTAGGTTCATCCTCATTCAGCTCTTGAGCATCATTTAAAGCATATGCAATTAAGTCAGCTACTGCATATCTTTTAGGTGGCCTAATTGTTCTTCTCTTTCTGTCTCTAGCCAACTGATAGGTGTCATCTTCACTTTCTGCTGATTCATGTTCTCACCAGTTTCAGGTTCTGCATCAGCACCTTCAGTTTCAGGCTCAGGTTCTTTCAAGCTTTGTGGCTCCACCTGAAACTTCACTCTATCAGTCTCAGTGCCTGATTCAGTGTTTTTATCAGGTCCCCTTGGTTTGATCAGTAACTCTTCTTCATGGAATCTTACATCCCTGCTTATGATGCACTGTGGTGGTTTTGAGTCAACACACCACAATCTATAGCCTTTGACACCCTCTAGATACCCTAGAAATCTGCATTTTAGTGCCCTTGGCTCCAGCTTACCCTGCTTGACATGAGCATATGCTGTGCAACCAAAAATTCTGAGTTTTAAGTAGTCAGCCTTTCTACTTGACCAAAGTTCCATTGTTGTTTTACAATCTATAGCTGTTGATGGGCTCCTGTTGACTAGGTAGCATGCTGTGTTTAAAGCTTCTGCCCAAAGGGTTTTTGGGAGTTTAAAGTAGATTAACATGCATCTTACCTTCTCCACAAAAGTCTTGTTCATCCTCTCAGTAAGACCATTATTTTGGGGTGTGTAAGTGACAGTTTTGTGCCTCTGAATACCATTCTTTTCACAGAATCCCTCAAACAACTTGTTGCAATACTCCAATCCATTATCAGTCCTTAGAGTTTTCACCTTCAGACCAGTCTGGTTTTCTATAAGTGTTTTCCAGTTTTTGAATTTATCTAGCACCCCATCTTTGCTTTTGAGTGTAAAGACCCAAACCATCCTTGAAAAATCATCTATGAAAGTTAGAAAATATCTGCACCCACCTAATGAATCCACTTGTGCAGGCCCCCACAAATCAGAGTGTATGTATTCAAGTTTCTCTTTGGTGGTGTGAGCTGTAGACTCAAATTTTAACCTAGAGGATTTTCCTAGGATACAATCCTCATAGAACCCCAAAGATCCTATCTGATCATCCCCAAACACTCCTTTTTTTTGTAACTCTCTTAAACCTTTTTCACTCATGTGCCCCAGCCTTAAATGCCACAACATTGATCTGTTCCATCTGCTATCAGTTATGGTTGCCTCTCCAGTGGCAGTATGTCCATCCATCACATACAAACCATTTTGCTTTATTCCTTTCATGATCACCATTGAACCTTTAATCACTCTTAATATACCTTTCTCAGTCTTAATCACACAACATGTTTGATCTAGCATGCCAATTGAGATTAAGTTCCTTTTTAAGTCAGGAACATGCCTCACTTGTGTTAACTCCCTTATCACCCCATCAAACATCCTAAGGCTAACAGTCCCAATGCCAGTTGCTTTACACATTGAGTTATTACCTATTAGAACCATACCCCCATCGCATGGCTGATATGCTATAAAATAGCTCTTATTGGGACACATATAAAAGGTACAACCTGAGTCAAAGACCCACTGACCTTGAGGTTTCTGATTTGTGGCAATGAGTACTCCAGCTGTTTCAAAGTTACATTCTTCTTCTGTGGCTATGGCTGCATTTCCTGTTCTTTCTTTGGTTTCTTTATTCTTGCCTTTTCTCTCAGGGCAATCTCTCTTAAAGTGCCCTTCTTTATGGCAATGAAAACACTTCAAATTCTTCTGCCTAGACTTTGATCTGCCTTGCTTTTTCCTTTTGCTATCTCTCTTCTCAGGCCTATCTCTTGCCATCAGTCCCTCACTTGACTCACTTTCTGGATTATCTTGCTTATCTTTCAGCTTCTTGGTGCCAAGTACTGACTTAACTTCTTCCAGGGAGAGTGTTTGCCTCCCATACAGTAGTGCATCCACAAAGTACTCATAAGACTTTGGTAAAGAGCTGATTAGTAGCAAAGCTTTGATTTTATCACTCAGTCATTCATCTATAGTCTCTAGTTCATCACAGACCTATTGAACTCATCTATGTGTTTAGTTAGTGATGCCCCTTCAATCATCTTCAGTGAGAACATCTTCTTTTTTATATAAAGTCTATTAGCCAAGGACTTTGTCATATACAAGTTCTCCAACTTAGCCCACAAACCAGCAATAGTTCTTTCTTTAGCCACTTCTCGGATTACAGAGTCACCAAGACTCAGTATGATAATGCTTCTTGCTTTCTTGTCCATCTCTGCTACTTGTTTTGGGGTTTTTGATGATGAAGCCTCACCTCCTTCAAGCTTGGTTACTGGATCTATGGCGTCTCCCTGTCCTTGAGTAATCAAAAGGGCCTCCATCTTTATCTTCCACATATTGAAATCATTTTGCCCTGTGAACTTCTCAAGATCCACTTTAGAACCCATTCTTGGAACCTTGAGATTAGAGTTTAAAGCTCAGATACCAATTGTTGTGCAATTAACCCTTAATGAACAAGATTAATCACTCCCTAAGACTCAACTCTGATTCAAATAACTCAAGAACCAATCCAACGTAAACAAAGACTAACAACCTAGATCAAAGATCACAACCAAAACAGTAAAGAACACAAAGAATTTAAGTGGTTCAGCACCTGTGAGGGTGCTTACATCCATTGGAGAAATCCAACACAGGGAGCAGTTTATTATTGCCTTCAAGATTACAGAGACAATGTGCATAATACAGAGAACACTCCTTCCAGTTTCTCTCTCACTACAAACACCTTATCTCTCTCTCTCTCTTTGATCGTTAACCATCACACTAGAACCAGCTTGCTCTATATATCAGCTGGGCAATTGGAAACAGATTCTAGTTTTCCCTTCAAAACTAACAGCTTCCAACTAACCAGGCACGAGCTCCTCCCGAGACATCATAAAACCTTCCTTAAACGACTACTAGCTTCGCCGTTTAAGCTTTAGTAAGGTATGCTTTTGTCACGTGAGCTTAATTGTCTCAAACGACAAAAGCAACTTGTCAGCTCTGGTGTATGACTTAAATGAACCGACATTCCACTCAACTTTCCAACGTGCGAACGACATGTTGTACTGTTAAGTTTGAGTCATTTCAACATAATTGCAACCATTTGAGAATTTACCGGCGAGTGAAATTTCAACCATTTGTGGAGACAAATAATAATAATATAGAATTTTAATTCAAAATATAATTATTTTCATTAATTTCATTGCAAGCAATAACCAAGTAAATCAGAGGAGGAGGAATGTGAGAAATCTTATATCAGTCTTCTCTTTTCCCCTCTCTGTAACATTCTTCTAGAATACGGCAGTCCTCAATCCTCAATTCCTGCAATGTCGTTGTTTGAAGAAGTTAATCTGGTAGCACCTTTAATTTGGGGCAAGAATCAATCCACAAGGAAGAAAGACGTGGCATGATGGAGATGTTTTCCTTCCTCATAATCCTGTAATTCCACTCTTCCTATTCTATCATGCCCTAAATTATGAGTGATTTCAATTTGGGGAAGGCAATAACTGATGATGACGATGAAGATGAAGATGGCTCATCCTTACTGCTTTCTTCTATTCCCAAAAACTCATTACCCACTCTTTTTACACCCATCAAGTACTTTAGTTCCAGTTTTTCCAGAGGTAATTTTCCCAAAGGAGGCAAATGCTCACAGTTAAAACACAAGAAAAGTGTTAATTTCTTTAGATTGGTTAGCTAAGTCAACCATTTGGGAAACATGTTGCCTCGGTAGGATCCAATCTCTAATTCCTCTACATTCAAAGGCGGTTGTAAGGCTTCAAGAAGTTCCCCATCTACGACTCCACCAAACTCAAGACGCAAACGTAGGAGGTTTTTCTTATTGTAAAGTTGTAACCTCTCAGCCTCATCTACACTGCACACATTACCCAGCCCTTCTATTCCACATTCTCGAAGGAGTTGAAGATTTTTCAGAGATTCAAGCCTACACGTGCCGCTACCATCAACACCTCCACCCACAATAAACTTTTCTAATGTTCAAAGGCTGGTCAATTTGGAAATCCCTATTGGCATGTACTTCAATGAATAAGTTTTATTATTCAGTAAACTTCTCATGCTCATTAACTTCCCAATCCCCACTGGCAATTTTCTAAGATATTCGCACTCCCTTATATCTAGCTTTTGTAAATTATATAATTCACACAAAGTTTCAGGTAGTCTCTCTATGTGTAATTTAGACAAATTAAGATGTTTTAAATGTATCAATTTTCCAACATTTTCTGGAATTTCTCTAATCAAATTTGGGTCAGGATGCAAACTTACACTGTGATATTGACTTATAACTAATGCCCTTAAACACGCCAATTTACTAAATAACTCTAAAAGGACACTACTATTAAGAGACGGATTGGAAGGACTTTCATTATTAATTAGGGTGGTATGCAATCTATTAAGTCCGTGAATGGATATAGGAAATGAAGCGCCTCCTTTAAAATTTAACCCTAAATGACGGACTTTCTCACCAAAAGAGTTTATGACTGATTCTTTGGTACCATTAGTTTCTAGCCACAAACATTCTTTTCTATTTACAAATTGAGCAAAATCATGTACTATGTCATGCATCTTACACCTCAGAATATCATCATCGTAATAATATTTTTCAAACTCTTGAAAGAAAGTGTGTGCTGCTAATATGTTGAAATACTCTTCTCCAGTCATCTCCATTTCTTCGTCTTCATCTGCATTAAGGTAACCTCGAGCCATCCATAGATTAATCAATTCCTTTTTATTCATATTGTAGTCTTTTGGAAAGACAGCACAATATGAGAAGCACCGCTTTACCATAGAATTGGAGGGTAAATCGTTATAACTCAACAGCAAAGGAGGCAAAAGACCTTCCCCAATCTCTTCCACCTTCCACATTTCACTATCTAAAATTCTTTGCCACTCTTTTACTGTACTTTTAGAGCGCAAGAGATTCCCCATTACCTTTGCACCAAGAGGCAGGCCTTTGCACTTGCGTGCAATTTTTCGCCCGATTGGTTCTAATTTTTCACAATCCTCAAAACAGCAACCGAAAAATGCTAACTACTTGAAAAACAACCAGCATTCCTCTTCAGCCAATTGTTCAACGTAGATAGTATCTAACTTTGTTGTTCCCATTATACGTGCAATTGACTCATTACGTGTGGTTATCAAAATTTTACTTCCAATCCCATTTATTGGAATCCCCATCACATACATCATCTAAGACAAGAAAATTTTTTTTCCTCCAATTAATCTATGGATATGGCTCATAAGAGATTGGAATTCGCTTAAACCATAAGCTTCTTTTGACTCGCCTAGACCTTCAATGATTGCTTTGGCGACCCTAATCTCCTCAGAAGTGTCTGATACTCACACCCATATAACTTTTTCAAAATTTCTTTTCACCTCATCATCATTATAGGCTAGTTGTGCAAGAGTGGTTTTACCTATACCCCCAAACCCAACCAGTGAGATGATATGAGGGCGTTGTTCACTACTTTCACCCAACAACTTGCTTAAGAGCTCATTTTTCTCCTCAACTCTACCGCAAACCTCTCCCTCATCAATCTTGGAGATAGTTCGCACTCGCTCTGGATTCCTAAAATTGTTACTCACATTCTCAACAAATTTGAAACTATCTTTTTGTCTGGCAATATCATCTAGCTTTCCACGGATTTCTCTAATCTTGACGGCAATGTCATGACAAAGACTAAGTTGTTTGAAACTACCAAAGCTGTTTGAGGCAGCAGGAAAGAAGGAACATACCTTAGTCAAAAGAGTAACAAAAGCATTGTCGTTATCATCATCGCCGCCCTCATCAAGCTGCAATTTCCGTGTTTCAGTGATCCACTCATCCAACACATCTTCCATGTCGTAGGATGCGTCTCTGAGCTGATCCAGCCAAAAAGTAACAGCTTTTTCCTGCTTCATTTGCCTCTGCTCTGCATCTTCCAGCACAGCTTGAATGGCTTGAAGATTGGTGGTAAGATTTCCCACTTGTTGTTCGACACCCGTCACAAGCCTCCACTTTTCTTTCACCTGATCTTGAGCAATGGAATTCAGCTGGTCCAGGAGAGAGGAAACGATCGCATGAGCCATTCTGATATTAGATCAAATGGTAAATGCTGCAATTGCTTTTCTTGATAAAATGCTCAGAGGAAAGTAGGTTTTATGTATTCTGTGAGAATGTTCGTTCAAGCATGTTTGCATTCTTCGTATACCATATGAGATATTTAATTTTTACTCTTGAGTCAATGTCAATGTGAACGTTCTTTCGTGCTGCAAATTAGAGGAGTCACTGTCAATGTTAATTCTGCAGAGTACACAGCATCAGCACTTGTAAAATTTCTTACATTTGTATTTTGATAATTAGTAACAAAATATTTGTAAACTGCAACAAAAAGCTCAGTGCAATCTATCTATGAATCTTGTGAGTTCACATATATTACAGTCGATTTAGAATAGTCATAATTTTTTTTATTATAAATATTAGTATATTTTAATGGTATAACATATATCGATGAAACTATATAGAGTAATTTTGCCTAATTGTATAAATTCATTACGAATATCATCACAAATTTGTATTTGGTCGGGACGGTGCGAGTGATTTTTTTTTTTTAAATCATCTCCTGACAATTTATTTATTATATTTTTCAGATAAAATAATGTTAATTAGTAATGTATTACATCTGCAATGATTTTAATTGCAATAAATATCATGCCGTGGTCTATGACTTATATGATATTATAGAGAAAATATGTGAAAGATAACTAAGTAATAAATCCATTACGAATTTCATCACAAATGAAATTTATTTATTATATTTTCAATTTAACCTTAACGTATGGACCATTTTTTGTCTATATGGATTATGGCCGACGACTTTTGTCATCAAGGTAGGCAAACGCCATTGTCTCATTAATTCATTTGGTCATTCGAAAAAGTTCTGGCTCTGTTTATAGTTATTAGGCCAAAGCCATTTGGACATTTGAAAAAGTATGTGATTCCGTTTGAGTCTATTATGTCTCGACAAAAAGAGAATTGGAAAATATAACATTCTCAAATTAATTCGTAGTGTTCGGGGCCCATGCCCGTGGAAAAGAGAAAAAATAAAAAAAAAGTTGGAAAAATCATGCAGTCGTTGGGAATTTCGAAATTTGAGAATTTTGGCTGTAGCAACTTTGATTCATAATTGAAGTTACTGTTGTCATTTTGTCAAAATAAAAAAAATTAACAAACAAAATAAAACTCAAAGACTTAGGCCCAAGTTTTATCAAAATTTTAATAAAAGGCTATTTGTCATTTTGTCATAATGGAAAAATAATTAACCAAATAAAAAAAATCGTACTTGATTTTATTTTAAAAAATATAAATTAAATTTCTATTATATGTATAAAGTTTATATATCAAGTGCTTAAGGTCAAATCAGTCTTTTTATACCTAATTTTTAATATTTCACTTCAAAACCTCAAAAATTTTCAAAGCTTGTAGGGTCACAATCCCGATTAAGAGTGGGCAAATTTGTGTTCATATCAACTTGATTGGGTTTCGGGTTGATTAGGCTAGAATATTCATATTAGATTGGATCATATCAAAAAGTATGAGAGAAATTAATTGAGCTTCTCCCAAGAAAAATACATACTGATGATTGATATGTAACCATAAAATAATAAATATGTTAGACTTACATTTATTTTTTAGCTCGAAAAGTATGAGAGAAATTAGTACTTTTCGAATTTATTTTTTATACCGTAAAGAATCAAATTACTCACAAAATTATTTTTGACTTTCATGATGCAAACAAACAAATCATCATTAATTTCTATAGAAAAAAGTATTCTAGGTAGAAATGATTTATGTAGCAGAATATGATGTATTTGGGACTTCCTACTCTATTAGCTAGGTTAAGAACATGTTAATTGTCACATCATTAATTTTAGATTATAAATTTTATATTCAAACTTTGTATGACTGCTCCTTTTTCAGTGATCTAACTAATTGATCTTGTTTCAAAAGAAACAAAAAATAAAAGAAAATTAAGTAATGCCATGATCTAATTGGTCTTATTATTAACATGTACTAATGCATTCTATATTTCTAAACTTTGTACATTTTATTGATATGTTTCTCTTGGGAGATAAGAATCATTATGTGGCAAAATTTTATTAAAGCTGGGATTATTTATGTTCTAATACTTTGAATGTTATGACCCAATCCAGACCTGGCAAGATATTGTCCGTTTTGGGCCTTAACAAGATCCCCACGGATTTGTTTCTGGAGTGCCCATACACCCCAAAACGCGTCCTACCAATTAAGGTGTGGATCACCCCTTATAAACCCAACATCTCTCCCGTGCTTTGCCGATGTGGGATTCGCCTAGGGTGTTACATACACCCCCCTTGGGGACTCAGGGTTCTCGCTGAGGTTTGCCCCACCATCGCTCAAGAGGACACGCGGAACTGCTCTGATATCATAATGTCATGACCCAACCCAAACCTAGCAAGATATTGTCCGCTTTGGGCCTTAACAAGGCCCGCACGGATTTGTTCTTGGGGTGCCCATACACCCCAAAACGCGTCTTGCCAATTAAGGTGGGGATCACTCTTTATAAACCCAACATCTCTCCCGTGCTTTGCCGATGTGGGATTCGCCTAGGGTGTTACATACACCCCCCCTTGGGGACTCAGCGTCCTTTCTGAGGTTTGCCCCATCATCGCTCAAGAGGACACGTGGAGCCGCTTTGATACCATAATGTCATGACCCAACCCAGACTTGGCAAGATATTGTCCACTTTGGGCCTTAGCAAGGCCCCCACGGATTTGTTTCTGAGGCGCCCATACACCTCAAAACGCGTCTTATCAATTAAAGTGTGGATCACTCCTTATAAGCCGAACATCTCTCCCGTGCTTTGCCGATGTGGGATTCACCTAGGGTGTTACAAGTTTCCTTTTTTAATTTATTTGATTTTGGTTCATTATGAATGGTGTTAATGGGTTCATTGCCATTGACAGAGATATTTTCAATTGCCTAAACTTTGTTTTTTCAAATTTGGTACTACGTGTAATTTGTCACCACATTTGTTTAGTCTCTCCCTTTTAAACTCCCTCTCGCACACAAAAATTCGGATTTGTATTTTGTAGATTAATATTTTTCATTTTGTTAATGAATAACTACTATTATCTACATTAATGTGATGGAACACAAGCCACATCAACTAGAATTAGATTATGAATTTTTGCAGCCCCAGCAAAAAACATTTATGAAAGATGTTTAGGTAAGGATTATTTAGGTATTCTAAAGAGTAGATTAAAAATTAATGTTCAATGTAAAGCCCAAATTTTATTTATCTATTTTTTCTCTTTTGTCCTTATTAAATTAAGTAGGCTAGTTATTAGTTTTTTTTAAAAATTATTTATTAATTACCAAGTATTTAAGAGAAACCCATCTTTTTAAAAAAGTCGTCTTTTATTTTTTTTACACCATTACAAACCCTAGAAAGAAAAGAAGGAAATATAAGTCTTTGGAGAAGGAAAAGAAATTTTTACCACTTCTTTCTTAGTGTTTGCCTTAAGGTATTAAGTATTTCTTCGACTTATATGATTTATTTTTATGAAATTGTTTGCCTTTAATTACTTGTAGTATGTTTTGGGTAATATATGTGTGCTTGTAATCTTGTGATGATATGAACAGTCTCTATTCCTTGCTTAAAATCATTTTCTTTATTTAGAATCACGTGAATATCTTACATATCATGGAACTAGACATCCTAGGCTTTCCATTGATAGGTTTTGTGTTGAAATCGTCTGAGTATGCAAATTGTTATGGGTTTTTGAAGTTGGGTTACTGGTGCTGGAAATTCCGATTTTCAGCAGCAGTTCTCAACTATGGAAATTTTTCTATAAGGTTACACATTCTTTGAAATTATGCCGATTTTTGTGCCAACAGATCTATGTCTCCTATGCTTGCATGTTCAATTTCGTAGTTTTATTCTTTATGGTTGAATTACTAAAAATCATAACGTTTGGCTGCTGCAAATCTGGAAACTGTTTTCCAGAATTTCAGAAGCTGAAACGTGTAACCGTTGGGCTAGTTTTTGAATATTACAGGCCATGTTAGGATTTTATAAGGAAATTTCAATTTCTTCTGTCTTTTAAAACTGGAATCACGATTTTTGGGCATGTAAAATAAAAGATACGAATTTTTGAAATTCTGTTTTCAAATCTGGAATTTTCTGGACGGGTTACATGTTTCTCAGAAATAAAATGTTTTAAAATAGTTTCAGGAGTCCAAAAATTATGAATTTTAATTATATGCTTTTTGAATGTGTGTTCTGTAATTAGAAAAAAGAAGCATGTTATTTCGAGTACGAAAGAATATTTTATGAATTTTCTAAGTTGGAAAGGTCGGTTTTGGTCAGTGCTGGACTGGTTTTGTTCCTTTGGTGAAAGGTCAATTTTCTGACTCGATTTTGACTTGTGCTGATTTTTGTGAAATATTTTATGCAATGCTATGCATGTTCACAGTGCCTCTGTAAATTTTCATGGTTTTCCGACATGTGTATAGGTTATTCAAAATCAGCATGTGCAGGATACTCATAAGTATAGGATATGTTTAGAATATGCATAAGTATTAAGGTAGCATTAGTGTCTATGATTTAAGGATGATTGAGATTATATTTAAGGTTAGAGATTATATTGATAAGAATATTTTTATGATGATTATAGGACGAAGGTGAGCTCGTTGGTTGTTCTTGAGATATTGAATTGATTGTTACGGATCGAGGTAAGTAGATTCATGCATGATGTGCTTTATAATAAATGTAATTTACGTTACAAAAAATTTGTTTAAATGGAAATTTTTACAAAACTGATTTCTAAAATATTTAAATGAATTTTGTAAAATAAAAACACTTTTAAATGAATTTATATAAATTATTTTAAAATGATTTTTTCTTACGAAATTAGTTTTCTTAAACAAAATGTTTTCTTAAAGAATTTTCTAAAAGAATTAAATGATCAAAGAAAGGTTCTTAAATGTTTTAGAAGACTTTAACTGCTATTTATGAAAGAATGTATGGTGGATTCAAAAATGTTTTGCTCATAATCTGTAGTAATGTATACGATGTTAATGTTATGATGTTATGAAATATTATGGCCAGCTTGCTGGTATAATGATGATCTTGTGCACAAGGATATTACGAACAATGTGGGGTATAGTACCCTAAATGAGGAACAATGCAGGGTATAACACCCTAAATGATGAATGATGATGACTACGAGGCATGAGCTACCAATGTTTACGCTTTAATGTTTTTATAAATGTTTTAATGTTTTTATATGAATCCACCCCTTATGCTAAATGAAGATGTTGCTATAAAAATGTTTAACGATACATGACAAAGGTTTTCAAATATTGTGCATGGATTTAGTTACCGAGTTGACGGCTCACCCCTCGTCTCTAATATTTTGCAGAATGATTAGAAATGTGGTTTGGGTGCTTAGATGGAGAATTTTTCTTAATGGATCTTTGGAGTTGTTTTAAAGATTAAATTTGCCTAGACTTTTGTATTTTGGATTAGAGACTTTACTTTGGAGACTTTATTTCATATGTTTTATGTAAGGATTCAGTTGGAATATGAATAATGATTGCTTATCTTGAGATTTATTAATAAGAGTAAATGATGTGAGATTTCATTCCAATTTTACCCTTGAGTTTTCATGGGTAATTTTTGGGGTGTTACAGAATTACCAGCAGAACATTTTAGCAATCCTTTGGCTAAACTTCTCATTTTCATAGTCTTGCTCTCCTGCCTGCATCATTAGAACCAAATTGGCTTGGAACTGCCAGATGCTAGTTTTATACGGACAATTCCAGCAAGCCCTGGTGAACGTAATTACACAATTACTTTAAAGAATTAATGTCACATAAATTCTATTTTAAAAAAATACGATTATCATTATACAAGATAAAATTGATAATTTAGTTTTTAGCATTACTGCAAATGTGTCACAGAGATTTTGTCTCTCAGCAAGTTACACATAACAAATTTTCGTACACTAAAAAATAAATTACATTGGGATTTTCTATGATGTGGTATGAAATTTTACAAAAGAGCACATATTTTTTAAAAGTAAATATAGAAATTTCAACAAACTACACTTGTTTTTATTATTATTTAATCTTTAGAAAACAAGTTTAACAGATTTAATAAATATTTATACCAGGATTGATTCTATATAGAATTTTAATTTAAAATTTAATTATTTTTATTAATTTCATTGCAAGCAACAACGAAGTAAATCAGAGGAGATAATATTATTTTTATTAATTTGTCTCTTGGTTTTGACCTTTCACCATTGTTACCACTCCTTCTCCCCTTCTCACCTCCTCCGGATTTTAGATACACTGCACTGCACACAAAAACTAGTGAAGTACCCCGTCTCTCCCAAAAGTACAAATTCATTATTCTAAATTGGTTTGGCTTTTCTTACCGTAAAATCTATCGAAAACACTCTCTGAACGAGAGAATGAATTCGAAACAAATATCATGAATGAAGAAACAAAGGCATAATACCACAAAAAGTAAAACTTTTTCTCAGGGCTCTTTGTTTCTGTTTGAGCTAAAACCAATGGAAACCGATGGAAATGAATTTCTAGGAATTAGACATATCAGCCAAAACAGGTACTCTATACAAGCAAAGTAAAATAGGGTTACAAAAACTTTTAAGATTGATATGATAATTAAAATTTCA
Organism: Citrus glauca; assembly: GCA_029633175.1. NCBI lineage: Eukaryota > Viridiplantae > Streptophyta > Magnoliopsida > Sapindales > Rutaceae > Citrus > Citrus glauca. The sequence goes on from JAQOOD010000005.1 coordinate 12,326,515, forward strand.
GTCACCATATAATTAATAGAAAACTTTGGACACAATGATTTATTGCATATTAAGATTGCTATACAAAATATAATATTAACATTAGGAGACTGCACCAAAACATACCGAATTGAATGTGCCTTTTCACAGCCATTTTGCAAGCTTTGAAGCTTCACCACAAATGCTTTTTCCAACCCGCGAACATGATGCACCCGAGAGATGCAAGCTATAAAATTGTTACCACAGCAAGCGTTGGAACATTTGTTAAAAAAGGAAGTTTATGAAAATACGCCTTTGGATACCGGTCTTCAGGAATCAATTCATCCGCAATAACAATTTTCAAGAAGTATCAACTGCTTTAAGCTCATCGACATCACAAAGATCTTCAACTAAAATAGAGCAGATCCGGCCATCACTATCCCTTCTACTGCTCTTTTCCTTTAGAGAATGCTTGAATTACAGAATGCGTATAAGGCATTCTTCTTCAAGGTCCAATGATCAAACCTTGCACAATAACAACAGAGGTAGTAGTTCCTGCGCCAGCCTAATCCTTGGTCTCAGGAATGTCCTCAACAGAGTACTCGAAATCAACCTAACAATTAAGAATGAGTTGGAAAACTGTTTATGGCCCTAAAGAACTTGAAAATCAGAAAAGATTAAGAATGAGTGACTAAACATTTTAATCGCAACCAAAAATACAAACCTTGAAAATCTAACTTTGAAGTACTCTTGAATGAATGAGAAATTGCACGAGCTGGTGACAACTAAGGTTACTGTGAAGTCTCTTACAAATCCTTAAAGATGATACTTTAAATACCACGATAACCTGATAACACATAGGAACACAATGAACATTAAAGTGTATTCTGACAATGCAAATTTGTGGAAATTATCAGCTGTGGTTACCTGGACAATATTGCCAACACCAAACTCCTTCCTCAATCGAAACATATGATCAGGCCCACAAATGCTTTGCTTTGTCGCTTTTGAGAGCCTGAAATTGTTATCACAACCAACAGTGAAAATTGGGTGAAAAAATTGATAATATTAGCATAATTCCACATGTTTATATAGGATAAACCGATCAAAGAATGAAAAAAGATAGAAACAGAGCAGACCCAGCCATCACTTTCTTCTTCAAAGTCGCACAATAACCACAGTGGTAGTCGTTCCACTGCCAGCCTAATCCTTGGTCACCCCAATGTTCACCATGAAGTATTCAAAGTCAACCTAAAAATAAATAAAAATGCAATGCAGGTGGAAATGAAAATTCTATAAATTAAATAAAATAAAAATGCAATGCTTAAGCTTGAGCTTGCTTTAGCATCATCGTAATAGTAAATTTTGATATATCTTTACTTCTCTATTCTTGTTTATTCACAAGAAGATATCAATAGAAGAAGATGGAAATGAAATTCTATAAAATAAAGCAAATAAAGCAAGTGAATTACCAGCAGAACATTTTAGCAATCCTTTGGCTAAACTTCTCATTTTCATAGTCTTGCTCTCCTGCCTGCATCATTAGAACCAAATTGGCTTGGAACTGCCAGATGCTAGTTTTATACGGACAATTCCAGCAAGCCCTGGTGAACGTAATTACACAATTACTTTAAAGAATTAATGTCACATAAATTCTATTTTAAAAAAATACGATTATCATTATACAAGATAAAATTGATAATTTAGTTTTTAGCATTACTGCAAATGTGTCACAGAGATTTTGTCTCTCAGCAAGTTACACATAACAAATTTTCGTACACTAAAATATAAATTACATTGGGATTTTCTATGATGTGGTATGAAATTTTACAAAAGAGCACATATTTTTTAAAAGTAAATATAGAAATTTCAACAAGCTACACTTGTTTTTATTATTATTTAATCTTTAGAAAAAAAGTTTAACAGATTTAATAAATATTTATACCATGATTGATTCTATATAGAATTTTAATTTCAAATTTAATTATTTTTATTAATTTCATTGCAAGCAACAACGAAGTAAATCAGAGGAGGAGAAATTACCAGCGAGTGATATCTTACTAAAACCACGAGATGTGAGGAATGTGAGATATCTTATGCCAGTCTTCTCCTTTCCCCTCTCTATAACGGTTTTCCAGAAGGGGACATCGCCCAATACTCAATTCCTGCAGCGTCGTCGTTCGAAGGAGGTAATCCGGCAGCACATTTAGTTTGGGGCAATACCAAATTTGCAAGGAAGAAAGACGTGGTATGTCTGTTGTCCTGCGATCTTCTAGAATGGGCAGTTCTTCTAGAAGATCACAATAATAAATACTCAGTTCCTGCAGTGCCGTCGTTTGAAGAAGGTAATCCGGCAGCGCCTTTAATTTGTTGCAAGAGGCAACTTTTAAGGAAGAAAGACGGGGCATGATGGAGATGTTTTCCGTCCTCGTAATCCTGTAATTCCACTCTTCCACTTCATCAAATTGGCTAATTAGGAGTGATTTCAATTTGGGGAAGGCAATAACTGATGATGACGATGAAGATGAAGATGGGTCGTCCTCACTGCTTTCTTTTATTCCCAAAAACTCATTACCTACTCTTTTTACACTGTCCAAGCCGCGTAGTTCGAGTTTTTCCAGAGGCAATTTTCCCAAAGGGGGCAAATGCTCACAGTTAACGCAGTAGAAAAGGCTTAAATCCCTTAGATTGGTTAGCAAAGTCAACCATTTGGGAAAAATGTTGCCTCCGTAGAATCTAATCCTTAACTCCTCTACATTCAAAGGCGGTTGTAAGGCTTCAAGAAGTTGTTTATCTTTCTCGTTCCTCCTCCTCCCTTCTTCGCCTTCCCCATCTATGACTCCACCAAACACAAGAAGCAAACGAAGGAGGTTTTTCTTATTGTAAAGTTGTAACCTCTCAGCCTCATCTACATGCGATACATTACTCAGCCCTTCCACTCTACATTCACGAAGGAGTTGAAGATTTTTCAGAGATTCAAGCCTACACATGTTGCCACCATCAACGTCTCCACCCACAACAAACTTTTCTAATGTTCGAAGGCTGGTCAATCTGGAAATCCCTATTGGCAGGTACTTCAACGAATAAGTGTTATCATTCAGTTAACTCCTCATGTTCATTAACTTTCCAATCCCCGTAGGCAATTCTCTAAGATCTTTGCACCACCTAATATCTAGCTTTTGTAAATTATATAATTCACACAAAGTCTCAGGTAGTCTCTCTATGCCTAATTTAGACAAATTAACATATTTTAAATGTATCAATTTTCCAATATTTTCTGGAATTTCTTTTATTCCTGAATCCCATTGCCTTATAACTAATGCCCTTAAACACGCCAATTTACTAAATAACTCCGAAAGGATGCTACTACTAAGAGGCCGCTTGTAAGGACTTTCATCATAAATTAATAGGGTACGCAATCTATTAAGTCCATGAATGGACATAAGAAATGAAGAGTCTTCTTTAAATTTTAACCCTAAGTGACGGACTTTGTCACCAAAAGAGTTTATGACTGATTTTTTGGTACCATTTATTTCTAGCCACAAACATTCTTTTCTACTTAAAAATTTGGCAAAATCATGTACTATGTCATGCATCTTACAACTTGTAAAATCATCATTGTCATCATCTTTTTCAAACTCTTGAAAGAAAGAGCGTGCTGCTAAGATGTTGAAATACTCTTCTCCAATCATCTCCATTTCTTCATCTTCTTCTGCATTAAGGTAACCTTGAGCCATCCACATAGTAATTAATTCCTCCTTTTTCATGTTGTAGTCTTTTGGAAAGACAGCACAATATGAGAAGCACCGTTTTACCATAGAATTGGACGGCAAATCGTTATAACTCAACAACAAAGGAGCCAAAATACCTTGCCCAATCTCTTCTACTTTCCACATTTCACTCTCTAAAATTCTTTTCCACTCTTTTTCTGTACTTTTAGAGCGCAAGAGATTCCCTATTACCTTTGCAGCAAGGGGCAGGCCTTTGCACTTACATGCAATGTCTTGCCCGATTGGTTCTAATTTTTCACAATCCTCAGGGGACCTATGTAGAAATGCTATTTGCTTAAACAGTAACCAACATTCCTTTTCAGCCAACTCCTTGACTGGGATAATATCTATTGATCCCAACTGTAGTGCAACTGACCTATCACGTGTGGTAATTAGAATTTTACTTTCATGGTGGCCATTCTTTAGACAAGAAAAGAATGGGTCCCATTTTTTGTAATCTCCATCCCACACATCATCTAAAACGAGAAAAAATTTCTTCCCCGTAATATATTCCTGAATCTGTTTCATAAGAGATTGGAATTCGCTTAAACCAAAAGCTGACATGCCTAGACCTTCAATGATTGCTTTGGCGACCCTAATCTCCTCAAAAATGTTTGATACACACACCCATATAACTTTTTCAAAATTTCTTTTCACCTCATCATTATTATAGGCCAGTTGTGCAAGAGTGGTTTTACCTATACCCCCTAAGCCAACTAGTGAGATGACATGAAGGCCTTTTTGTTGTTCACTACTTTCACACAACAACTTGCTTAAGAGCTCATTTTTCTCATCAACTCGACCGCAAACCTCTCCCTCATCAATCAAGGAAGTGGTTCGCTCTCGCTCTGGTTTCTTAACATTGTTGCTCACATTCTCAACGAATTTAAACGTATCTTTCTGGGAGGCAAGATCATCTAGCTTTCCATTGATTTCCCTAATCTTGACGGCAATGTCATGACGAAGACTAAGTTGTTTGAAACTACCAAAGCAGTTTGATACGGCACAAATGAAGGAGCGTACCTTCTTCTTATGAGGAGCAAGAGCAAGAGCATTGTCATCATCAACGCCCTCAATCTGCAATTTGAGCCTTGCGGTGGTCCACTCCTCCAACACGTCTTCCATGTCGTAGGATGCGTCTCTGAGCTGATCCAGCCAAAAAGTAACAGCATTGTCGCGCTGCATTTGCCTTTTCTCTGCATCTTCCAGCACAGCTCGAATGGCTCGAAGGTTGGTGGTAAGCTTTTTCACTTCTTGTCGGACACCAGTCACAAGCCTCACCTGCTGTTTCACTTCATCAGCCGCAACAGAGATCAGCTGGTCCAGGAGAGAGGATACGATCGCATGAGCCATTCTGATATTAGATCAAATGGTAAATGCAACAATTGCTTTTCTTGATAAAATGCTCAGAGGAAAGTAGGTTTTATGTATTCTGCGAGAATGTTGATTCAAGCATGTTTGCATTCTTCTTATACCATATGAGATATTTAATTTTTACCCTTGAGTCAATGTCAATGTGAGCGTTCTTTTGGGGCTAGCTTTCTGCTCCACCAGCTCAATAATTGTACAGCATCTGCCCTATTTTTCCGATTCATAATTATTATTCAAACTACTGAGCATCTGCTCCACCACCTCAATAATTATGCAGACTACTCAGCATCAGCACTTGTAAAATTTCTTACATTATAAGTAACAAAATATTTGCAAAATTTGTACAGCATCTGCCCTGTTTTTATGATTCATAATAATTATTCAGACTACTCAGCATTAGCACTTGTAAAATTTCTTATATTATAAGTAACAAAATATTTGTAAACTACGACAAAAAGGTTGGAGCAATCTACTGATGAACCTTCTGAAGTTATCTGTAATAGACTAATTTGATCTACAATAACCTTAGTGTTGGAACAATTTTAAAATAAATGATGTTTTATTATAAAGACATGTCTAATTAATTTTGAAGTATCTTTTGATATTTAATAAATATCATACCATGGCCTATGACTTACCCACATTACACAGAAACTATGTGAAAGATTATTAAGGAATAAAGCTTTCAACAACTATTTATAAAATTGCTTTTGATAAAACTGTTCTGATGAAATGAAATTATCTGAAATTACTAAGAATTTAATTAGCCTCTCAAAAAGGTCTATTTATTGCTTGACTTCTCGAGTTTAAAATTCGAATGTCAAAATAGATAAAAAGTTAAAAAAATTATTTTGAGTTTTATCCACCCGTTTACCATTTTAATATATAAAAGTCTCCTATTGCTTTAAAGTGTCATTTCTTATTTTAAACAAGTCTCAGCCAAAGATTAAATTGTCATATGTTCGCAAGATATTCAGCACAACAGTTGAGTGGAAAATACAAAGAAAAACATATTTCGCAATTTTAGTAGAATATCCTTCCTAGCCAACTTACTTTTGTTGTGTCTTGCTCGTTTGGATTCTGGGGCTTAAAGATGGTGTACAAATAAAATACTAAAAAAAATTCAAGTAATAAGTTGATACTTTACCATAATATTGTGATTAAGCTGCATAATTTAAAAATATTTAATAATTAAATTGAACTTAACTTGATTAATAAAATTTTTAAGTTATTATAAATTATAATATTATGCAACTTCATTTTCGCCCCTATAACAGTAAGAAGGGAAAATGAAAAATTGTCAGTGATCAAAATTGAAAGAAGGAAGCGGCAGAAAATGAGAGAGACTTTTTATAATTATTTTAATAGGCGTGAAGGAAGAGGATAAAGCTTAGATTAGAGAAGGAATTGATGAGTGGGGTCAGTACCGACAGAATCATGTGTCGGGGCAGCGTGGGGTGCAATTATTGGGTCTTCCCTCTGATTTCGGACGCGTCATGTCCGCATCAGATTCCTCCTCCGTACATCCCCATCTCAATCTGTCGCCGGATTTATCGCTCCACGGTTCCCTTTGGCCTTTCACCAAAGGTCCAACCTCTCTCTTTCTTTCTTTCTTTCTCTTGAACTCAAAATCTTTCAATTACCACATCTCATTCCTTCTTCTCTTTGGCTATTCCCTGAGAGAGATTCAGGAGGCCCCAACTTCAAACTTAAAATGTTAGTTGGGGATTAATTTTAGGCTTACCCTCAAGTCAATGTCAATGTGAACGTTCTTTTGTGCTGCAAATTAAAGGAGTCACCATCTGGGGCTAGCTTTCTGATCCACCACCTCAATAATTGCACAGCATCTGCCCTGTTTCTCTGATTCATAATAATTCATTGTTAATTCTGCAGAGTACACAGCATCAGCACTTGTGAAATTTCTTACATTTGTATTCATAATAATTCATTCATTTATTTGTAAACTGCAACAAAAAGCTCAGTGCAATCTATCTATGAATCTTGTGAATTCACATATAATACAGTCGATTTGAAATAGTCATAAATTTTTTTTATTATAAATATTAGTATATTTTTAATGGTATAATATATACTGATGAAACTATAAGTAATTTCGCCTAATTGTATAAATTCATTATGAATATCATCACAAATTTGTAGCAATATTAAAGGAAAACATTCACTAACAACCCAAATCACTGATATTTACTTAATTTCTCACTCACTCTAATAAGAACATTCATTCTCCCATAAATCACTCAAATGAAACTTTCATTGGAAGGTCTTATTATTAAGGCTTTAGCATCACTTCATAAGCTCTCAACAATTCAAATTTGAGGATGACATTTCACAAAGCGGAGGGCTTTATTTGGATTGTGAACAATCTTCCTCACCATCATTGTCATTGCCATACCAGTTGCACCGAACAATTTTCATCATGACATTTGCCCTATTTATCTGATTACACAAGAATCCGAAAGAACTGTTAGAAATTTTAATCTTTATATATAGCCAAAATGTTGAATAAGATGATGTACTTGATAATAAAAACCTGATTTAATAAATAATTAAGGGGCCAATAACAAGCACAGAATCTCATCATGTGGGGAAAGCCTTGGCAAGAGAAGATGGTGCTTGCATTCAAGCAATAATAACTTTCCAATTTCATAAGGTAGCTTAAAGCCCTTTTAAGAATATCTGCACCAGCCTAACAAATTATTCATGGAAATTCAAATTCAGAATCATTTTATTATGAGAGATGAAGTATAATAAGCGACTTGGCCACTATATATGCATTTATCACCTTCAATTTGCTCATCTTTGTCTAGAATATTGTTTCTGCGTTAACTTAATTAGCTTGCAAGCCACCTGAAAATGGTTTTAAATAATCAGTGAGAGTGTGAATTCAAACAATTAATCAAATACGATGACAGAAAAGACAAAAGTAATATAACCACAAGAAGTAGAAATATACTTTTGTTATATTTAGAGCATCTTCTACTGTCAAGTTCTTTTCCTTTGGCTCTGTTTCTGTGTGTGCTCAAACGCAATGCCTCAAGGCTCAAAATAATCATATGACCATCAATCATTTGCAGCCCTATGCAGACTGGAAAAACTAGTCGTGGCCCTAAGGAACTTGAAAATTAGAAAAGATTCAGAATGAGTGACTAAAATATTTTAATCAAGACTACTTAAAACATGCACGCCTTGAAAATCTGAAACTGAATTACTCAAATGAATATGCCTCTTCACAGCAATTGCATGTGGTTGAAACTTTACCGCAAAGACTTCTTGAAACCCTTGAAGATGATACTCTACCTGATAACACAAGGAAACACAATCGATATAAGAAGATGATTTTACAAACAAATGAAAGCTTGCAATTAGTGGGAGAGCTCTACTCAAATTTAACGAGATATCTCTCAGAAGGGAGAGCTCTAATAATATATAAAGCCAAAAATCTAACACTCATCAATTGGCTTGTGAGCAATTAATCTTCCTCGCCATCATACATGCCAGGTGTGGTGAACAATCTTCATTCTGACATTTTCCTTAATAAGTTGCTTAGGATCCTTCACCTGATAACGTACACAAACAAAAACAACTTTACTAAAGTTTATTCTTCAAAGGCAAAGCAGTAAAGAAGATGATATCTGCTGATACTAAAAATTGAGAGTTATCCTGATATCAAGAATCACAGCACTTCATGTGAGCAAAATTGCAATACAACATGTTGAATTCAAGCATCATCTTATAACTTTCCTCAACTATTACCCTTCTCAATTTCAATGTATTATTGGCAACTAAATTCATAGGGGATGTAGCTAATGAAATGCCCTTTTAACAACGTCTACTCCAAATAACAATTATTTGGAAAATCTAAATGACTATCATGCATTGATGGCATCAAAATTTGGCTACAAAGCTGCCTAGAAAAAGGCATTAAATTCTTAATGAGGGCGTGAATTCGAACAAATATGGTGAATGAAGAAACAAAGGCATATAACACCAAAAGAAGTAGAGCTCTGTTTCTGTATGTGCTCAAACCAATGGAATCCGATGGAAATGAATTTCTACGAATTAGACATGTCAGCCAAAACAGGTACTCTGTACAAGCAGAGTTAAAGAGAGTTGCGAAAAAGTTTAAGATAATTAAAATTTCAGTCACCATATAATTAATAGAAAACTTTGTACACAATGATTTATTGGAGATTAAGATTGTATACCAGAATTTTAATTGCAAACTAAATATACACAACACGATATTTGGATTGGGAGACCGCACCAAAACGTGCCGAATTGAATCTGCCGCTTCACAGCCATTGTACAAGCATTGAAGCTTTACCGCAAAAGCTGATGATGATGAAGATGAAGATGGGTCATCCTCACAGCTTTCTTCTATTCCCAAAAACTCATTACCCACTCTTTTTACACTTTCCAAGTTGCGTTTTTCGAGTTTTTTCAGAGGCAATTTTCCCAAAGGAGCCAAACGCTCACACTTAACGCACGAGCGAAGATATAAACTCCTTAGATTGGTCAGTGAAGTCAACCATCTGGGAAAAATGCTGCCTCCGTACAACAAAATCCCTAATTTTCTGTAGTTTACCTGTTGTTCTTATAGAGGTGTAAATGCATTATTTTTTTTATAATAAAGTTTCATCTTTATTATTGTAATTATTTGTATTTTTCCTTCCCTATAAATATATATCCCCAAAGGTAACTTTTTTTTATTTATTTGAAATCTAAACAAATTTGAATGTCACTCATGAATAAGTTTAAATGCATATGTCACATTAATATGTTTATTTTTTATTTTCGATGTATGAGTGTAAGAGGTAAGTTGTTTGTTTTTACAAATTCAAAGCATCTTAAATTTAATATTTTTACTCTTATGACCTTGAAAGTAGTGTATATACTTGAAGTTTAAAATAGGTTTATATTTTTAGTATTATCTAATACAATAGTTTTTATATGTTATAAATATTTTTAAGGGAAGCATTTGATATATGGTTTATGAAAAATTATTTTGATAAAATTATTTTTTACAATTTAGCATGATATTTACACATAAAAAAAGTTGTTATCTAATAACAAAAGAATTTGTCTAAAATCCCAATTGAACGCGTATCAAGTATTGTATACCAAGTAAATTCTAAGATCAAGGAAAATTCTAATATGACATCTAATAGCAAACTAGAAAATAAATATATTTAATGAGGGTATTTGTGAGAAGAAAACTGATTTTCTATTAAGATATTTTATCATTTAGATAAAAATAATTTTTTTTTACTTTTTTTATTCAGATAAAAATGTCTTACAATAAAACTCTACGTAAAATTTTCAATTTAGCTATAGCGTATGGATCCGATCCATTTCTTGTCTATATGGTGGACAGATTTTATTATCAGGTAGACAAAAGCAAAAGCCATTATCTCACTAATTCATTTGGTCATTCGAAACTCCAAGATCCATTTCAAAGAGTGCGACTCAAATAATGGCAATTAGTAATTTATTGCATCTGCAGTTAGATATTTTGTTTGAGAAACAAGAATAAAATCAGTTCCATAATGATTTTAATTACAATAAATATCATACTATGGTCTATGGACACGCCTCATGTCACAAAGAAAATACGTGAAATATAATGAAGGGATAAAGCTTTCGACAACCATTTATAAAATTGCTTTTGAAAAATTGTTCTGATGAAAAGAAATTATATGAAATTACTAAGAATTTAATCTGCCTCTGAAGGAGGATTACTTTTAGATGATTTTTCTATTTATAGCTATTATGTAGTCGTTAGAAATTTCAAATTTTGAGAAGTTTGCTTGTAGCTACAGGTTGCAGTCATTTTGATTTGGAGACTGATTGATAATTAAAGCTAATGTTGCAAGTAAAAAACAAAATGAAAAATAATTAAAAAATAAAAATCAAGGAGTTAGGCCCAAACTTTATTAAATTTTTTCTAAAGTCTATTTGTCATTTTGTCCTAATGAAAAATAATTAATAAAAAATTAAACAACCAGTTTACTTTGACTTTATTTCACATAATATAATGTCTGAAATTTATATATCATGCATTCTAGGGTCAAATCAGTCTTTTTGCACATAACTTTTAATATTTCATTAAGAAACCGCAAAGATTATTTCAAAGCCTTTAGGGTCATGGTCTCCTCTGGAAATGGCAAATTTGGGTTTGGATTAACCCGATTAAGTTTCAATTTGATGGGGTTGGAATATTTGGATTAGATCGTATTGAATTAAAAGTTCAGGTTGAGTTTGGATATGATCGGGTAATAATTATATGCGGGTCATGTCAAGTTTGGATTACAATTAGATTTGGATCAATTAGGCTGAATTCGGATAATGTTCAGATTAGGGGTAAATTTTGAGCTTGTTTATTTTTATTTTTATTTTTTCAAATTACTTTAGTCATTGAAGATTATTTTAATGCAATTATCTCATTTTAGTTCGTTTTTACCAATTTTCAACAAAAAATGAAAATAAAATTACTGTTATGAAATCAAATGAATAAAAATTAAAATAAAATACTATTATCGAATCGAATCGAATCTCCATCACTTTGCCCTCTTCTGCATTAAGGTAACGTTGAGCCACTGATAGTGTAATTAGTTCGTCTTTATACATATTGTGGTCATTTGAAAAGCCTCACCTGTCACTTCATCAACAACAAAGGAGTTCAGCAGCTCTAGGAGAGGGGAAGTGATCAAAGAAAAGAAGAAATAATTTGATGAGTTAGTAAGTGTGCTTTTGTTGCGAAAATACCGAAAGAAAAGGAGCCGTCGCATTCTTTTTATATTGCATGAAAAATATTTACTCTTATCCTCTTGTATATAATAGTTTAAATCTCTAAAAATTTTCTTTATTTGAGTTTTAAAAAAATTATGTGAATTTATTGTAATTATTTCTTGGGAGTGAGGGTGGATTTACAAAAATTACAGGGTGAAAATATCACTACCCCTTTTTGTTTATTAATTATTGAAAAGTGCACATTGATCATATGAACACATGTTTTATTTGAAATTTACCTCCTACTTAAATTAACAATCTTTAATTTATTTCTAAAAGATGTGAAACATTAATTTAACTTGATTATATTAAGAAGACAAAATGTATCTTTTGAACAAATATTAGGACAAATTGAGGTTTTTACCCTTTTAAGAAGTAATTAAAATTTGTTATTCTAGTTTGGCATTAAAAAGAAGCTTACCTCTGTAATATATATCAGGTAGACCAAGGTGACTTCGTCGTGAATTCTTGTAATCAATTTCTTTTGTTTTTTTTTATCTAACTAGAAAAGAAAATTAAGGGGAGCATTGTCTATTGAATTGAGCTTCTCTCAAGAAAAATACGTATGGATGATTTATATATAACCAATAAATATGTTAAGACTTTTTGTTATTTTTTTAGTACTAAAAGTATGAGAGAAATTAACATTTTTTGAATTTATTTGTGTACCGTAAATTAAAGAATGAAATTATTTTAACTTTCATGATTTAAACAAGCAATCATCATTGATTTCAATACAAAGAAGTATTTCGGGTAGAACCGATTTCTTTACCAAGATATGATGTACATGTATTTGGGACTTCTTACTCTATTAGCTTAATAACACGTTATCATTAATTTTAGATTATAAATTTTATATTCCAACTTCGTAAGACTATCATTGTTCCTTTTCTTAATTTAAAAATAACCACATAACAAATATGACATGATCTAATTGGTCTTGTTATTGCTATGTACTAATGCATTCTATTTTTGTATATTATATTGATATGTTTCTCTTGAGGTTGAGAATAATATTCATTATGTGGCAAAATTTTATTAAAACTAAGATTATTTATGTTCTAATACTTCGAACATCTTAATATGCACTCATCTATAAAATTTTAACACTAATGTTTGGGTAAATTATATTTTAACCCCTTATGAGATTGACATACTTTAATTTACTCAAAAATAAAAATAAAAACTTCAATTTACTCTCTAAAATCTGTTAAATTTAACTATCAACCAATATTGACTCACTAAATTATGATAATACCCCTGTTAATTATAGAATAACTTATGTTACTGATATATTTATGTTGGAAAGATATATCATTTAAATCCCTACTTTTCTATACTAAAACTCATTCAACCTTTATGGGTGTCATTAATGAAAATCATCCTCTAATCTATTTTTTAGAAAATAAAACAAAACCTCAATAATAATATTTCATAAAACAAGCATATTTCATGTTAACCCAACCAAAAACCATCTGAAAACCTCCTTCTACACATAGTTACAAAGAAAATTTTACCCTTAAGATTCTCAAATTTAAACAAAAATTATAAATTTTGAAATAAAAATCCGAAAATTTATAAAAAAGCAAAATATTTTTTTCCCTCTCTTCTACTTTCTTCATATTCTTCGTTCTATTCCCTGTTCATCTTCTTCTTGGTTCATTTTTTTTTTTGTCTTTCACACACTTAACAACTCCAAAGCCACTGTTAATTCCAAATCAGCCCAGCAAAACCCATGTCCATTGCCCGGCAACACCCATGGCCTCCCACTGCCATGTCCAACAAAACCCATGGATACGCTAGCAAAACCTTGGCAGCGGGGTACGGGCATTCCAAGCAAGCCCATGGCTGCGCGTTACGACCATTCCAGGCAAGCCCATGGCCATCAGCGACCATAACAAGTAAGCCCATAGACATGCCAAGCATACATTGATCCAAGCAAATGGTTGTTAATAATTTTAATGATTAGTCTTGTTTTGGGGTTCATTGATGAATTTGGGAAGAAGCTAAGGTTTGTTGAAAAGCAGATGATGGGTGAAGACTTGGAACAGTGGCGTTAACGTTGCTGCACCATCGCGCAGCTCTAAACTTCGTTGCAAGTTGCTGGCATGGCTATTGTGGCCTTATGATGCTTGGCGAAGTTGAAGCGTGGAGAACATGCAGAAAACAGTAAGAAATAAAAAGGGAAAAATGAACCGAACTAGATAAAGAAATTAACTAGAAAATAAAGAAAGGAAAAAGTTAGAAAAAAATTATTTTTCTTATTTTAAAAAGAAATAATTTTTTATGCTTCTGCAGTTAAAAATTAACTAATTAAAAAATAAAAATTATCAATTTGGGTACAAAGCAAATTTTATTGAAATGTTTAAGTGTGCATTGCAATTTGTTGAAACATTTGAGCAAGGTGGCCAGTATATGGTTTATTTTGGTTCGGTTCAGTTCTTTTTTGGACCAAAACCGAACTAAACTAAAACCAAATGGTTCTTAAGAAAGAGAACCGAATGCATTCCAAATTTTTTAATCGAACCAAACCGAACATAAAAATTTCAGTTTGGTTCAATTCAATTCGATTTTGAAATTAAGTTCGGGTTTGGTTTGCATTATGCCAATTTCGAAAACACGTCTAAAAAACAAGATAAAAATAGAAACATCATGAGAATTCAACAGGAAAGAAATTGAGAAAAAAGAAACGAAACTCCATTGAGCCAAAGAATAAGAGGTTGGGGTATCTGTGTATAGAGAGAATTCGATCACACAAGAACAAGAAACAAAAGTGGAGACATCACAAGAATTCAATCACCGTGAGATTGCGAGGGAGAGACCGAGAGAGCTTGTTGTGCCGCCGCCGACCTTGAGAGAGATGGTTGTTGATTTAGGGTTATGAAACATTTTTAGATTAGGAAACTGAAAAATGAAAAAAAAAATTATTTCAAGCATTTCTATTTTAAAATAAATGTATTTTTAATTAAGTTGAAGCGAACCAATCGGTTTGTTAGTTCAAACTAAACCAAATATAAACCAATCAGTTTGTTTGTTTTCAAACCATTCCGTTCCTAACTTCTAAACCAAACCATTGCCCGCCCCTACATTTGGGCTTTATGGAAATTACCTTGTCCGTGAGTTGACTGTTAAGAGAATGTAAGACTATATTTTTATGCTTTCGATAGTTGAATTTAACGGGAAGAAAATGGCATTTGGAGATAAGTTGAAGTTTTTGTACTTTTAGGGGGTAAATTGAAGTTTGTCAATCTAATATGGGGTAGAATACAATTTACCCTTATTTTTCACTCTAAAATAACAAATTATTACTTAATTAAACATATTTCATTAATGCTCCTTATTGTTGGAGAATTAACAAATAAAACACAAAAAAAACACACTATTCTATTCTATCAACAACACTCCTCACTAATTATAACTTTAATTTTTCACTCTCTACACCTTAGAGATTTTGTTACTTCACTTGATATTTAAACCAAAGGGGAAAGGGGGTATTTATACATGAAACAAAAATAATCACAACCATTCATTTATTCAACTAATACACAAATCCTCACAATCGATTAAAACCTACCACTCACCTACTTCACCAACCACACCTACCACACCTAACACAAATAATTCAAACCTCACCAACCATACCTACTCATAGAACCTTCCATGAGTTGGGCTTGAATTTATTCATCTTGGATCAAGTTTATGATCCAACACCCCCCCTAAACTTGATCTTGTGACACCAAGCAAACTTCTGAATTTTACGAAGTCTTCTTGCTTGAGTGGCTTATTGAAGATATCAGCTGCTTGATCTTGTGATTTTACATACTTGACTTGCACTTCTTATCTTGTAATACACTCTCTTATGAAATGATATAGCGAGTGTTTATGTGTTTGCTTCGATCATGAAAGACTGGATTCTTGGATAGGGCAATTGCTGATTTGTTATCAACACAAATTTCGGTTGGCTCTTCTTGTGGCAAACCCAACTCCTTCAACAAATTTCTAAGCCGAATTGCATGACAAGCACTTGATGTGGCAGCTACATATTCAGCTTTATAGGTGGATAGCGTGACAATTGGTTGCTTCTTTGAGATCTATGTGAAAGCAGTATCTCCTATGAAGAACACAAATCCTGTTGTGCTCTTTCGATCATCTACATCTCCACCTCAATCGTTATCGCTATATCCAACAAGCTTGTAGTCATTAGAAAATGAGTATAACAAGCCGAAATTAGTTGTACCTTTGATGTAACAAAGGATTCTTTTTGCAGCTTGAAAATGGGTGGTCTTTGGATTCTTCATGTATCGGCTCACAAATCCAACAACATAAAAGATATCTAGCCTCGTGCATGTCAAATAACGTAGGCTTCCGACCAAACTTTTAAAGAATGTTGGATCTATATCTTCCCCTTCATCATGTTTGGATAACTTGACTCCGCATTCCACTATCGTGCATATAGGCTTGCAATCATTCATCTTGAACCTTTTTAGAATCTCCTTTGTATAGCTTTCATGGGAGATAAATATGTCTTCTTCCATTGTCTGAGCTTTCTTCTCTTTTCTTTGGATTCTTGCTTCTTTTTTTGTTTTTCTTCATAGGCTTGCAACCTTTCTTGAAGTTGCTTGATCGTCATATCCTCCAGATCTCTTATTTCCTCAATTGTTACAATAATATGGTCATACTTCAAGTCTATTGATCGAAGTATCTTTTCAATGATCCTTACCTCTTTTAACTCCTCGCCATTTCTATTTAATTCACTAGAAATAGTCACAACCCGAGTAAAATAGTCAAAAATTGACTCCGACGCCTTCATGTGTAAGGACTCAAATTCTCCTCGTAATGTTTGGAGACGAACCTTCTTAACTTGCTCCGCTCCTTTGTAAGAGGTCTCTAGTTTCTCCCGTGCTTGTTTTGAGGAGGTTGTACCAGCAATCTTTTCAAAAGCATCTTCTTCTAATGATTGAAAGATGAGATCTTTGCTTTATTCTCGTTCTTCTTCAAGTCTTTTAAATTCTCCTTATGTGCCGCAGTTAAAGTGGCTTCATTTTCTAGCACAATAAATCATTTTTCCACGACATCCCATACGCATGTGCACCCAATAGAGTCTTCATTTTAATACTCCAATTGTCAAACTTACTTTCCTTTAATTGTAGAACTTGAAATGACATCATACCACCGTTTGCCATAACTCACAAATTGAGTGAGAATTTGGAGATTCTGAAAGCACAGATGGATCCAACACGTCGAAAAACCTTGGGAAGGACTCGAGTCAAGTTTCAGTCAACGGTCAGCGTTGGCTTAGTAGTCTTGGTTTGGTCCGGATTGGTTCAGCTCGAGTTGGCTCAGTTCGACTTGATTTGGTTCAGCTCAGCTTGGCTTGGTTCGGTTCGGCTCAGCTTGGTTCAACTCAGTGAGTCGACTTAGCATGTGTGGGCGCGTTCGGTCTCGGATCGAGATGATTTTTGTGGCGTCACGTTCCTCTCGTCAAGATCTTCGATTTGATGTGCTATATGACTATATATAGCATTAAACACTAGCTCTGATACCATTGTTTTAGAGAATTAACAATAAAACACACTATTTTATTTTTTCAACAGAACTCCTCACTAATTACAATTCTTATTTTTCACTCTCTACACCTTAGAGATTTTGTTGCTTCACTTTATATTTAAACCAAAGGGGAGAGGGGGTATTTAAACATGAAACAAACTAATCACAACCATTCATTTATTCAACTAATACACAAATCCTTACCATCCATTAAAATCTATCACACCTAACACAAATAATTCAAACCTCACCAAGTATACCTACTCATGGAACCTTCCATGAGTTGGACTTGAATTTATTTATTTTGGATCAAGTTTATAATCCAACACTTATTTCCTACCAAACGGTGGGACTTGGCCCTGTGCCCAAACTTCATAATCTAATTTTAGTTGATGTGACATGTGTGTCGTATGACATAACTGTAGATAATAATAGCTAACACATTAACGAAAATGAAAAGTACTAGTTTACAAAATACAAATTCGAAGTTTGTGTGAGGGAATTTAAAAGGGAGAGACTAAAAAAATGTGGTGACAAATGACATTTATTACAAAAATTGAAAAAACAAAGTTTAGGCAACTGAAAGCATCTCTTCAATTGCATTCAACTAATTACCACCATTCATAATTAACCAAAATCAAATAAATTAAAAAAGAAAACACAAAACAATCACAACACTTTGATCATCCCTGCTTCTTTTTCTTAGCATAGCGCTTGGAATAAAAATTAACAAAAAGTGCCAAAAGGGACGCATTAAACACAGCTTTGAAGCACCATCCCCAAATCCTAGAGCAACCAAAACCCGTGAAATGATAATACATCATCAAAACCGAAACAACATGGGCTTAAGGAATGGCGTCCAGGCCTTTGTGACAAAGTTGGATGCGGGTATCATTAGACTTTTGGCTATTCTGCTCAATCAAACTCGTGGATTACATGCACTCGACGCGGACATTATGGAAATGGGAGAAAATTATGTTAGTAAGAGCATTTTTAAAAGTTTTTATACATTTTACTCTTTAAATATCTATTTATTTACTTATGTGGTAAATAGAAAGGTAAAAAAATATACTACTCTCTAAAAAACTCTTCAAATAAAAATAAGTTAATATTATTTTAATCAAATAATTATTTTTTGAAAGGAAAAATTAATAGCAATTAAAACACTTCTCTTTCTCTCTCAAATAAAAAGTAATAAAATATAAATTGAAGAAGGAGAAAGCAACTCTCCAAATTTGAAGAAAGAGAATCATTTTTTATTTGAAAAATTTTAATTGAAGTGTTTTTTGGAGATTTAAATGTTGAGGTGGTTCTTCAAATAAGTAATAAAATCTTATTTGAAGAGCCTTTTGGTGATACTCTAAAACCCACTGTTTCGTTCTAAACTTAGTGAATTTATCTCGTGAGCTAAGTAGTTTAGGAGATAACTCAAATAATTAACTTTTTATTAGTTTAGTAATAAGAATTTTCGATTATATTTTAAAAGTATAACTCATTGCAAAGAAATTACTTAATAAAAATAATTGTTATTTAACATATTACATTTTTTAAATAATAAAATAATTCAAATTTTTAATTATTATAACAAAAAAATTTGTAATATAATCCATTCATATACCACATCACGTAAAATGTAACCTAGTACTACATGTAATCTTGTTATTACTATTCCTATAATATTCTACCACACCATATACTATCATATTCCATCCGGCATGCCAAACATGCAAAGTTTGGGTAAGACTTGCTAAAGTTGAGTAACATCTTGTATGGCCAAGCGCATTGAATATGGATTTGCATGATCGAGTGAGTACAACTAAAGTCGGGTAGAGTCTGGAAAATCCCTATATAATGTTGAGGTTGGAGAATATTTGCTATTTTAACTTAAAAATTAATTTGATTTGATCTCATATTTTATTATAATAAAAAAAACTTATAATATCTTTATTAATTTTATTAAAAATTATTATTTAAAAGTCTTACATTTATTACACATTATCAAATTTCAGCTTTTTTTTTTTTTAACAACAGCTAGTAATATCAAACAAGACCTAAGTTGAGTATGATCAATTGATTAAAGTTATGATTTTTTTTGTATAAAATAATCATTAGATAATTAGTCTGTAAAGAATATCGGCTACTTCAAATGGAAACTTGCGATAAAAAATGCATCACAAAAGTAACAAAGACACACTATATAAAGAAATCTGAAATAGAATTTGCAAAATTGAACTGAGTTACGGAGAGTAAATAAGACTCCAAAGGAACAAGGCAATTATTATTATCTAGAAAACAATTTATAGCTAATACAAAATTAACTATACTTGCCAGGAAATATGGCGAATACCACCACCTCCTACAAGTTCTTAGGTGTCTCTGAGTTTGATAAGGACTTCCATGCTGTGTCTCTTCGACAGGCAGCAAAATTGGGCAATTGACTACATTAACTCCAAGAAATTTATGCAGTCACCTTCCTCCGGACTATCCTCTTTCTTCGAGCTTTAGTTGCCCCTATTTCCCCTTCAATAGAGTCAACACTGTTTTGTTTGAAGCCCAGGAGCCCAAGCTCAGAAAAATGGCATTCTTTGGTATCAATCCCTCGATCCCCAAGTCACGTGACTAACTTTCTGTTGATCGCGTGGCTAGTTCATGTATGCCACAGCAGCGGAAGGTAGCCTGAAGAAGAAAAAACCTCTCCCTCTTTCTTGCTCAGTAACCACCTGGGCACTTTTGTGCTGAGCCATGACATCCTGAGATGGCCTGTTGTGTAAGCCTTCTTCAAAAGATCATCTGTCGATCTTTCTCCTAATTAGACAGCCAAAACCCTGCATGGAATCCATTTGAGACGGTGGACAATAGACAAACTCCAATGCATACAGACAGTAAAGAAGAATTTAGACCGCAATCACTGTGGCTGAATAAATGGGCCTATTAAGCCTATTAAAAGTTGGAACCATATTCACCACTTGCAGTTCCTTAGAGAACTATATCAGAATTCTGTAAATTTCAAACTATTCTTACATATTTAACTGTAAAACAAGAGAAATTGTACTTCCGTAGCAAAGTCTCACTATTGGTAAGTATCTGGACGTGGAAAGGATGCTAGTTGCTTAAGTAAAGGAAAATTGAAATCAGACTTTGAGGTGATAGATCTATACACTTCAATGGGAACCACATTAACATCATATGAGCCAAAAAAACAAATTCCCCAGTCAAAGTTCAACAAACAAAACATTAAAACAAGAGTAATTTGGTGTATCAATGTATACGTAGAGATGTCAATCAATTGACAAATACGTAAAAGAGGGAGGGAGAGACCTCAAAGCCTTGCTTAACAACATTGCTACTCATTAACTTCAAAATGGTTGGCGACGTCTCTATCAAATCCACACAATAGCTCATATCTCATTTTTGCATGTAGTTCAATGAAAGCACCATAACCAAGCACATTAGTACTCACAGATGGGTTTGTCACAGATAACCTATCAGGCAATAAAAATTGCCCAAATTAAACAAATGATAGACCGGCTTAGACAGTAAACGGAACAATATTCTAATTTACTTTATTTATAACGAATAAGTGAACAAAGGAATGAAAAGGAAGTTTGGCAACAGTCTTTTTACCAGCCAGATAGTCTGACAAACAATCTTGCACTGCTCCTACAGCTAATCCCACCATACACAACTCTGCAGTCTTGTTTGGGAGTCAAAATTCTCAAAATGGGTAACTCTGTTCAAATATACTGTTTGGGAGATTTTGTAATGTATTTTGCAAGTCAAACAGGAAGGTATTTCCATAAGAAGGTTCACTTCACATGCTCAACAATCCAAATTTGCGGATGATATTTCTCAAAATGGAGGGCTCTATTTGGCTTGCCAACAATCTTCCTCACCGCTATCATCCTTGCTATACCGGTTAAACTGAACAGTCTTCATTCTGATATTTGCCAATTAAGAATGATGAATCTGTTTGTTTACTGAGAAAATGAAAAAGGAAAAACAGAGAAACAGAGAGAAGAAGACTTGTATTATTTTTTATTATTGTGTGAATCTGTTATACACGTTTTTATGCTTTATATTCTGGAAACCACTCCATTCAGTTTACATGTAAAACCAGCTGAGCAACTAACTAAACTAACTTTGCCACATAAGCAACCACGTCAGCATGCATAACAGATTCTATTTAACTAATCTTAACAGCCTCCCTCAAGCTCAAGGTCGTGGCAACACATTGAGCTTGGACCTTAGATAGTTAAACTGATCAAAAACCAAAGGTTTGGTAAGGATGTCTGCTACTTGATCATAGCTGGGAACATGACTGATCTGCAACTCTTTTTGAGCTATATGATCCCGTATGAAATGCAAATCTAACTCAATATGTTTAGTTCTGGAATGATACTTGGGATTGCTTGCTAAAGCTTCTGCACTCTTGTTATCACAATAGATAACTGGAGTCTGTAATAGAGTTAGCTTCATCTCCTGTAGCAAGTAAGTAATCCACAAAGTTTCAGAAACTGTCAATGCTAATGCTCTTGCCCTATTAAGCTGAGTACACAAGAATCCGAAACAACTGTTAGAAATTTTAATCTTTATATATAGCCAAAATGGTGAATAAGATGATGTACTTGATAATAAATACCTGAGTTAATAAATAATTAAGGGGCCGGTAACAATCTCAGCATTTTATCAGGTGGGGACAGCCTTCGCAACGAAGATGCTGCTTGCTTTCAAGCACTAATAACTTTCCAATTCCATAAGATAGCTTAATGCCCTTTTAAGAATATCTCCACCAGCCTAACGATTATTCATGGAAATCCAATGTGCATTTGTCGCCTTCAATTTGCTCATCTTTGTCTAGAGTATTGTTTTTGCATTAACTTAGCTAGCTTGCAAACCACCTGCAGATGGCTTTAAATAATGTGTGAGAGTGTGAATTCAAACTAATTAATTAAATATGATGACAGGAGAAAAAAAATTAAAATAACCACAAGAAGTAGAAATATACTTTTGTTATATTCAGAGCATCTCCTACTGTCTTCATTTCCCTTAGCTCTGTTTCCCTTTGTGCTTGAACGCAATGCCTCAAGGCTCAAGATAATTTGATGACCATCAATCTTTTTGCAGCCACATGTAGACTTGAAAAACTGTTGGCGGCCCTAAAGAACTTGAAAATTAGAAAAGATTCAGAATGAGTGACTAAATATTATAATCGAAACTAATTAAACAAACAGGCCTTGAAGATCATACTCGACCTGACAACAAAGAAACAAAGTCAATATACGAAGATGATTTTACTAACAAGTGAGAGCTTAAAAATATTTGAAGGATAATGATCACTCATAACCCAAATCCCCAGTATTCCCTAATATTTCACTCAAGTGAGTTCAAGCTCCCAAAATTCACTACAGTCAAATGTCAAAACAAAACTCTCTTCTCAAATTTGATGATGATATCTCACGAAGGAAGGCAAAAGAATCTAACACTGATCAAATTGGCTTGTGAACAATTAATCTTCCTCGCCATCATTCATACCAGGTGCGGTGAACAATCTTCATTCTGACATTTGCATTAGGAGACCGCACCAAACGTACCGAATTGAATGTGCCTTTTCACAGCCATTGTACAAGCTTTGAAGCTTTACCACAAATGTTTTCTCAAACCCGTGATCATGATGCACCCGAGAGATGCAATATTTGAAATTGTTACTACAGCAGGCATTGAAACATTTGTTAAAACAAATGTTTATACAGGATAAATGATTCCAAGAATGAAACAAGATAGAAGTGATGATCTCAGCACCTTAACATCACGCAATAATAATCATCATGTCTTTCAGGCAGCTATCCATCCTCAACTGAAACAGAGCAGACCCGGCCATCACTTCCTTCTTCAAAGTCCAGCAACCAAACGTTGCACAATAACCACAGTGATAATCCTTGGTTACCCCAATGTTCTCCATAGAGTCTTCAAAGTCAATCTAAAAATGAAATGCAGGTGGAAATCAAAATTCTATTAACTAAATAAAATATAAAGTGCAATGCTTGTGCTTGAGCTTGCTTTAACATCATCATAATAGCGAATTTTGATACACCTTTACTTCTCTGTGGTTCAATCATTTACTTCTCTGTTCTTGTTTATTCACAACAAGATATCAATAGAAGAAGATGTAAATGAAATTCTATAAAATAAAGCAAGTGAATTACCAGCAGAACATTTTAGCAATCCTTTGGCTAAACTTTTCATTTTCTTAGCATACTCTCCTGCCTGCATCATTAGAACCAAATTAGATTGGACCTGTGAATTGCTAGTGTGGTTCTGAAATTTCCTCGAATCCCTGGTGAACATAATTAAACAAGTATGAAATAAAACAAAGTGAGCTAATGTACTACAAAAAACAATTACACAATTACTTTAAAGAATTGATGTCACGTATAAAAAAAAACGATTATCATTATATAAGATAAAATTGATAACTTAGTTTTCAACATTACTGCAAACGTATCTCAGATTTTGTCTCTCAGCAAGTTACACATAACGACTTTTCGTACATTAAAAAATAAATTACATTGGGATTTTCTATGATGTTGTATGAAATTTTACAAAAGACTACATATTTTTTTAAAAAAATTATAGAAATTTCAACATACTATACTTGTTTTTTTTAATTATTTAATCTTTAGAAAACAAGTTTAACAGATTTGATAACTAGAAAGTTTTACATATTTATACCAAGATTGATTCTATATAGAACCATTAAATAATAAATATGTTAGACTTACATTTATTTTTTAGCCCAAAAAATATGAGAGAAATTAGTACTTTCCAAATTTATTTTTTTACCATAAAGAATCAAATTACTCACAAAATTATTTTTGACTTTCATGATGCAAACAAACAAATCATCGTTAATTATTCTAGGTGGAATTGATTTCTGGTGCAGAATATGATGTATTTGGGACTTCCTACTCTATTAGAGAGGTTAATAACATGTTAATTGTCACATCATTAGTTTTAGATTATAAATTTTATATTCAAACTTTGAAACTTCTAGCATGATCTAATTAATTGATATTTTTTCAAAAGAATCAAAAAAATAAATAAATAAAATAAAGTAATGCCATAATCTAATTGGTCTTGTTATTGACATGTACTAATGCATTCTATATTTCTAAACTTTGTACATTTTATTCAATCCATAATTTATTATTCTTGTTTGTTCTTATCTCCTGGAACAACCTAAATTAAATCTACTATGAAATAACCCAAACAACTAATGATATGGTTAGTCTATATATATATATAAACTAGTTGGGGTTAAAACTATTTACCTGTTTAGCAACAAACTCAGGGTAATTGTCCTGGAGCAACTGAAGGGCCTGTTTGGTAGCTTGTCTAAGCTCCCACTTAGCAGGTCCTGGAGAATTCTTCAAGTCATTGACCTGGACAATAGTAGAAATACCACCGGGCCTGAAATCCAATTTCTTGATGCTCCTTTCCAGGAATTGAATTCGCCACCTCAGGAATTTCTGCCTCTTCTCTTCGTCAGAAAACGTTTTCTGATAAAGCTCCTTGTTCTGAAACTCCCCGTACACATTGTAGCAAACAGGGTGCCCTTCTTTGTCAAATCCGTGCATAAACACCGTTTTGTCCAAATTGTCACCCAAGTCTGGATCAATTTGATAAAAATAAATTAAAATTCAGAATCATGTTAGATTGAGAGATGAAATATAATCAGCGATTTGGCCACCATATATGCATTTATCACCTTCAATTTGCTCATCTTTGTCTGGAGTATTGCTTCTGCATTAACTTAATTAGCTTGCAAACCACCTGAAAATGGTTTTAAATAAAGTGTAAGAGCTCGAATTCGAACGAAATAATCAAATATGCTGACAGGAGACACAAAAGTAAAATAACCACAAGAAGTAGAAATATATTTTTATTACATTCAGAG
The DNA here is from genome assembly GCA_029633175.1 of Citrus glauca. NCBI lineage: Eukaryota > Viridiplantae > Streptophyta > Magnoliopsida > Sapindales > Rutaceae > Citrus > Citrus glauca. The sequence continues at coordinate 12,351,925 of JAQOOD010000005.1, forward strand.
CATCTTCTAGCGTCAAGCTCTTTTCCTTTAGCCCTGTTTCTGTTTGTGCTCAAACACAATGGCTCAAGGTCAAGATAATTTTCTGACCATCAATCTTTTTGCAGCCACATGCAGACTTGAAAAACTGGTCGTGGCCCCAGGAACTTGAAAATTAGAAAAGATTCAGAATGAGTGACTAAATATTATAATCGAAACTAATTAAACATACACGCCTAGAAAATCTGAAACTGAATTTCTCAAATGTATATGCCTCTTCGCAGAAATTGCTTGTGGCGGAAACTTTACTGCGAAGACTTTCTCAAACCCTTGAAGATCACACTCTACCTGATAACAAAGAAAATGAGTCAATATACGAAGATGATCTTACTAACAAGTGAGAGCTTACACATATTGGAAGGATAATGATTACTCATAACCCAAATCCCCAATACTCCCTAATACCTCACTCAAGTGAGTTCGAGCTCCCAGAATTCACCACTGTGAAACTCTCACAACCAAATCTCTTCAAAGATTCTCTACTCAAATTTGATAATGATGTCCCTCGAAAGGAGGCAAAAAATCTAACACTGATCAAATTGGCTTGTGAACAATTAATCTTCCTGGCCATCATGCATACCAGGTGTGGTGAACAGTCTTCATTCTGACATTTGCCTTAATAAGCGGCTTAGCATCCTTAACCTGATAACTTACTCAAACAAAAACAACTTGCTTAAAGTTTAATATTTAGAGGCAGAACAGTAAAGAAGATGATATATATTGATACTAAAATTTGACCTGTGTTATCCTGATGTCAAGAATCACAGCATCTCATGTGGGCAGAATCTTTGCAGTACAAGATGCTTGCAAAATTGAAGCAGCATCTTATCACCTGTAATTTAATTAAGACAATAACTTTCCGCAACCATTGCAATGCATTATTGCCAACTAAATTCAGAGGGTGCTAATTAAATACCCTTTGAACAATATCTTCTGATTCGTCTCCAATCTAACAATTATTTCGAAAATCTAAATGACAATCACGCATCGATGGCATCAAAATTTGGCTACAAAGAAGCCTGGAAAAGGCTTTACTCTCTGAATGAGAGCATGAATTCGAAACAAATATGATGAATGAAGAAAATAAGGCATAATACCACCAAAAGTAAAACTTTTTCCCAGGGCTCTATGTTTCTGTTTGTGCTAAAACCAATGGAAACCGATGGAAATGAATTTCTAGGAATTCGACATATCAGCGAAAACAGGTATTCTGTACAAGCAAAGTAAAATAGGGTTACAAAAATTTTTAAGATTTATATGATAAAGCAAATGGAAACCAGCGGAAATGAATTTCTACAAACTAGACATATCAGCCAAAACAGGTACTCTGTAAAAGCAAAGTAAAAAAGAGTTACAAAAAAATTTAAGATTGATCTGATAATTAAAATTATAATTATAATTTCAGTCACCATATAATTAATAGAAAACTGTGGACACAATGATTTTTTGCATACTAAGATTGCTATACAAAATATAATATTAGCATTAGGAGACCGCACCAAAGCATACCGAATTGAATGTGCCTTTTCACAGCCATTTTACAAGCTTTGAAGCTTTACGACAAATGCTTTTTCCAACCTGTGACCATGATGCACCCGAGAGATGCAAGCTATGAAATTGTTACTACAGCAAGCATTGGAACATTTGTTAAAGAAGGAAGTTTATGAAAATACGCCTTTGGATACCCGTCTCAAGGAATCAATTCATCCGTAATAACAATTTTCAAGAAGTATCAACTGCTTTAAGTTCATCGACATCACAGAGATCTTCAACTAAAATAGAGCAGATCCGGCCATCACTATCCCTTCTACTACTCTTTTCCTTTAGAGAATGCTTGAATTACAGAATGCGTGTAAGGCATTCTTATTCAAGGTCCAATGATCAAACCTTGCACAATAACAACAGAGGTAGTAGTTCCTTCTCCAGCCTAATCCTTGGTCTCAGGAATGTCCTCAACAGGGTACTCGAAATCAACCTAAAAATTAAGAATGAGTTGGAAAACTGTTTATGGCCCTAAAGAACTTGAAAATCAGAAAAGATTACGAATGAGTGACTAAACATTTTGATCGCAACTAAACATACAAACCTTGAAAATCTAATTTTGAAGTACTCTTGAATGAATGAGCAATTGCAGGAGATGGTGACAACTAAGTTTACTGTGAAGTCTCTTACGAATCCTTAAAAATGATACTTTACATCCCTCGATAACCTGATAACACAGAGGAACACAACAAACATTAAAGTGTATTCTGACAATGCAAATTTGTGGAAATTATCAGCTGTGGTTACCTGGACACTATTGCCAACACCAAGCTCCTTCCTCAATTGAAACATATGATCAGCCCACAAATGCTTTGCTTTGTAGCTTTTGAGAGCCTGAAATTATTTTCACAACAACAGTGAAAATTAGGTGAAAAAATTGATAATATTTGCATAATTCCATATGTTTATATAGGATAAACTGATCAAAGAATGAAACAAGATAGAAATGATGATCTTAGCACCTTAACATCATGCAATAATAATCATCATGTCTTTCAGGCAGCTATCCATCCTCAATTGAAACAGAGCGGACCCGGCCATCACTTCCTTCTTCAAAGTCCAGCAACCAAACGTTGCACAATAACCACAGTGATAATCCTTGGTTACCCCAATGTTCTCCATAAGAGTCTTCAACGTCAACCTAAAAATGAAGTAAAAATGCAATGCAGATGGAAATGAAAATTCTATAAATTAAATAAAATAAAAATGCAATGCTTGAGCTGAGCTTGAGCTTGCTTTAACACTATCATAATAGCGAATTTGGATATATCTTTACTTCTCTGTGGTTCAATCATTTACTTCTCTGTTCTTGTTTATTCACAATAAGATATCAATAGAAGAAGATGGAAATGAAATTCTATAAAATAAAGCAAGTGAATTACGAGCAGAACATTTTAGCAATCCTTTGGCTAAACTTTTCATTTTCTTAGCATACTCTCCTGCCTGCATCATTAAAACCAAATTAGATTGGACCTGTGAATTGCTAGTGTGGTTCTGACATTTCCTCGAATCCCTGGTGAACATAATTAAACAAGTATGAAATAAAACAAAGTGAGCTAATGTACTACAAAAAACAATTACACAATTACTTTAAAGAATTAATGTCACGTATATTATATATAAAAAATACGATTATCATTATACAAGATAGAATTGATAATTTAGTTTTCGACATTACAGCAAATGTATGAAGGAGATTTTGTCACTCAGGAAGTTACACATAACAAATTTTCGTACATTAAAAAATAAATTACATTGGGATTTTCTATGATGTCGTATGAAATTTGACAAAAGACTACATATTTAAAAAAAAAAATACAGAAATTTCAACATACTACACTTGTTTTTTTTTAATTATTTAATCTTTAGAAAACAAGTTTAACAGATTTGATAACTAGGAAGTTGTACATATTTATACCATGATTGATTCTATATAGAACCATTAAATAATAAATATGTTAGACTTACATTTATTTTTTAGCCCGAAAAGTATGAGAGAAATTAGTACTTTCCAAATTTATTTTTTGTACCGTAAAGAATCAAATTACTCACAAAATTATTTTTGACTTTCATGATGCAAACAAACAAATCATCATTAATTTCAATAGAAAGAAGTATTCTAGGTGGAATTGATTTCTGGAGCAGAATATGATGTATTTGGGACTTCCTACTCTATTAGAGAGGTTAATAACATGTTAATTGTCACATCATTAGTTTTCGATTATAAATTTTATTTTCAAACTTTGAAACTTCTAGCATGATCTAATTAGTTTCGAAAGAATAAAAATAAATAAATAAATAAAATAAAGTAATGCCACAATCTAATTGGTCTTGTTATTGACACGTACTAATGCATTCTATATTTCAAACTTTGTACATTTTATTGATATGTACAAATTGTCAATGTTTGCAGTGTCGTTGTTTGAAGTAACAACAAAGTAAAATAGAGGAGAGAAATTACCGGTGGGTGATAGTAATTGCAACCATTCGAGAATTTACCACCACGTGATGTGGGGAATGTGAGATATCTTATGCCAGTCTTCTCCTTCCCCCTCTCCATAACGGTTTTCCAGAAGACGACAACCGCCAATAGTCAATTCCTGCAATGTCGTCGATTGAAGGAGGTAATCCGGCAGCACCTTTAATTTGGGGCAATACGAAATCGTCAAGGAAGAAAGACGCGGTATGTCTGTTGTCCTGCGATCTTCTAGAATTGGCAGTTCTTCTAGAAGATCACAAGAACTAATACTCAAGTCCTGCAGTGCCGTCGTTTGAAGAAGGTAATCCGGCAGCGCCTTTAATTTGTGGCAATATCTGACTTTCAGGGAAGAAAGACGGGGCATGATGGAGATGTTTTCCTTCCTCGTAATCCTGTAATTCCACTCTTCCAATTCACCCATTCCCGTAATATTGAGTGATTTCAATTTGGGGAAGGCAATAACTGATGGTGATGATGAAGATGAAGATGGGCCGTCCTCACTGCTTTCTTCTATTCCCAAAAACTCATTACCCACTCTTTTTACAATTTCCAAGTCCCATAGTCGGAGTTTTTCCAGAGGCAATTTTCCCAAAGGAGGCAAATGCTCACACTTAACGCACGAGCGAAGATATAAATTCCTTAGATTGGTTAGTGAAGTCAACCATTTGGGAAAAATGTTGCCTCGGTAGGATTCAATCTCTAATTTCTCTAAATTCACAGGCGGTTGTAAGGCTTCAAGAAGTTGTTCATCTTTCTCATTCTTCCTCCTCCCTTCTTCGCCTTCCCCATCTACGACTCCATCATATCCCCCATCCTCATCTTCCTCTTCCCCACCTTCACCTTAGCAAGTAATCCTAAATTCCACTCCCGAACTAAATACATAGAACTTGATGTTCATTTCTTGCGAGAAAAGGTTATTTATGTTCCAAGAACTTAAATTTAACTCTAATAAAAGCTTCCAAGTTAGTTATGTTCCAAGTTCTAATAAGCTGAAGCTGCTGAACTGGCTGGTGACGTGCTGAAGGTGCTGAGTTGACTGATGTTTTGTAACTAAGTTGCTGAGCTGGATTGGGTTGTTATTTGCACTGAATAAGTTGTAACGAATTGTCCAGCTGGATTGTTATGATTGGAAGGCTAATTAGTTTGTTAATGTTGCAGCTTTGAGCTCTGTTTCTGTAATCAGTTTTGAGTGTAACTATAAATAGTGACTAGTACGCTCATAATGTATGATTTCAGCTTTAATCAATAAGAATCTGTGATTGTTCCAGAAACTTCATAGTCAATTTTTTTTTTCACTTTCTCTCGTGCCAAACACCTTATTGATTCAAATAAAACTCCATCCAACCGCTCACGTTCCTCCACGTCTACCACCATGCAACCGTCGTCGTAATGTGCTACCTTTGGTTACAGACGAAGCAGTCTTTGTTTCGTATGGCACTTGTCACCAATGCAAGTGTGCACGTGATCATGTACGGGCACGATCTATTGTGTGTGATGGAGTTGCGGCCAAAGCGGAAGAGATTGGTCACTCATGATTGTCAGATTGTTCAATTTGTGTTTAGTTTTGTTGTTTCGGTTTTGATGCTGTATTATCATTTTACGGGATTTGGTTGCTCCGGGATTTGCTTCTCTTTTGACACTTTTTGTTAATTTTCATTCTAAGAGCTACGCTAAAAAAAAGCAGGGATGATCAGAACAAATAGTGTGTTGTGATTGTTTTGTGTGTGTGTGTTTTTTTAAGTTTGATTTTGATTAATTATGAAGGGTTGCGATCTGTTCATTGCAATTGACAGAGATGTTTTCAGTTGCCTAGACTTCGTGTTTTTAGTTTTGGTAATACATGTCATTTGTCACCATATTTGTTTAGTCTCTCCCTTTTTAGGTTCCCGCTCACACACAAAAAATTCGGATTTGTATTTTGTAAACTAATATTTTTCATTTTGTTAATGTATTAATATTTTTCATTTTGTTGAAAACTAAATTATCAATTTTATCTTATATAATGATAATCGTATTTTTTTATGTATAATATACGTGACATTAATTCTTTGTTTTATTTCATACTTGTTTAATTAAGTTCACCAGGGATTCGAGGAAATGTCAGAACCACAGTAGCAATTCACAGGTCCAATCTAATTTGGTTTTAATGATGCAGGAAGGAGAGTGTGCTAAGAAAATGAAAAGTTTAGCCAAAGGATTGCTAAAATGTTCTGCTGGTAATTCACTTGCTTTATTTTATAGAATTTCATTTCCATCTTCTTCTATTGATATCTTGTTGTGAATAAACAAGAACAGAGAAGTAAAGATATATCAAAATGTACTACTATTACGATGATGCTAAAGCAAGCTCAAGCTCAAGCATTGCATTTTTATTTTATTTTATTTTTAGAATTTTCATTTCCACCTGCATTGCATTTTTATTTCATTTTTAGGTTGACTTTGAAGACTCTATGGAGAACATTGGGGTAACCAAGGATTATCACTATGGTTATTGTGCAATGTTTGGTTCCTGGACTTTGAAGAAGGAAGCGATGGCCGGGTCTGCTCTGTTTCAATTGAGGATGGATAACAGCCTGAAAGACATGATGTTAAGGTGCTGTGTTAGACTTGGGTATTAGCAGCAGCAAGTTCTGGAAAAATTAGTTTCCACTTTAGAGGGTGGAGGCCTCTAGCAATAGAAGAGTTAAGGGTAGAAAAATAGAGAAACAGGGGATTTCAACTTTGGATTCAGGGAACTCCCTTTTCCTTGTTCATTCATTTTCTTTAATACTCTTCTCAGAGAGCTACAGACAAACATTTCACAGCACACACTTGCCAGCACAATATTCTCTCTGACAAATAATATTCTCTCTAACAAACTTGACAGCACAACAAAACATAATTGCAATAACGGTAAATAACAAATTCAGCACAATAAGAGTATCTAAGTGCTGTAATCAGCTGCACCATCATTCCCGCACAAAATCTTGAAGCTTGAAGGGAATTTTGGGCTGCCTTTTAGGCCTAACTTGAGCAACCTGCAGTGCAGTGGTTGTATCATGCTGAGATCATCATTTCTATCTTGTTTCATTCTTAGAATCACTTATCCTATATAAACATATTGAATTGTGCTAATATTATCATATGCGTCAATGGAGGCAGGAATTTGGTGTTGACACTATTATGCAGGTAACCACACTTGATAATTTGCACACAAATTTGCATTGTGAGAATATCCTTTAATATTCATTGTGTTTCTTTGTGTTATCAGGTTATCATGTTATGTAGAGTATCATCTCCAAGGGGTTGAAAGAGCCTTTGCAGTAAAGTCAGTTGTCACCAGCTCGTGCAATTGCACGTTCATTCAGAGTACTTGCACGCATTCTGTAATTGAAGCGTTATCTAAAGCAAAAGAGCAGTAGAAGGAATAGTGATGGCCGAATCTGCTCTATTTTAATTGAAGATCTCAGTGATGTAGAGGAGCTTAAAGCAGTTGATGCTTTTTGAAAATTGTTATGACAGATGAATTGAATCCTGAAGATGAGTGTCTAATGATTGTTAAGGCTTATTTTCATAAAGTTTCTTTTTTAACAAATGTTTCAATGCTTGTTGTAGTAACGTTTTCATATCTTGCATCTCTCGGGTGCATCATGCTCACGGGTTTGAAAAAGCATTTGTGGCAAAGCTTCAAAGCTTGTATAATGGCTGTGAAAAGGCACATTCAATTAGGTACGTTTTGGTGCGGTCTCCCAATGCTAATATCATATTTTGTATAGCAATTAAAATTTAGGTATACAATCTTAATATGCAATAAACCATTGTGTACAAAGCTTTCTATTAATTATATGGTGACTGAAATTTTAATTATCATATCAATTTAAATTTTTTTGTAACTGTCTTTTACTTTGCTTGTACAGAGTACCTGTTTTGGCTGATATGTCTAATTCGGAGAAATTCATTTCCATCGGTTTCCACTGGCTTTAGAACAAACAGAAACAGAGCTCTGGGAAAAGTTTTACTTCTTGTGGTATTATGCCTCTGTTTCTTCATTCATCATGTTTTTCGAATTCATGCTCTCATTCAGAGGGTAAAGCCTTTTCCAGGCTGCTTTGTAGCCAAACTTTGATGCCATTTATGCATGAGTGTCATTTAGATTTTCCAAATAACTGTTAGATTGGAGAAGAATAAGAATATAGATCTATACCTCAAAGTCTGATTTCAAATTTCCTTTACTTAATCAACTAGCATCCTTTCCAAGTCCAGATACTTACCAGTAGTGAGACTTTGCTACGGAAGTACAATTTCTCTTGTTTTACAGTTAAATATGTAAGAATAGTTTTAAATTTACAGAATTCTGATATAGTTCTCTAAGGAAATGTGAGTGGTGAATCTGGTTCCAACTTTTAATAGGCTTAAGAGGCCCATTTGTTCAGACACAGTGATTGCCGACTAAATTCTTCTTTACTGTCTATATGTGTTAGAGTTTGTCTATTGTCCAACTTCTCAAACGCCATGCAGGGTTTTGAATGTCTAATTAGGAGAAAGATCAATGGATGACCTTTTGAAGAAGGCTTACATAACAGGCCATCTCAGTATGTCATGGCTCAGCTCAAAAGTCCCCAGGTGGTTGATACCAAAGAATGCCATTGTTTCTGGGCTTGGGCTCCTTGGAGTCAAGGAAAGTAGTGTTGACTCTATTGAAGGGAAAATAGGGGCAACTAAAGCTCGAAGAAAGAGGATAGTCCGGAGGAAGATGAGGGCATAAATTTGTTGGAGTTAATGTAGTCAATTGCCCAATTTTGCTGCCTGTCGAAGAGACACAGCATAGAAGTCCTCATGAAACTCTGAGACACAGATAGAGGGGTTCTTTTCTTGATGTCTAAATACTGTATGTGATACAACATCGTGTATTCCAATTTTTCTCCAGTTAAATTTTAATAAGTTAGGAAAGTTAATTTTGTTTTAGCAATGAATTGTTTTCTTAATAATAATAATTGCCATGTTCCTCTGAAGTCTTATTAATGCCAGACCAACAACTACTAGGTTCATCTCTCGTTCACTTCCTCAGGGATTCTCGAGGGCATTCTTTGGCAGGTAGTCTTTATTGTTGAGCTCCTGGAATTACTTTTAATTTATCATTTGTGCGTTTTGCTTTTTGATTGCTTTGTGATTTGTGTATGTATGGCTTTGCCGCTAATTAATCTTGGCTGTTTTGAATCTGTGTTGGATTTAGAAGTGTGGAGTTGCAAACTGTTAAAGCTTAGACTAGTAGAAGAAATTTATACATTCATTTATCTTGGACAAAGTTTTTGGAAAAAAAAAAGAGTTACATTCTTTTTTTTGAATCTGTGTTGGCTATTTTGAATCTGTGTTGGACTTAGAAGTTTCGGTGATGTTTGATTGGTTTTAAGATGTTGGATCTCTCATCAGATTTCTTTATGTATTGACTGCTGTTGCCACAGGATGCTCGCAGATCCTGCTTTTTTGTATAAACTTCTACTGGAGCAGGCTGCCACAATTGGTTGCACCGTTTTGTGGGAGTTGGAGAACATTAAGGAGAGGTGTGTTTTTTCTTTCATAACAAAGGGACTCTCCCCTTCCTTTTTCTTTTCATTTTATATATTAAGCTAATAAATGTTTGTTTCTGTCGTGATAGGATAAAGCAAGAATGGGATCTTGCCCCAATAAATGTGTTCACCGTAACAGCATGTAATCCTTTTGTTGTTTGGTCACTTGCTCCTTGTCGTTCTTATGGAAACATCTTCCGGTTTGACTTGCAAAATACATTGCAAAAGCTCCCAAACAATATATTTGCAAAAAAGAATCCACTCCATATTTTACTGCAGCAGCAGTGCAAGGTTCTTTGTCAAACTATCTGGCTGGTAAAAAGGACAGGTAAACATTGTTGCAAAACTTCCTTTTCATTCCTCTTTCACTTATTCGTTATAAATAAAGAAAACTTAGAAGATTGTTCTGTTTACTGTCTAAGCCAGTTTAACATTTGTTAAATATGGGCCACCTTTAATGTCTGACAGGTTGTCTGTGACAATCCCATCTGTGAGTACTAGTGCGCTTGGTTATGGTGCTTTCCTTGGATCATATGCAAGCATGAGACATCAGCTATTGTGTGGATTTGATAGAGCGGTCACCAACCATTTTGAAGTTATTGTAGTAGCACTGCTCATAAGCACGACTTTGAGGTCATTCCCTCTCTCTTTTACGTATTTGTCTATTGATCGACATCTCTATATATACATTGATAGACCAACTTACTCTTGTTTAATGTTTTGTCTGTTAAACTTTGACTGGGGAATGTTTATTTGTCTCATATGATGTCAATGTGGTTCCTATTGAAGTGTATAGATCTGTCGCCTCAAGGTCTGATTTCAATTTTCCTTTATTTAATCAACTAGCATCCTTTCCAAGTCCAGATACTTACCAATAGTGAGACTTCGCTGTAGAAGTACAATTTCTCTAGTTTTACAGTTAAATACGTAAGAATGGTTTTAAAATAACTGAACTCTGAGGTAGTTCTCTAAGGAAATACAAGTGGTGAATATGGTTCCAATTTTAAAGTACCTTAATATACCCATTTGTTCAGCCCTGTGCGTAAACAATCAGTAATTGTTGTCCAAATTATTCTTTACTGCCTATATTTGTTGGACTTTGTCTATAGTTCAACTTCTCAAATGGATTCCACGCAGGGTTCTTAATGTCCAATTAGGAGAAAGATCAAGGCTTGCTTGGCTAGGAGTGGAAGCGGATCCGCTACTTTAGTCAGATGACCTTTTGAAGAAGGCTTACAACAGGCCGTCTCAGGATGTCAATGGCTCAACTCAAAAGTCCCCAAAGTGGTTGATATCAAAGAATGCCATTGTCTCTGGGCATGGACTCCTTGGCATCAAACAAGGAAATGTCGACTCTGTTGAAGGGGACGCAAGGGCTCCTAAAGTGCGAAGAAAGAGGATAGTCCGGAAGAAGGTGACCGCATAAACTTTTTGGGAGTTAATCTAGTCAATAGCCCAATTTTGCTGCCTGTCGAGAGATACAACACGGAAGTCGTCATCAAACTCTTTGAGACATCTAAGAACTAGTAGGGAGGTGGTGGTATTCACTGTGTTTCCTGGCAAGTGTACTGCACTGATAGAGGGATTCTTTTCTTGATGTCTAAATACTATATGTGATACTACGTTGTATATTCCAAATTTTCTCCAGTTAAATTCTAGTAAGAAGTGTTAATTTTGTTCTAGTGATGAATTGTTTTCTTAATAATAATGGCCTGTTGCTTTGGAATCTTATTCACTCTCTGTAACCTAGTTAAATTGTGCAAATTTTACTGCAGATTTGTCAAACAGAGTGTCTCTGTGATTGTTTTGATACACTTTTGATGGCAAGTTCAAGTTTGAATCATCTTGTAATGCCAAAAAACCATAGCGCTTTTAATTACTAGATTGTACTCGAGTTTTTGTTTAGCTTTTAATTTCGAGATCAGCTTTTAGTATTAGCGGTAATTATAATATAAACATTGATATTATGTAATAAATAGGATTGTCAAATAATACTTTCAAATAAAATTAGTAAAGAAATTTTAAATTTTTTTTATATTAGAGTATGAGATTAAATCAATTCAAGTAATATTATAAGAGTACATTTTAAATTTTTTACATTAGACTATGAGATTGAATCAATTCAAGTAATATTGTTTAACGTTGTATCTTAAAAACTATGCTCTATGAAACTCTTACCAAATTTTAGTTGCACTTTCTAGCCCGATTGTAGAAATCCTTACTCGATGTGCAATTTGTTACTCAACTTTACTTAAATCTTACTCTTGACTTCGATTTGTAAATTTTATGCCTAAATTTTTGTCAACAAATTGGTCCCAGTTCCATGCTTCTTCGGATTGTGTGATCCCACCAAAACCATTGCGTCCATTCAAAAGGGTTCCACGTTGAGTGCACGAAATCCACAAGTTTGATTTGAGCAGAAATAGCCACAAAAAAAAAACTGATGAAACCCACGTTCAAAGATGCCGTTGTCGCGGAGGCCTAGACACTACACCCCATCCCCTTTGACCATATTTTATAATTGAAGAGGCCATTATTGAATTGAAAAAAAAAATGATTCAAAATCCCAAAATAGAAAAAGAAAAGCAATTGTTGGAAACACACTCGGAGTTTTAAATTGACATGAGAAAATTATTATTATTATTATTATTATTATTTCTCTTTAACAAAACTTTAAGCGCAGACAACATTATATGCCCAAAATACCCCTCACATTATCCCAAACTCTCTAAACTCCCCCACTCCTCTCGACACCATCTCTTCCAAATCTTTCTTCCTCCAAAAAGCAGCCATGGCTTCAAATTCAATCACCTCAACACTCCAATATTGGCTTGTAAACCACCCCCAAATCCTCAACTTCACATGGACTCAAAACCAGACCCCAGCTTCCTCCCCACACTTCCTCATTCTCTCCATCCTCACTTACCTCTCCCTCACATTCATCCTCTACCACAAATTAACGCCAACATCACCATCATCATCACCTCTCATTGGACCCCACATCCTCAAGCCCATCACAGCCGTCCATAACCTCACCCTCCTCCTCCTCTCCATCGTCATGGCCGTTGGTTGCACTCTCTCCATCGTCCTCCATTCACCCGACCTCCGTCACACCCTCTGTTTCCCCCCCACCATTTCTCCCTCCGGTCCCCTCTTCTTCTACGCTTACATCTTCTACCTCTCCAAAATACTCGAATTCCTAGACACCCTTTTGATCATTTTGTCAAACTCCATCCAACGGCTCACGTTCCTCCACGTCTACCACCATGCAACCGTCGTCGTAATGTGCTACCTTTGGTTACAGACGAAGCAGTCTTTGTTTCCTATCGCACTTGTCACCAATGCAAGTGTGCACGTGATCATGTACGGGTACTATCTGTTGTGTGTGATGGGGTTGCGGCCAAAGTGGAAGAGATTGGTCACTGACTGTCAGATTGTTCAGTTTGTGTTTAGTTTTGTTGTTTCAGTTTTGATGCTGTATTATCATTTTGCGGGATTTGGATGCTCTGGGATCTTGGGTTGGTGCTTCAATGCTGTGTTTAATGCTTCCCTTTTGACGCTTTTTATTAATTTTCATTCCAAGAGCTATGCTAAGAAAAAGCAGGGATGATCAAAACAAATCGTCGTTGTGATTGTTCTCTGTGTGTGTTTTTTTTGGTTAATTATGAATGGTTGTGATCGGTTCATTGCATTTGACAGAGATGTTGAAGGGTTATGTACTGGAATATAGAAATTAAACCAACATTATCACTATAACTGGGACATTATTACCATCACAGATCAAGATCTGAATGGACGCATAGCAGCCATCCTCAAAACCAAAGGAGGAGAAAATTGAAATAGAACAACCACATTAAGGTGAAGAAGGCCAGAACAAGACACACATCCTCAAATCATAAGGAAGAGGTGGGTGCAACCAAAAAGAAAAAAAAAATCAAGAAGCCACTGGAGAAGGCAAGAAAGATTTTTGCCTCCGAAGATTCGGTGAGGAAGAGATGAGGAGTTTGGAGAGGAAAAGTTTTCGGAGAGATCTACGTACCTATATCTGAAACGACCCGCCCCGCACCCCCAGGGCGAGTCTATCTAATCCCGTAAAATCGAATCAAATAATATAATACTATCTAAGGATTCAACCGAAAATTCGGCAGAACCTCCCCTATCAATACAACATTTCCGAAATTACAATTTACAAAACAACACTCTCAATAATATCCCAATAATCATCCAAACTTCAAATCCAACTTCTCCAGTCATCATCTCAAATATCGCACAAAGCACTTCAATATAACACAAATACAATGGTTATCCTTAAATACAAAACATAACCATAAATATAAATCATAATATTCAAAATAACAAGATACTAAATCTACGGCTTCTAGCACCATCACGTGGTCACAATTACAAATCTAACTACCGATGCTGGGTTGACTGATGTACCTGCAAATCTCCTGTGGGGGGAAAAATAAAATATAATAAAACGTGGTGAGTATAAAACTCAGTGAGTGGATACTGGTTTCTGAAAAATAAATGTATTTAAAAGAATTACTCTTTCTCAAATCAATTCCATCAAAATATCATTCTATTAGTCTCAAACTTTCACATTCTCTTTCAAACTACTTACTTAAGCTACCTTCATTCGATTACCGCTTAGTAGGACACTCTCTTAACTTTCTTAACTTTCTCTTTGGGCTTCTCGCAAAGCATCCTTCGCCCACTTATCTCATAACTATATAAACATCTGGAGAGTCCTCCACTAAGCCAGTAACGAATTCAAGCATCCAAGCTAAAACTATAAAACAATCTTTCTTTCTTTTCAAATCTCATTTGCTAAAATCAACTTTCTCATTTTCCAGGAAACATGGAAAACATAATGCATTTTCGTGCTCATGCCAATGAAATATTCATATGTATGCCCATGTCAATAAACACATATATATCAACATATCATATCAAAACATCACATAAACACATGGGCATAACAGAGAAATCAATATTCGTACATATCTCAAAATAGACTCTTCAAACATGTAAAACATCTATATCGTTTATTGTGATTCGTTTGGAAATCCAATTTACTTACATCAACATATATAAGTTAAATCAGTCACTGACATACTATATTACATAAATTTGCGTAAAGTCGATGGAAGCATAATACTTGTCATATCAAAAGTTATCACCAAACAAGTACTTAGGAAAATGATCTCATCATATCCGGACCTCAACAGACAGGCAATGACGTGCTATCTGGGTATCGCCATGCCCCGGAGCTACACGGATAGATAAGGAAAATCTCATATCTCATCATATCCGGACCTCAACAGACAGGCAATGACGTACTATCTGGGTATCGTCACGCCCCGGAGCTACACGGATAGATAGAATAAATCTCATATCTCATTATATCCGGACCTCAACAGACAGGCAATGACGTACTATCTGGGTATCGTCACGCCCCGGAGCTACACGGATAGATAGAATAAATCTCATATCTCATTATATCCGGACCTCAACAGACAGGCAATGACGTACTATCTGGGTATCGTCACGCCCCGGAGCTACACGGATAGACAGAATAAATCTCATATCTCATTACTTATATATCTCTTTATCTGTATCTCTGTAACTTTCATACTGCATGCATAAGCCCCCAAAAGGCAAAAACACCCAAACACACGGCCCAAAGCCTTTATGTGTGCTCGGACGGCCTCAAAGGCCTCTATCTCATCTCATATGTCTCTGTATTTATCTCATATTATCTGAGGGGAGGGTACTGTTTAATAATTTCTCAAATAACATTTAACGCACGTGTACATGAACAGATAATCTCATCTGAAATCTCATTTCCTTTTTCCTCAACATATTCTAATATCATGCTTTTACTTAAATGCGACAATAAAATCATATTCAAACTCATTTTAATAACAATAAATCGCAACACATGGATAAATTTCAATTTCTAGAAAATCATTAAATTAAAGTATTAAATACTTATCTTTCAAACAATCTACACTGTATCATAAAATCGGCATATACTTATAAAATCAGTTTTGTATATTCCACTCACCGTGACAATGTCCAAACTCGGTATCAACCACGTCCGCGGGTTGATTCTCGTTCGCGGATCCTCCTAATCAAGGAAACAATAATCATTCTCCGTGAATTGAAATACAACTATTCTTATACAATACTTCTCGAAACGAATAGCTATCAATAATAATTATTCTCGCATGTATAAAATTACCAAAATACCCCTACATGCCAAAATTACCAAAATGCCCTCAACATTATGATTTTACCAAAATATCCGTAGAATCTTCAATTACCAAAGTATTCTCAATTCAGATCACGGAAATAATCACAATGTCTGAAATTATGAAATTACTCTCGGAGCGTAAAATTACCAAAATATCCTTAACAACTTAAATTACCGATTTATCCTCAAAATCACAAATTACCTTACTGCCCTAACCTTAAATTACCAAATTACCCACTGATTTCACAAATTACAAAATCACCCCCAAAGTTTTATGAAATTACCGAATTGCCCCTGCCGGTCAACGGTGACCGGACTTCAGTCAACGGCGACGGAGAGCTTAGGTCTGCTAGTTCCGGCCACGCTGAGTCCAATGGTGGCGGCGGTGACCTCCCACGCGCGGCGACGGCGGCGGATCGAGCTCCTAAAGCCGCGAGTTTTCCAAGAGCAAATCGGCGGCAATCCGGCCGATTCAGGTGACGGGGTCGGTCGGAAAATGATGCTGGGGAGCTGAGGAACAAGATTCAAGTGGTGGCGTGCCACAAATCCGGCGAAATCGACGGCGACGAAAACGGGTTTAGGCCGCGGGTTTCGGGCTTCAACCGGCGGCCTTCCAGGCAGTTTCCGGCGACGAGGATGGCAGGGATACGTTGCTCGTCTCTCAAGCTTCAAAACGGTACCAAGCACGGCCGGTGAGGTGGCCGGAATCGGGAGAAACGACCGGGTCAACGTCGCGGGTCCGGGTCGGGTCAAACGGGTCAACTCGGGTCAACTCTTCTCTCTCTCTCTCTCTCTCTCTCTTTCTAAAATCCAAAATTTCCAAACAACTCCCCTCGACCAAAACATATAAACCTGATTTTTTTTTTTTTTACAAAAGCTTAATACAGTTTAAGCTTATACCGGACCCGTAACGAAACTAAAATCCGACCACTCGAGCTCTTAATCGTGCTCAATTTATCTCAATTCGAAGACGAAAAATTAAATCGTACACTTGATTAAGAAAATCAAGGTGCATATGTTACAATCTTCCCCCCTTATAAAAATTTCGTCCTCGAAATTTACATGTCTAATAAGAAAAGTAGGGATACCCCTTTTCCAAAGAAATATCCGTAGAAAAGCCTTATCACCCACTTCAAATTCAAGTTCACACTTACGCTTATCTGCATAGCTCTTTTGTTTGCTTTGGGCTGCCTTTAGTCCTTCCCGAATAAGTTTGAGCTTCTCATTAATATTCTGAACCACTTCGGGACCAAAAAGCTTCCACTCTCCAACTTCATCCCAATATAGGGGAGTTCTACATTTCCTGTTAGATAAGGCCTCATAAGGTGCCATCTCGACGCTAACTTGATAACTATTATTATAAGCAACCTCCATCTCCAAAACACAAGTTCGTAACATTTCCTCTAGGATTTAAATAGTATGCTCTGACTGACCATTAGTCTATGGATGAAAAGTTGTAAAAGTCTTTTCGCACATCCTCTTTCAACTTTAGTATCTGATGAATCTTGTCAAGCAAAGTTGGCCTAACTCGAAAGTTAGCTATCAAAACTCCACGATTATCAGTATTTAACTCGAGTCCCAAAGATCTTAACTCGATCAATAAAGGCACATATTTCATTCACAAATGAGCGATAGAGCTGAAAGACTTTCTACTTAGCACATCCGCTTAATCAGTTCAATTCATCACCTTTGTCTTAAATGCAACTCAATCCTTCCTTAGTAAGCGTCTTGCCTCAATGGCCGAGATGACACATGAGGGTAAATATTTACGCTCACCACAAAATTTCACCCCAATTCTTCCTAACTTATTAAACAATCAACAGTAGCATGGTGAAATGTAAGTCAATCCATGCCCAAAATGGCATCGAAATCTCGAATGTCTAAAATAATCAAATTCGTCTTAAATTCATACTCACCCAATCGAATCATGCAATCTCGATACATCCTATCAGCAAGTAGTGACCCTCCGGTAGGTGTACTAACAACCCAACCGCAATCTAACAATTTAAGCTCCCACTCTATTATGCATAACAAATACACAAAAAAAAAAATAGCATATATAGATCCAGGATCAATAAACATATAAGCATCAGGCCAAAGATAGATAGTATACCCATAATGACTTCTGGTGTAACATGAGCCTCCTGCTGCGTCAAAGCAAAAACTCGAGCCTGAGTACGAGGTCGACCAGGTTGACCTCTCTGACTTGGAATAGTGGCCTGACCTTTAAATATAGAACCCCCTGTCTGCACACCCCTTTGACTCTGAACTGGTCCTGCATGAGAGTGATACTGAGGGGTTGTGCCTCGGGCAGAACCATCATCCTGAGATAAAGTAGGGCAAAACCTCTTAATATGTCCAGGTTGTCCACATAAATAACACACATTATCTCCCATACGACATTGGCCCTGATGGTTCCTACCACACGAATAGCAAAAGGTCTGTTGTATACTCCTACGGTATTCTCCGCTATTCCTGTCATACTGCCCCTGAATTCTAACATGACTCCCCACTGATGGTTGTGCTGAACTGTAACTAGCGGCCTGTCTCTGATCTCCTCTGTTACTAATACTCTGATTCCTTTGCAAACCAACAGAGTAATTTATATGTGAGCCTCTCTTCGACGGTCTGCTGCTCGGGCCACCCTCTGCCCAATTCTGGCTACATTTCTGTTTCAGAGCTTGAACTCTACGTCCCTCAGAAATACTATGCTCCACTCTCTTAGCTGCCTCAACTATCTCAGCAAACTCAATGTATCGTGATGCAGTCACAGTTGTGCGAATCTCAAATCGGAGACCCTCCTCAAAACGCCTGCATCTCTCCCTCTCATCACCAACTGCTGAGGTGGCAAACCTAGAAAGATCCAAAAACTTTTTCTCATACTCTTCTACCGTCATGGATCCTTGAACCAACCGAAGAAATTCACTCCGCTTAATATCCTGATAGACCGCTGGAAAATAATGATCGTAGAACTCCTTACGGAAAATAGCCCACGTAAGTGCAGCATGTCCTTGGTATCTACGCTCTACTGTTTGCCACCAATGATAAGCTCTATCCTCAAGTAGGAAAGTAGCAAACGTAAGTCTATCTTCCTCTGAGCATCTCATCACATCAAAAATACGTTCTAACTTAATAAACCACGACTCTGCCTCAGGTGGATCACCAGAACCATTAAAAATTTTTGCCCCTAAACTTCGTACTCGCTCAATAGTGTTTGCATGACCGACTTGCGGATGAGTCTGATTCTGTACCACTGTATTCACAATCTGAGCCAATTTATCAATCGACTGCTCAATGTTCGGAGCATTTCCTGGTGCCTGCTGCACAACCTCGTGCGTTGAAGGCTCAACTATTCCCTCGTCTACGGGATCATTTTCCCCCTCAGGTACATCTCCTGTAGTCAACCCAGTTACAAGCCTAGTACGGCCGCGACCACGGCCACGTCTACGGCCACGTCTATTGTTACGACGACTCATGATGGTGCCTACAAAATATCAATTTCCACTTTAAGAACCATAAAACTTATTCTATTTACAACAGTAAAGTCTACAGAATCTATAACCTGGCTCTGATACCAACTGAAACGACCCGCCCCGCACCCCCAGGGCGAGTCTATCTAATCCCGTAAAATCGAATCAAATAATATAATACTATCTAAGGATTCAACCGAAAATTCGGCAGAACCTCCCCTATCAATACAACATTTCCGAAATTACAATTTACAAAACAACACTCTCAATAATATCCCAATAATCATCCAAACTTCAAATCCAACTTCTCCAGTCATCATCTCAAATATCGCACAAAGCACTTCAATATAACACAAATACAATGGTTATCCTTAAATACAAAACATAACCATAAATATAAATCATAATATTCAAAATAACAAGATACTAAATCTACGGCTTCTAGCACCATCACGTGGTCACAATTACAAATCTAACTACCGATGCTGGGTTGACTGATGTACCTGCAAATCTCCTGTGGGGGGAAAAATAAAATATAATAAAACGTGGTGAGTATAAAACTCAGTGAGTGGATACTGGTTTCTGAAAAATAAATGTATTTAAAAGAATTACTCTTTCTCAAATCAATTCCATCAAAATATCATTCTATTAGTCTCAAACTTTCACATTCTCTTTCAAACTACTTACTTAAGCTACCTTCATTCGATTACCGCTTAGTAGGACACTCTCTTAACTTTCTTAACTTTCTCTTTGGGCTTCTCGCAAAGCATCCTTCGCCCACTTATCTCATAACTATATAAACATCTGGAGAGTCCTCCACTAAGCCAGTAACGAATTCAAGCATCCAAGCTAAAACTATAAAACAATCTTTCTTTCTTTTCAAATCTCATTTGCTAAAATCAACTTTCTCATTTTCCAGGAAACATGGAAAACATAATGCATTTTCGTGCTCATGCCAATGAAATATTCATATGTATGCCCATGTCAATAAACACATATATATCAACATATCATATCAAAACATCACATAAACACATGGGCATAACAGAGAAATCAATATTCGTACATATCTCAAAATAGACTCTTCAAACATGTAAAACATCTATATCGTTTATTGTGATTCGTTTGGAAATCCAATTTACTTACATCAACATATATAAGTTAAATCAGTCACTGACATACTATATTACATAAATTTGCGTAAAGTCGATGGAAGCATAATACTTGTCATATCAAAAGTTATCACCAAACAAGTACTTAGGAAAATGATCTCATCATATCCGGACCTCAACAGACAGGCAATGACGTGCTATCTGGGTATCGCCATGCCCCGGAGCTACACGGATAGATAAGGAAAATCTCATATCTCATCATATCCGGACCTCAACAGACAGGCAATGACGTACTATCTGGGTATCGTCACGCCCCGGAGCTACACGGATAGATAGAATAAATCTCATATCTCATTATATCCGGACCTCAACAGACAGGCAATGACGTACTATCTGGGTATCGTCACGCCCCGGAGCTACACGGATAGATAGAATAAATCTCATATCTCATTATATCCGGACCTCAACAGACAGGCAATGACGTACTATCTGGGTATCGTCACGCCCCGGAGCTACACGGATAGACAGAATAAATCTCATATCTCATTACTTATATATCTCTTTATCTGTATCTCTGTAACTTTCATACTGCATGCATAAGCCCCCAAAAGGCAAAAACACCCAAACACACGGCCCAAAGCCTTTATGTGTGCTCGGACGGCCTCAAAGGCCTCTATCTCATCTCATATGTCTCTGTATTTATCTCATATTATCTGAGGGGAGGGTACTGTTTAATAATTTCTCAAATAACATTTAACGCACGTGTACATGAACAGATAATCTCATCTGAAATCTCATTTCCTTTTTCCTCAACATATTCTAATATCATGCTTTTACTTAAATGCGACAATAAAATCATATTCAAACTCATTTTAATAACAATAAATCGCAACACATGGATAAATTTCAATTTCTAGAAAATCATTAAATTAAAGTATTAAATACTTATCTTTCAAACAATCTACACTGTATCATAAAATCGGCATATACTTATAAAATCAGTTTTGTATATTCCACTCACCGTGACAATGTCCAAACTCGGTATCAACCACGTCCGCGGGTTGATTCTCGTTCGCGGATCCTCCTAATCAAGGAAACAATAATCATTCTCCGTGAATTGAAATACAACTATTCTTATACAATACTTCTCGAAACGAATAGCTATCAATAATAATTATTCTCGCATGTATAAAATTACCAAAATACCCCTACATGCCAAAATTACCAAAATGCCCTCAACATTATGATTTTACCAAAATATCCGTAGAATCTTCAATTACCAAAGTATTCTCAATTCAGATCACGGAAATAATCACAATGTCTGAAATTATGAAATTACTCTCGGAGCGTAAAATTACCAAAATATCCTTAACAACTTAAATTACCGATTTATCCTCAAAATCACAAATTACCTTACTGCCCTAACCTTAAATTACCAAATTACCCACTGATTTCACAAATTACAAAATCACCCCCAAAGTTTTATGAAATTACCGAATTGCCCCTGCCGGTCAACGGTGACCGGACTTCAGTCAACGGCGACGGAGAGCTTAGGTCTGCTAGTTCCGGCCACGCTGAGTCCAATGGTGGCGGCGGTGACCTCCCACGCGCGGCGACGGCGGCGGATCGAGCTCCTAAAGCCGCGAGTTTTCCAAGAGCAAATCGGCGGCAATCCGGCCGATTCAGGTGACGGGGTCGGTCGGAAAATGATGCTGGGGAGCTGAGGAACAAGATTCAAGTGGTGGCGTGCCACAAATCCGGCGAAATCGACGGCGACGAAAACGGGTTTAGGCCGCGGGTTTCGGGCTTCAACCGGCGGCCTTCCAGGCAGTTTCCGGCGACGAGGATGGCAGGGATACGTTGCTCGTCTCTCAAGCTTCAAAACGGTACCAAGCACGGCCGGTGAGGTGGCCGGAATCGGGAGAAACGACCGGGTCAACGTCGCGGGTCCGGGTCGGGTCAAACGGGTCAACTCGGGTCAACTCTTCTCTCTCTCTCTCTCTCTCTCTCTTTCTAAAATCCAAAATTTCCAAACAACTCCCCTCGACCAAAACATATAAACCTGATTTTTTTTTTTTTTACAAAAGCTTAATACAGTTTAAGCTTATACCGGACCCGTAACGAAACTAAAATCCGACCACTCGAGCTCTTAATCGTGCTCAATTTATCTCAATTCGAAGACGAAAAATTAAATCGTACACTTGATTAAGAAAATCAAGGTGCATATGTTACAATATCTATATTTATAGATAGGATTTGGGAAGGTCACGTGACATCATCATTTCTCATCTTTGAATATTTTTTATTATTTAATAAAATAAGAAATTTTTATTTAGATTTAATTTTTTATCTTTTCATAATTAATTTAATTGTTATTATACAATAATAATTATGTAAAGATTTTAATGAGATATATTCTTTGTAATGAACATTTAAGGGAGTGTTATGAATTTATTAAAATAAATGTAAATGTTCATAACATATAATTTATTAAAATAAATGTAGATGTTCATAACATATATCTCCCCACTATCTCCCATTAACAACCTTTAGCTTTCCTATAACTCCCACCATCTCACAAGAAATTATAATCTATAATTTTTCATTAATTTCATGGAGTGATTATGTAACTATAAAAGGAGAGCTCATTTTTTTGTTTTATACACACACAATTAGAATGAATAAAATCACTCTATAATATATTCTCTCATTTTATTCTTTATTTTTTTATTTTTTATAAAGCCACCTCATCTTAATAAAAAATCAATTCATATTTTTTTATCAGTTTCATCAAGTGTAAAGTAAGAAAAATGATAATACTAAATTCTTTTTTCAAATCCGCGTGAAGCGCGGTTTTATTTTCTAGTATATAAATAAAGTTGGGACTACAAGAGGCGATGGGGCATCACCATTTCTCATCATTTCATATTCTCTATTATCTAATAAATTAGTTGAAATTAAAAAATAATTACATTACAAAATATTAAAATAGAAAATAATTATTAGATTATAAATGATTACATATCTTTTCCTCTTTCTATTTAAATTCAACAATATGTAACCATTAATAATAAATTACTTATAAATCTTAAAATATTCATTTATTTTATTATGCCAACAATTAAATTTTAGTAGTTTAAAATACATCAATTAATTAATATATGAAGGAAGGTTCCTTCATCTTCCTTCAACAATACCATTAGAGCCTAATTTTGATGTCATAACCCCATATTTAATTATTCAATCTTTTGTTTAGTACCTTTTGATTTCTTCAAACTCCATAAACATTAAATATTTAAGATTTGTGGCATCATTTCTCATCTTTTTTTTTATTCTCTGTTATCTAATATATTGGTTGAGATTAAAAAATAATTAAAATATTAAAATATATATATATATATAAAGTTGAGATTATAGGAGATAATGTTGTATCACTAGTTCTCATCTTCTTGTATTCTCTATTATCCAATAAATTAGTTGATATTAAAAAAATAATAACATTACAAAATATTTAAAAATAAAAAATAATTATTATATTATAAAAGAGTACGTGTCTCTCTCTCTTTCTATTTAAATTTAATAATATGTAACCATTAATAATAATTAATTATAAATTTTAAAACATTTGTTTATTTTATTATGCCTACAATTAAACTTTAGTGGCTTACATATATCAATTAATTAATAGAGGAAAGATTGTTCCTTTATCTTCCATCAACAATGCCATTAGGATCTAATTTTAATGCTATAATCTCATATTTAATTATGCAACCTTTTGTTTAGTGCATTTTGGCTTCTTCAAACTCTATAAATATTAAGTAGTTAAGATTTGTGCCATTATTATTTCTCATCTTTTTATATTCTCTATTATCTAATATATTGGTTGAGATTAAAAAATAATTACATTACAAAATATTAAAAATAAAAAATAATTAATAGATTACAAAAGATTACATATCTCTTCCTCTTTCTATTTAAGTTCAACAATATGTAACCATTAATAATAAATTAATTATAAGTTTTGAAACATTCATTTATTTTATTAAGCCAACAACTAAACTTTAGTGGTTTAAAATTAATCAACTAATTAATATAGGAAGGAAGGTTCCTTCATCTTCCCTCACCAATGCCACTATGACCTAATTTTAATGTCATAATCCCTTATTTAATTATGCAACTTTTTATTTAGTGTCTTTTGGCTTCTTCAAACTCTATAAATATTAAACATTTAAGATTTGTTATGTTTAGATTTTTTTATTATTTAACCAACATCCTCTTTAGAAATATTCTTGTGTTTTTATTTTTTTGACTTATTTAAATTTTTAGTATTGTGTACTTCATGGAGTACTCTTTTCTTCATGAGTTAAACAATGATAAAGATAGTTGGACGATAAAAGTTAGGCTTTGTAAGATATGGGAGTATGTTAATACCAAGAAAAATAGAGAGTTGATTAGTGTGAACATAATTTTTATTGATGAAAATGTTATATACACTTAACTATACACATTAATATATATATTTAATGTTAATAAAAATAATTAACTTTCATAAATAATATTAGTTTTATAAGATTGCGTCATCTTTAAAAAAATTTATATTTTTTATCAGTTTAATCAAGTACAAAATAATAAAAAAAGATAATATTAAATTCTTTTTTTTAAAGCTGCATGAAGTGCGGTTGTATTTCCTAATTAGCTTTAAAAGTGTGTTTTAAAGAAAAAGTCGTTGAGAACTTGAGGGGATACATACGCAATCAATCATTTACTCTTCATGTTTGTGGACTATGTGGAATGTTTATCCACTGAGTGTGATCGTGACGGTTGGATTGAGTGATTAAAATCACACAGCTGATATTAGTTGGTTCTATGTTGGAGTTGATCCAACATAGCCTGAGCCTTTAAATAAAAAATATTACAACCCATGCATTCAAACACTTAAAGTTGGCTTGAGTGCATGGGTTATTGTCAATTTTCTTCCTAATTAAATTAGATAGGGATAAAATTATCTCTTTATTAATAAGAGTAAAGTAGATATCTTTCTTGATTTTCCTCTTAATTAAACTAAATAGGCGAAAATTATCTTATGATTAATAAGGATATAATATATATATCTCTCTAATATTATGTGATGGTAAAAATTTGAGTTGTACCGTAATAGAATTATCAAGAATACTTTCAATAGAATTAATGCAAAGAATTAAGATAAAGCCTCAAAGATGGAACAAAGGTTAAAAAAAAAAGAGAGTACAAGACAAAGAAATAAGGAAACAAAAGAAAACTAAGAATAAAAGAAAAAATAATTTGGAAAACAAAAAAATGGAGTGCAATTTTAAATTTTAATTAAGGATAAATTGTAGTGGATGCCATTGTTGGTAATTTATTATATTTCAAATCTCAAATAAGGAATAAAATTATTATTATTATTATTATTTTGCAATAACTCGTTTCAGGTTTTAAAAGATTATAATTTTTTGTTTTTAACATTTTAATCATAAATTAAAAAGGAGTTACTATTCAAGATTCCTAAGAATATTGAAAAAATGATAAATATTATTCTAAGAAAATGATATATATTGGATATACTGAAATATTATAAATTATTAATTATTTTACTATTTTATCCCTTGTTTGATGTTTGGGGAAAAAAATACTAAAATGGCTTTCAATAAAAAAAATTATTATTAAAAGGAAAATTATCATTCTATACCTTATATTTGCTCTGTTATAAAAAATACTACAACATTTTGAGGGTGTATCAATCGTCCACCCTTAATTGACAAAATGTATCAATCGACCACCAAACCGTTAGTTGCCGTTTGAAAGTTAATGAAGTTACAGTGAATTGACGATTTTACCCTTGAAAATTATCACTTGTATACCCTTAAATTCTCTTTTTATCACTTGTATACCCTTAAATTATCACTTATATCACATGAAAATACCAAATTAC
This sequence comes from Citrus glauca, assembly GCA_029633175.1. Lineage (NCBI taxonomy): Eukaryota > Viridiplantae > Streptophyta > Magnoliopsida > Sapindales > Rutaceae > Citrus > Citrus glauca. Next base: position 12,378,319 of record JAQOOD010000005.1, read on the forward strand.
CCTTATGACGTTATCATACTTAAACGACAATTACCGGTTTGGTGGTCAGCTAATATATTTTGTCAATTTAGGGTGGACGATTGATACACCCTCAAAGTGTTGTAGTATTTTTGATAATAGAGTAAACTAAGGGTATACAAATGATAATTTCTCTTATTAAAATAATAAGATTAAAATTATAACAAATGATATTAATAAGAAAGAAACTGAAAAAAATTTGGGATTAGAAATAGGGGTTAAGGCTTCAGTCCTTGATTTTCTCTAAATTTTATATATTTTTTAATTTTTAACCCGTCAAATTACAGTATTAATGGAATGTCAATAAATTTTGTGCGTTAATTTGTTTTTTAGATACTTTGAAAGGTAAAATGGTATTTTGGATGGTAAAAGTCAATTAATTAATTAAATATTTATATTCCTAAGATATTTAAATTCAAGAGGAGGGTAAAAATTATTTTTTAAATTTTCATTGTGATGATATCATAAAATAAATTTGTGATTATCATACTTGTTTTATAGATTAAGATATAAGTAAAAGTTAAATTAATCTTTTAATGGTTTTTGACTTTTTTTTCTGTAGGAAGTTTTTATTAATAATTTTTGTTGTTGTCTAACTTGAAATATAATAGACCTTAAGGGGTGAAATAAAATTATTCTTGTTAACTCTACGAAACTGTTAATTAGTTAGGGTTAGGGGCATTCTCATATTTTTCAAGTCAACATCAATTAACTATTAAAAATAACGGTATTTGGCAGGTAAATTAAAATTTTCACACTTTTGAAAGGTAAATTGAAGTATTTCAATCTAGTAAGGGTGTGGGACGAAATTTAACTATAAGTGAATTACCGGTGAGGCATGCTTTTTACAACTTTTTTTATTTTTTTATTTTGAGTTTTTGTTTTTGTTTTACATGGCACTGGCCCGACCAGTACAAATTAATTTTAGAATATTTACAATTATGTACCATAGTTGTGGAGTAGAATCATAGAAATTAAAGATGGTAAAATTATTGATGTGTGGGGTGGGGGAGGATAACTCAAAACTTTTTTCATGCAATGTAAGAAGAATGCAACTGCTCCTTTGATTTGGTATCTTCGTAACAGAAGCACACTTAACATCTTATCAAATTGTTTCTCCTTTTCCTTGTCAGAATGGCGGACGCGATCGCTTCCCCTCTTCTTGGGCAACTGAACTCCTTTGCTGCTTATGAATAAGTGAAACAACAGGTGAGGTTTGTGACTATTCTCCAACAAGAAGTGAAAAAGCTTACCACAAATCTCCAAGCCATTCAAGCTGCTCGAAGATACATAGCAAAGGCAAGTTGATGTAGGATGGTTGCGTAGAATGAGTAGGGTATCTTTCGAAGGTCATAACTTGGAATACAAATATATGTTCTGTTTTGAATGTATAATATATCGTTTCAAAGCTTGCAATAGGTTGAACCAAATGCAGAATAATCTACGCTATCCTGTCCTGTGGTTGAGCAAAAAATTTCACTTATTTCTTGGTTGTTTTTCAGTTTTAAGATATTTTTCTAATTTGTCATGATTCTTTTGGAATTTTTATCCTTTTTTTTCTAGATATTAGATTTGTGTTCCATTTGTTTTCCTTTTCTTATTTAGATTATAAAGATTTTATTATCATATAATATTTTAGATTTACTTATTTTGACAAATTCCTAATATTTATGCTTCTATAAAAGTGGTTAAATACCCCAATTTTTTTGTTCAAATTATTCGCAATAAAACTTATTATTTAAAAACCTAGTTTCTATTATCCAATAGCCTTTTAATATTTTCTCATCATCAGCTGGTATTAGAGGAAGTTCGCTTGTTATCATGATCTGACCACACAAAGGAACAATTGTCCCGAAGACATTCAAGGGAAGTAGACAACGACTGTGGAGGCAGAGGCGAAGCTCAAGGAAGGCTAACCCGGGTTGCAGCCCGGGTAAGCTTTTTGAAAAAAAATATTTATAATTTATAAATTTACTTTTATTAATATTTATAAAAAAATAAAAACGAATCCAATAATTATAAGAATCTTTATCTTCCCCAAATCACAATTCATAAAACTCACCAGTATCTAACTAAATCCAAATTTAAAATTCACCAAAATTAAATTGCTCAAGTGTCTTATCGCTGCTGAATACCCAGTCTCCTGCGCTCGAATTGATGCCCAGCCGCTGCCTCATGGGTGACGTCGAGCCACTGCGGCCCGCACCCGCAAGTTGAATCTCTCACCGCCGAGCGGACGCCGAATGCCCAGTCTCTTGATGCGGCCCCTGTACAAAGCACTTTGCCTTTTAAACGTTAGTTTACAAAATATAATATGATTTTATGATAATGATGGTTGGCACACAAAGTGGAATTGTGGAAGACTGGAAGTTGTAGATTTTGTGAACTGTGATTCATCTTTTTAAAATTATAAAATAATAGAATGTGACAAACGGTGATGATAGCATATAAAGTGGAACTGTGAAAGTTGTTGATTCATCTTCTTGGAATTATAAAATAATAATGGCATGAAAGAATGAATGAATAAAATAGTAAAACAATTAATTTGAATGTTGAGTTTTTAAAATAGCTTTTAACTTGCGATTTTGTCAAATTTTTTATAAAATAAATACTAAATTTTTAATTTATTTTTATTACAGATTCAATGTTAAATAAACTAAGAAAAACTCTACTTTCTTTTTTTAAGAGAATAGGTGAAAATCAGTCATCTACTAAGTCTTTATCTACATGTCAAGTTAATGCTCAAGATTCCAGTGAGCAACGTACTTCCAAGTTTCAAAGGGTTGAAGTTGAAGAAACTAGAAATACTTATCTAGAGCATGATCTTGGATTACTCATCAAATAGGGACATATTCAGTAAATCAACGTGATGATATTAGAAGGGAGTACATCAAAATCGGACCTTATCAACCTAAATTACGAGATTATTCACTAACTAATGATGGCATGCAAGAATGTAGGTTTCACTATCATTGGTTTAAAAAATTTTCATGGCATGAGTACTCTGAGGTAAAAGATAGTGTATTTTGTTTTCCATGCTTTCTTTTTGATAAAATTCCATCAGACAATCCAAAATTTGTTATTTAAGGATTTTCTAGTTGGAAGAGAGTCAACAACGGAAAAAAATGTCCCTTTTTACAGTATGAAGGGGGTTCATCTTCTCATCATAATACGAATATGCAAAGTTGGGGTTGTTTGAGGAATCCAATTCAACATATTGATAGATTAATTAATGCCCAAACTTCACAACAACTTTTAAAGAATAGGTTACGATTGAAGACCTCAATTATTGCAGTTAAATGGTTAGCTAAGCAAGCATGTGCTTTTAGAGGTCATTATAAATCAGTTAATTCAAGAAATTGGGGAAATTTCATAGAGTTGGTAAAGCATTCAGCGGAGTGTAGTAAAGAAATTGCTCAAGTTGTCTTGGAAAATGCTCCATCATATGCTAAGTATACATCGTCTGACATCCAAAAAGAGCTTTTAAATATTCTTGCAAACAAAGTGTGAAACAAGATATGCAAGGAACTTGGAGATGATAAGTTTTGCATTTTAGTAGACGAAGCACTTGATGAATCTGATAAAGAGCAAATGTCTATTATTTTAAGATATGTTGATTGTGATGGGTATATTTGAGAGCATTTTTTTGAAGTTGTCAATGTCATGGAAACTACAGTAGTAACATTGAAAAAAGAAATATGTAATGTTCTTGCATGATATGATCTTTTAGTTGAAAATATCTGAGGGCAAGGGTATGATGGTGCTAGTAACATGCGGGGTGCATGGAATGGATTACAAGCATTATTTTTGAAAGATTACTCATATGCTTATTATTTACACTGTTTTTCACATCAACTACAACTTGCTTTAGTTGCAGCATCTAATGATGTGCCAGATGTATGGCTTTCTTTTCAGCATTGGGTTCAATTGTAAATGTTTTGACTTCATCTTCTAAATGACTTTCTGAGTTAAAATATGTTTGGGAAGCAGAAATAATAGATTTGATAGCTTCAAGAGAATTCAAAATGGCACAGGGGCCAATCAAAATTCATACTTTGCAACGCCCTGGAGCTACTTGGTAGAGCTCTCATTTCCGTTCTGTTAGTAGGTTGCTTGATTTGTTTAGTGTTGTTTGTAAAGTTCTTGGGAAGTTCGTAGAGTGTGGACCTAACAATAGTATACATGGAGAGGCTAAAGGTGCATGTGAATCAATGACATCTTTTAAATTTGTGTTCATTTTGCATTTATTAAATTAAGTTTTGGGGGTGAGTGATTTGCTTTGTCTTAAATCTCAAGATATTCTAAATGCTGTGCACTTAGTCTCAACTATGAAAAAACTTCTTCAAAGGCTGCGAGACAATGGTTGAGAAACTTTTATTGAGAACGTAATTATATTTTATGAAAAGAATGAGATAGATATGCCTGACATGAAAGCTCGCCATATGAAAGGCAGATGACGTTCTTGTTAGCAGAATGATTATATTACAGTTGAGCATTATTATCATTATGATATATTTAATGCTGTAATAGATTTTCAATTGATGGAGTTGAATAATAGGTTTACTAAACAGACTTTGGAACCCCTCACTCTTAGTTCAGCTTTAAATCCTAGTGATGCATTTAAATCATTTAAAATTGAAGATATTTACAGCCTTGCTGAAAGATTTTATCCTGAAGATTTCACGAAGATTGAGTTACAAGCTTTGAGAAGACAATTAGAGTGCTTTGAGATAGATATACACTCTTTTCAAGAGTTTCGGAATATTACTTGCCTTTCTAAATTGTGTCGAAGATTGGTTGAGACTAGAAAGTCACAAATTTATTTCTTGTTGGATAGATTAATTCGTTTAGTGTTAACCCTTCCTATTTCAACAGCAACAACAGAGAGAACATTTTCTGCCATGAAACTGATTAAGACAACACATCAAAACACGATAGAGAATGAGTTTCTTTCAGATTGTATGGTTATTTATATCGAAAGAGAAATTGTAGACAATATTGTCTCAGGTGCGATAGTAGATGAATTTTCTTTTTTGAAGAACCATAGGACACAGCTTCGTCAATAGTGTTTTTCTTATTTACATTGTATTTTATAGTTTTATGGTTAAATTTTTGCTTATGTAGTGTGCTTAATTTCATTTATATAAAACAAATTTTTTGAGAAGTAAATTTTATTTTTTTTTTAAAATCTAGCCCAACCAAACAAATGATGCTAGCTTCGCCATTGGAGGTTATCAAATAGATGGTCAAAGAAGCAATCTTGTAAGTCATGGAGTACGCATATGATGCAAGAATGGCAACAAACAAATATTAGGTTATCTCTTGTAAACCATATTGATAAATCTAATGAGGGAAAGATATTTTTTTTTCTTGTCCTAGATGACGTGTGGGATGGTAGTTACAATCAATGGGAACCATTCTTCTATTATTTAAAGAATGGTCTCAACAGTAGTCAATTTTTTTATTACTACACATTATCAGATAGTAGCAAGCATGATGAGATTTTTTTTATTTTGTTAATTATTTTTCCATTATGACGATATGACAAATAGCCTTTTATTAAAATTTTGATAAAACTAGGGACTAAGTCTTTGATTTTTATTTTGTTAATTATTTTTTTAGTTTTTACTTGCAACAGTAACTTCAATTATGAATCAAAGTCGCCAAATAAAATCGCTGCAGCCTGTAGCTACAAGCAAAATTCTAAAATTTCGAAATTCCTAACAACTATATAATAGCTATAAATAGAAAAACAGTCTAAAATTAAATCCTCAGCTAACATTTTATGTTTGAAGTTGGGCCTCCTGAAGATTTACCCCATATGGATCTACATATTGGTTTCGCTACTAAAATTGCGAACTATGTTTTTCTTTGTATTTTCCGCTCAAGGATGAAGAAATTTCCTAAAATTGCGAACTACTAAAACTCTAATAATTTTTTAACGTTCTATCTGTTTTGACATTCGAATTTTAAACTTGACAAGTCAAGCAATCAATGAACCTTTTTGAGAGGCTAATTAAATTCTTAGTAATTTCACATAATTTCATTTCATCAGAACAGTTTTATCAAAAGCAATTTTATAAATCGTTGTTGAAAGCTTTATTCCTTAATTATCGTTCACATATTTTCTTTGTAATAATATGGGTAAGTCATAGACCATAGTATGATATTTATTGAATATTAAAAGATACCTCTTCTATGGAAAAATTAATTAGACATGTCTTGATAACAAGACTATCATTTATTTTAAAACTGATCCAGCATTAAGATTATTCTAGATGAAATTAGTCTCTTATATATAACTGCAGGAGGTTCATCAGTAGATTGCTCCAAGCTTTTTGTGGTAGTTTACAAATATTTCGTTACTTATAATGTAAGAAATTTTACAAATGCCGATGCTGAGTAGTCTGCATGATAATTATGAATCAGAGAAACAGGGCTGATGTTGTACAATTATTGGTCTGGTGTAGCCCGAGACGGTGACTGCTACTGGGATTTCTTTAATTTGCAGCATAAAAGCATTCACATTGACATTGGTATTACCCACGTAGTATAAGAAGAATGCAAAAATGCTTGAATGAGCATTCTCACAGAATGCACAAGAGCCACTTTTCTTTGAGCATTTTCGCAACAAAAGCAATCGTATACATTTAGCATTTAATCCAACATCAATTGGCTGATGACATCGTTTCCCATCTCTCGGGGAAACTGATCGAATTCCTCTACCTGATATTGCAGTAAGATAGTAAAAGGTGACATAGACAAAACACGTGCTCATACGTTAAAGATGCGGCAAATTTTGAGAATCTTTATTATTACGTTAAAGATGCTACAAAACATGTTTCCATCGGTGGAGTAGAATCATAGAAATTAAAGATGCTACTACAATTATGAACGTGTGGGTGGGGATAAGCATAACTTTTTGCATCCAATGCAAAATTTCCCCAAGTAGAGAGTGGGGACTTCTTTGCATAAATGTTGATAAAAGTTTGACTAAGATCTTATATATTGGAAATTAAGATATTCTCTCTCTGCATGTTATTTCTGTAGGAAATGTATTTTAGGTTATTATTAATAGTTTTACAATAATAAAAATCATTTTGTTAGACTGTAAAATGCCGTACTCACACTCTATTTTGTGCAGAAGTCTGCGAGAAAGGATTTCCATATATATATATGTATATATATATAGAGTCGTGTACTACATATTTAACTAGTGGAGAAGTTGGGAACTTTTTTTTTTTTTTCTTAACACAGGCTAAAAATATTTCAATAAATTCTGATCATGCAGACTAATAAGATTTTTTTAGTTATATATATTAATTTTTTAGGGACTAATATGAATATTACTAATTTTTTTGAGATTATTAAAAAACAATGTTCTGACTTACCAATATGATTTTTCCAATCTTTTTTCTTTTCGTTATTTATTCCTTGTGAATTAGAGTTAATGCTTGATATTATTTTTGTGCTCATTTTTTAAATTAGTAATTAAATCTGAATCTTATTGTAGAAGATTATGAAAAAGTGAACGCACAAAAAGCATAAAAATCATTATTAGATCCAAATTTGTGCTATTTTCATGCATAACTTGAGAATATTTATAATTACGCATCACAACTAGTGGAGTAGAATCGGGGAAATTAAACATTCTACAATCATTGACGTGTGGGGTGGGGATAAGCATAAACCTTTTCTATGCAGTATAAAAGAATGCAATAACTCCTTTTCTTTCAGTATCATCGCAACAAAAGCACATCTAATAACTCTTCAGAATTCTCGTCTTCTTTGTCAGAATGGTTGATGCGATCGTTTCCTCTCTCCTGGAGCAGCTGATCTCTGTTGCGGCTGATGAAGTGAAACAACACGTGAGGCTTGTGACTGGTGTCCGAGAAGAAGTGAAAAAGCTTACCAGCAATCTTCGAGCCATTCGAGCTGTGCTGGAAGATGCAGAGAAAAGGCAAATGCAACACGACGAAGCTGTTACTTTTTGGCTGGATCAGCTCAAAGACGCATCTTACGACATGGAAGACGTGTTGGAGGAGTGGACCACTGCAAGGCTCAAATTGCAGATTGAGGGCGTTGATGATGACAATGCTCTTGCTCTTGCTCCTCATAAGAAGAAGGTACGCTCCTTCTTTTGTACTGTATCAAACTGCTTTGGTAGTTTCAAACAACTTAGTCTTCGTCATGACATTGCCTTCAAGATTAGGGAAATCAATGGAAAGCTAGATGATATTGCCTCCCAAAAAGATATGTTTAAATTTGTTGAGAATGTGACCAACAATGTTAGGAAACCAGAGCGAGTGCGAACCACCTCCTTGATTGATGAGAGAGATGTTCGCGGTAGAGATGATGAGAAAAATGAGCTCTTAAGCAAGTTGTTGTGTGAAAGTAGTGAGCAACAACAAGGCCTTTATGTCATCTCACTAGTTGGGTTAGGGGGTATAGGTAAAACCACTCTTGCACAACTGGCCTATAATAATAATGAGGTGAAAAGAAATTTTGAAAAAGTTATATGGGTGTGTGTATCAAACACTTTTGAGGAGATTAAGGTTGCCAAAGCAATCATTGAAGAACTAGGCGAGTCAAAAGAAGCTTCTAGTTTAAGTGAATTCCAATCTTTTATGAGGCATATCCATGGATCAATTAAAGGAAAAAAGTTTTTTCTTGTTTTAGATGATGTGTGGGATGGGGATTCCAATAAATGGGATCCATTCTTTTCTTGTCTAAAGAATGGCCACCATGAAAGTAAAATTCTAATTACCACACGTGACAGGTCAGTTGCACTACAGTTGGGATCAATAGATATTATCCCAGTCAAGGAGTTGGCTGAAGAGGAATGTTGGTTACTGTTTAAACAGATAGCATTTCTACGTAGGTCCTTTGAGGATCGTGAAAAATTAGAACCAATGGGGCGAAAAATTGCATGTAAGTGCAAAGGCTTGCCTCTTGCTGCAAAGGTAATAGGGAATCTCTTGCGCTCTAAAAGTACAGTAAAAGAGTGGCAAAGAATTTTAGAGAGTGAAATGTGGAACTGGAAAGTAGAAGAGATTGGGCAAGGTCTTTTAGCTCCTTTGTTGTTGAGTTATAACGATTTACCCTCCAATTCTATGGTAAAACGGTGTTTCTCATATTGTGCTGTCTTTCCAAAAGACTACAACATGTATAAAGAGGAGCTAATTTCACTATGGATGGCTCAAGGTTACCTTAATGCAGATGAAGACGAAGAAATGGAGATGATTGGAGAAGAGTATTTCAACATCTTAGCAGCACGCTCTTTCTTTCAAGAGTTTGAGAAAAATAATGATGATGATAATATTATGAGTTGCAAGATGCATGACATAGTACATGATTTTGCTCAATTTGTAAGTAGCAAAGAATGTTTGTGGCTAGAAATTAATGGTACCAAAGAATCAATTATAAACTCCTTTTGTGGGAAAGTCCGTCACTTAGGGTTAAAGTTTGAAGTAGGCGCTTCATTTCCTATGTCCATTCATGGACTTAATAGATTACGTACCCTATTAATTAATGATGAAAGTCTTCCCGATACGTCTCTTAATAGTAGCGTCCTTCTGGGGTTATTTAGTAAATTGGCGTGTTTAAGGGCATTAGTTATAAGCCAATCGTCCTACTCAAATTTTTTTAGAGAAATTCCAGAAAATATTGGAAAATTGATACATTTAAAATATCTTAATTTGTCTGGACTGCGCATAGAGAGACTGCCTGAGACTTTGTGTGAATTGTATAATTTACAAAAGCTAAATATTAGTTGGTGCCAATATCTTAGAGAATTGCCTGCGGGTATTGGGAAGTTAATGAACATGAGGAGTTTACTGAATGATAACACTCGTTCGTTGAAGTACATGCCAATAGGGATTTCCAAATTAACCAGTCTTAGAACATTAGAAAAGTTTGTTGTGGGTGGAGGTGTTGATGGTGGCGGCACGTGTAGGCTTGAATCTCTGAAAAATCTTCAACTCCTTCGTGAATGTAGAGTAGAAGGGCTGAGTAATGTATCGCATGTAGATGAGGCTGAGAGGTCACAACTTTACAATAAGAAAAACCTCCTTCGTTTGCACCTTGATTTTTATGGAGACGTAGATGGGGAAGGTGAAGAAGGGAGGAGGAAGAACGAGAAAGATAAACAACTTCTTGAAGCCTTACAACCGCCTTTGAATGTAGAGGAATTAGAGATTGAATCCTACAGAGGCAACATTTTTCCCAAATGGTTGACTTCACTAACCAATCTAAGGAATTTAGATCTTTCCTGGTGTTTTAACTGTGAGCATTTGCCTCCTTTGGGAAAATTACCTCTGGAAAGACTCACCCTATATAATTTGAAAAGTGTAAAAAGAGTGGGTAATGAGTTTTTGGGAATAGAAGAAAGCAGTGAGGACGGCCCATCTTCATCTTCATCGTCACCATCAGTTATTGCCTTCCCCAAATTGAAATCACTCAATATTGGGGTAATGGAAGAATTGGAAGAGTGGAATTACAGGATTACGAGGAAGGAAAACATCTCCATCATGCCACGTCTTTCTTCCCTGGAAGTCAGATATTGCCACAAATTAAAGGCGCTGCCGGATTACCTTCTTCAAACGACGGCACTGCAGGACTTGAGTATTAGTTCTTGTGATCTTCTAGAAGAACTGCCCATTCTAGAAGATCGCAGGACAACAGACATACCGCGTCTTTCTTCCTTGGAAGTTCGTTATTGCCCCAAATTAAAGGTGCTGCCGGATTACATTCTTCGGACGACGACGCTGCAGGAATTGACTATTGAGGGATGTCCTCTTCTGGAAAACCGTTATAGAGAGGGGGAAGGAGAAGACTGGCATAAGATATCTCACATTCCCCACATCGAGTGGTGGGAGTAAATTCTCGAATGGTTGCAATTACTATCACCCACCGGTAATTTCTCTCCTCTATTTTACTTTGTTGTTACTTGAAACAACGACACTGCAAACATTGACAATTTGTACATATCAATAAAATGTACAAAGTTAGAAATATAGAATGCATTAGTACGTGTCAATAACAAGACCAATTAGATTGTGGCATTACTTTATTTTATTTATTTATTTATTTTTATTCTTTCGAAACTAATTAGATCATGCTAGAAGTTTCAAAGTTTGAATATAAAATTTATTATCTAAAACTAATGATGTGACAATTAACATGTTATTAACCTCTCTAATAGAGTAGGAAGTCCCAAATACATCATATTCTGCTCCAGAAATCAATTCCACCTAGAATACTTCTTTCTATTGAAATTAATGATGATTTGTTTGTTTGCATCATGAAAGTCAAAAATAATTTTGTGAGTAATTTGATTCTTTACGGTACAAAAAATAAATTTGGAAAGTACTAATTTCTCTCATACTTGTCGGGCTAAAAAATAAATGTAAGTCTAACATATTTATTATTTAATGGTTCTATATAGAATCAATCATGGTATAAATATGTAAAACTTCCTAGTTATCAACATCTGTTAAACTTGTTTTCTAAAGATTAATTAATTAAAAAAAAAGTTATCAACATCTGTTAAACTTGTTTTCTAAAGATTAATTAATTAAAAAAAACAAGTGTAGTATGTTGAAATTTCTATATTTTTTTTTTTAAAAAATGTAGTCTTTTGTAAAATTTCATACAACATCATAGAAAATCCCACTGTAATTTATTTTTTAATGTACGAAAATTTGTTATGTGTAACTTCCTGAGTGACAAAATCTCCTTCATACATTTGCAGTAATGTCGAAAACTAAATTATCAATTCTATCTTGTATAATGATAATCGTATTTTTTATATATAATATACGTGACATTAATTCTTTAAAGTAATTGTGTAATTGTTTTTTGTAGTACAATAGCTCACTTTGTTTTATTTCATACGAGTGTAATTATGTTCACCAGGGATTCGAGCAAATGTCAGAACCACACTAGCAATTCACAGGTCCAATCTAATTTGGTTTTAATGATGCAGGCAGGAGAGCAAGACTATGAAAATGAGAAGTTTAGCCAAAGGATTGCTAAAATGTTCTGCTGGTAATTCGCTTGCTTTATTTTATAGAATTTCATTTCCATCTTCTTCTATTGATATCTTGTTGTGAATAAACAAGAACAGAGAAGTAAAGATATATCAAAATTTACTATTACGATGATGCTAAAGCAAGCTCAAGCTCAAGCATTGCATTTTTATTTTGTTTTATTTTTAGAATTTTCATTTCCACCTGCATTGCATTTTTATTTCATTTTTAGGTTTGACTTTGAAGACGCTATAGAGAACATTGGGGTAACCAAGGATTATCACTGTGGTTAATGTGCAACGTTTGGTTGCTGGACTTTGAAGAAGGAAGTGATGGCCGGGTCTGCTCTGTTTCAATTGAGGATGGATAGCTGCCTGAAAGACATGATGATTATTATTGCGTGATGTTAAGGTGCTGAGATCATCATTGCTATCTTGTTTCATTCTTGGAATCATTTATCCTGTATAAACATATTGAATTGTGCTGTTACTATCATATGCTTCAATGGAGGAAGGAATTTGGCGTTGACACTATTATGCAGGTAACCACACTTGATATTTTGCACAAATTTGTGTTGTCAGAGTATATCCTTTAATATTCATTGTGTTTCTTTGTGTTATCAGGTTATCAAGGTTTGTAGAGTATCATCTCCAACGGTTTGAAATAGCCTTTGCAGTAAAGTCAGCTGTCACCAGCTCATGCAATTGCACATTCATTCAGAGTACTTCAACATTCGATTTTCAAGTTTTGTATGTTTAGTTGCGATTAAAATGTTTAGTCACTCATTTTTAATCATTTCTGATTTTCAAGTTCTTTAGGGCCATAAATGGTTTTTCAAACTAATTCTTACTTTTTAGGTTGATTTCCTTCTCGTGGAGAACATTGGCGAGTCCAAGGATTAGGCTGGCAATGGAACTACTACCTCTGTTGTTATTGTGCCAGATTTGATCGCTGGACCTTGAACAAGAAAGCCTTACACGCATTCTTTAATTCAAGCGTTCTCTAAAGCAAAAGAGCAGTAGAAGGAATAGTGATGGCCGCATCTGCTCTATTTTAATTGAAGATCTCTGTGATGTTGAGGAGCTTAAAGCAGTTGATGCTTTTTGAATATTGTTATTACAGATGAATTGATTCCTGAAGATGAGTATCTAATGATTGTTAAGGTGTATTTTCATAAACTTCCTTCCTTAACAAATGTTTCAATGCTTGCTGTAGTAACAATTTCATATCTTGCATCTCCCGGGTGCATCATGTTCATGGGTTTGAAAAAGCATTTGTGCTAAAGCTTTAAAGCTTGTACAATGGCTGCGAAAAGGCACATTCAATTCGGTACGTTTTGGTGCTGTCTCCTAATGCTAATATCATATTTTGTATAGCAATTAAAATTTAGGTATACAATCTTAATATGCAATAAACCATTGTGTACAAAGCTTTCTATTAATTATATGGTGACTGAAATTTTATTTATCATATCAATTTAATTTTTTTTGTAACTGTCTTTTACTTTGCTTGTACAGAGTACCTGTTCTGGCTGATATGTCTAATTCGGAGAAATTCATTTCCATCGGTTTCAACTGGCTTTAGCACAAACAGAAACAGAGCTCTGGGAAAAGTTTTACTTCTTGTGGTATTATGCCTCTGTTTCTTCATTCATCATGTTTTTCGAATTCACGCTCTCATTCAGAGGGTAAAGCCTTTTCCAGGCTGCTTTGTAGCCAAACTTTGATGCCATTGACGCATGAGTGTCATTTAGATTTTCCAAATAACTGTTAGATTGGAGAAGAATAAGAATATAGATCTATCACCTCAAAGTCTGATTTCCTTTACTTAATCAACTAGCATCCTTTCCAAGTCCAGATACTTACCAGTAGTGAGACTTTGCTACGGAAGTACAATTTCTCTTGTTTTACAGTTAAATATGTAAGAAGAGTTTTAAATTTACAGAATTCTGATATAGTTCTCTAAGGAAATGCGAGTGGTGAATCTGGTTCCAACTTTTAATAGGCTTAAGAGGCCCATTTGTTCAGCCACAGTGATTGCCGTCTAAATTCTTCTTTACTGTCTATATGTGTTGGAGTTTGTCTATTGTCCAACTTCTCAAACGCCATGCAGGGTTTTGAATTTCTAATTAGGAGAAAGATCAATCGATGACCTTTTGAAGAAGGCTTACATGACAGGCCATCTCAGTATGTCATGGCTCAGCTCAAAAGTCCCCAGGTGGTTGATCCCAAAGAATGCCATTGTTTCTGGGCTTGGGGTCCTTGGCGTCAAGCAAAGTAGTGTTGACTCTATTGAAGGGGAAATAGGGGGACCTAAAGCTCGAAGAAAGAGGATAGTCCGGAGGAAGATGACGGCATAAATTTGTTGGAGTTAATGCACTCAATTGCCCAATGTTGCTGCCTGTCGAAGAGACACAGCATAGAAGTCCTCATGAAACTCTGAGACACAGATAGAGGGGTTTTTTTCTTGATGTCTAAATACCGTATGTGATAAAACATCGTGCATTCTAATTTTTCTCCAGTTAAATTTTAATAAGTTAAGAAAGTTAATTTTGTTTTAGCAATGAATTGTTTTCTTAACAATAATAATTGCCATGTTCCTCTGAATTCTTATTAATGCCAGACCAACAACTACTAGGTTCATCTCTCGTTCACTTCCTCAGGGATTCTCGAGGCATTCTTTGGCAGGTAGTCTTTCTTGTTGAGCTCCTGGAATTACTTTTAATTTATCATTTGTTGGGTTTTGCTTTTTGATTGCTTTGTGATTTGTGTATTTATGGCTTTGTCGGTAATTAATCTTGGCCGTTTTAAATCTGTGTTGGATTTAGAAGTTTGGAGTTGAAAACTGTTAAAGCTTAGACTAGTAGCAGATATTTATACATTCATTTATCTTGGACAAAGTTTTTGGAAAAAAAAAAATTATAAGTATACACTTTCCAATGGTTCAGTTATGTTTGATTGGTTTTAAGATGTTGGATCTCTTAACAGATTTCTTACGTTTCGACGGCTGTTGCCACAGGATGCTCGCAGATCCTGCTTTTTGTATAAATTTATACTAGAGCAGGCTGCCACAATTGGTTGCACCGTTTTGTGGGAGTTGGAGAATCGTAAGGAGAGGTGTGTTTTTTCTTTCATAACAAAGGGACTCTCCCCTTCCTTTTGTTGTTTGGTCACTTGCTCCTTTTCGTTCTTATGGAAACACCTTCCGGTTTGACTTGCAAAATACATTACAAAAGCCCCCAAACAATATATTTAAATGAAGTTATCCATTTCGAGAACTTGCAAAAAAGGATCCACTCCATTTTGTACAAGGCTGCAGAGTTGTGTGTGGTGGGATTAACTGCAGGAGCAGTGCAAGGTTCTTTGTCAAACTATCTGGCTGGTAAAAAGGACAGGTAAACATTGTGGCAAAACTTCCTTTTCATTCCTCTTTCACTTATTCGTTATAAATAAAGAAAACTTAGAAGATTGTTCTGTTTACTGTCTAAGCCAGTTTAACATTTGTTAAATTTGGGCCACCTCCAATGTCTGACGGGTTATCTGTGACAATCCCATCTGTGAGTACTAGTGCGATTGGTTATGGTGCTTTCCTTGGACTATATGCAAACATGAGATATCAGCTATTATGTGGATTTGATAGAGCGGTCATGAACCATTTTGATGTTATTGGAGTAGCACTGTTCTTAGCACTGCTTTGAGGTATCTCCCTCTCTCTCTTTTATGTATTTGTTTATTGATCTACATCTCTATATACATTGATAGACTAATCTGGTCGTACCAAATTACCCTTGTTTTAATGTTTTGTTTGTTGAACTTTTACTGGGGAATCTGTTTATTTGTCTGATATGATGTTAGTGTGGTTTCTATTGGAGTGTGTAGATCTGTCACCAAGTATTATTTCAAATTTTCTTTACTTAATCAACTTGCATCCTTTCCAAGTCCAGATCCTTAACAATAGTGAGACTTTGTTACAGAAGTACAATTTCTCTAGTTTTACAGTTAAATACGTAAGAATGGTTTTAAATTAACTGAACTCTGAGGTACTTCTCTAAGGAAATACAAGTGGTGAATATGGGTCCAACTTTTAAGTGTCTTAATATTCCCATTTGTTCAGCCCTGTGCGTAAACAATCAGTAATTGTTGTCCAAATTATTCTTTACTGCCTATATGTGTTGGACTTTGTCTATTGTTCAACTTCTCAAATGGATTCCATGCAGGGTTCTTAATGTCCAATTAGGAGAAAGATCAAGGCTTGCTTGGCTAGGAGTGGAAGCGGATCCGCTACTTCAGTCAGATGACCTTTTGAAGAAGGCTTACAACTCAAGTCCCCAAAGTGGTTGATATCAAAGAATGCCAGTCTCTGGGCTTGGGCTCCTTGGCATCAAACAAGGGAATGTTGACTCTGTTGAAGGGGAAGCAAGGGCTACTAAAGTGCGAAGAAAGAGGATAGTCCGGAAGAAGGTGACCGCATAAACTTTTTGGGAGTTAACAGCCCAATTTTGCTGCCTGTCGAAGAGATACAACACGGAAGTCCTCATCAAACTCTTTGAGACATCTAAGAACTAGTAGGGAGGTGGTGGTATTCACCGTGTTTCCTGGCAAGTATAGTGCAGTGAAGAGGGATTCTTTTCTTGATGTCTAAATACTATATGTGAAACAACGTGGTATATTCCAATTTTTTTCCAATTAAATTCTAGTAAGTTAGAAAAGTTAATTTTGTTCTAGCGATGAATTATTTTCTTAATAATAATGCTTTGGAATCTTATTCACTCTCTGTAACCCAATTAAATTGTGCAAATTTTACTGCAGATTTGTCGAACAGAGCTTCTCTGTGATTGTTTTGATACACTTTTGATGGCAAGTTCAAGTTTGAATCATCTTGTAATGCCAAAAAATCATAGCGCTTTTAATTACTTGATCATACTCGAGTTTTTGTTTAGTATTAGCTCTGATTATTATTATGTAGTAAATATGAGTGTTAAATAAGAATTTTGATAAAATTATTAGAGATATTTTAGATTTTTTTATATTAGAGTATGAGATTAGATCAATTTAAGTAATAGTTATAAATATTTACAAAATACTCTTTAACGTTGGACCCTGAAAATTATGCTCTACGAAACTCTTACCAGATCTATTATAGTAATCAATTGAATTGACCCATAAAATTTTATTGAAGAGTAGGAAGAAACACGTGTACACTAGAAGAAAAACTTCCATTCGCAGTGCACATATAATTCAAGCTCCATTTGGGGTTCCATGGCTCTTTCGAAATAATCTCCACCACCATATTTATGCTTTCCAGCTAGTACCAAAATAGATTTACCGTAAAAATTGATTCACACCCTCTAACTTTCCAAACATGAGAAACACTAGATCTAAAAGTTGAAGGGTTATGTACTGGAAAATAGAAATTAAACCAACATTATTACCATAACAGGTACATTATTACCATCACAGATCAAGATCTGAATGGACGCATAGCAGCCATCCTCAAAACCAAAGGAGGAGAAAATTGAAATAGAACAACCACCTTAAGGTGAAGAATGCCCGAACAAGATACCCATCCTCAAATCATAAGGAAGAGGTGGGTGCAACCAAAAAAAAAAAACAAGAATCCACTGGAGAAGGCAAGAAATGATATTAAGGTGCTGAGATCATCATTTCTATCTTGTTTCTTTCTTTGATCGGTTTATCCTCTATAAGCATATGGAATTATGCTAGTATTATCACTTCTTCACCCAATTTTCACTGTTGGTTGCAAGAACCATTTCAGGTTCTCAAAAGCTACAAAGCAAAGCATCTTTGCGCTGATCATATATTTCGCGGTAAAGTCTTAGATGCTTGTACAATGGCTGTGAAGAGGCACACTAAATGCGGTACATTTTGGTACGGCCTTCAATTCCTAATGTTTAAAGTGCATCATTGCTCTACTTCCGTCGTAAACTCGTAACAGCATAAGAGAATTTAACATAATACTGAGAAAATGATTATTTTACCCTATATGTAAATGATTATTCTACCCTATATGTAAATGATTATTCTACCCTTAACATAAAATAGCTAATTTGCCCTAATTTAATGACGAAAAAAAATAGATGACTGCAATATAGATATTAAATAATAAATAAAATAAAAAATCAGAATTAAAACTAAAATAATTAAAAGAGAGCTCAAGAGAAAACGCACTTTAATCAGAATTAAAACTAAAATAATTAAAAGAGAGCTTATTATCAAGTTCTTTAAGAATTTTAAACTATCAAATTTTTTTTAAACCTTGAATTTTTTAGTTTACTGGTTAAGTGATAAAATTTGGTGGTAGTTTGATACGGTGTTGTATATATGTTGTGTTATTTTAGCTCATTAACTTTGTTATTTTGGGGCAATCGTTGGTAACTGTTGCAGAAGAGAAAATTTATGATTCGTTTGTAAATCAAGTTCCTATCCGTCGTCCCTCCTAATCCATTCTTCGGCGAAGTACGCCCGACATTCTTGTACCTTACAACGTCATATTTGGCACAAAATTCATGAAACTTAAACCAAACACTAAACTATTATTAGTTCTAAACATTTTATATCATTCGACGTTTTGTGTCAGAATAAATATTTTTATCTTTGAACTTCTCAAGCACTTATTCATGGCTTATTTCTCAACTCACTATGGATTAATGATGCTGATGAAATTGTGGATTAACCAGACAATATTGTAATTATTACACATACACACAAGCACACGTACATACGTACAAAAGCATATAGGAGTTGACCTTGCTCAGGATTTAAAAAGAAAAATGAATAAAATTTTCCAATAATTAATTAAGATAAAAAAGATCATTAAAACCCGAGTACCCCTCGCAATTGTGTCACTTGAATTTTCTGTTTTTATGCATATATAATATTTTGAATGAATCTATAATGATGTTAATTTTTTAATGAGCTTAATCTTAAGTTAAAATTTTCTTTTGAAAAAAAAAGAAGAAATCTTAAAATATTATAAAATATAGATCAGTTGGAAAACTATTCCGAGAAATGCATCTTAGTTTTATTCTTGGAAAATGTTTCCTTTCGCACTTGCGAGGAATTAGAAATTGAACAATAGTTTTAGAGAGGAATTAGAAATTGAACAATAACTCTTAGACTTTTCATTGTCTTTGTGGTTATATGGTTGTCTTTAATATAAATATATGATCCCGGAGGCCAAATGTCTAATTCACATGCATTTACCTAATACTTTTTTTCTTTTTTCTTTGTTTTTGGGATAGGGCAATTACTTAATACCTTGAAGAAAGAGAGATAAAATATAATTCATGCCAATTTGTTGCAGGCTTGCAGGAAAGCTTTCATGTCAAGCGTTGGCATAAATTATTATGCCAATTTGTTCAAGACAAAATCTTTAGTTGGCATGTAATTTTCATATCAACTCGATAATAAAGTTATGTATTGACCCTGGACTAAAACAGACCACAACTTTTTCAAATGACCAAATGAATTAATGAGACAATGGCTTTTGCCTACCTGATAACAAAAGTTGTCGGCCATAATCCATATAGACAAAAAAAAATTGGTCCATACGTTAACGTTAAATTGAAAAATATAATAAATAAATTTCATTTGTGTTGAAATTCGTAATGAATTTATTCCTTAATTATCTTTCACATATTTTCTCTATAATATCACATAAGTCATAGACCACAACATGGTATTTATTGTAATTAAAATCATTATAGAACTGATTTTATTCTTCTTTTTTTTCCAAACAAAGTATCTGTCTAACTGCAAATGTAATAAATTACTAATTAACATTATTTGAGTCGCTCTCTAAATTAGATCTTGTAGTTTGTCATGGCATAATAGAGTTACATTCTCAAATGACCAAATCAATTAATGACATAATGGCTTTTGCTTTTGCCTACCTGACAAAAAGATGTTGTCGGCCAAGTTGAAAAATATAGTACATAAATTTCACATGCACGGTCCAGGCCACCTACAAATTTGTGCTGAAATTCATAATGGATTAATATGATTGAGCGAAATTACTCTATATAATTTCAACTACAAATTTCTGTTTATGCTCAATCGAGTAATTAACCATTTAATAATACATGATACCATTTAATAACCATCTACAAATTTGTAGATGGTTTATTCCATTTAATAATAGATGATCTTAGGAAGTAATTTCGCATGATAGAAGTAATTAGCAATTCAATTTTTTAGCAATCATTTATACTAATGGAATAATCTCGTTGCCCATATTTTGCCTGACAACTTTTTTTTTTTGTAAAAAAAAGAATTTGCTACATAAAACATGAAATGTGTTGATTTTTATTTTTTATTTTTTAAAAAAATTCTAATGTTTACAAAGGGTTTTTGGATCAAAGGATTTGTCCTAAATCATCTGTTCAATCCTTTTACCAGCAAGACTAGTAGTCTGAAATGTATCAAAATGAAAGGCTTAGCAGACAAGGCAGGAGGGTGAAACGAACATTTCTTTG
The DNA here is from genome assembly GCA_029633175.1 of Citrus glauca. Taxonomy (NCBI): domain Eukaryota; kingdom Viridiplantae; phylum Streptophyta; class Magnoliopsida; order Sapindales; family Rutaceae; genus Citrus; species Citrus glauca. The sequence continues at coordinate 12,398,860 of JAQOOD010000005.1, forward strand.
TTTCCAAAATCAAAAGTGAAATGCCTGCAAATGCAAGCAATAAAGCTTTGCCAACCTCAAAACAAACTATTTTTTGTTTGGTGAGCAAACTTCACTATCACTCCATATAAGCCCTGCTTCTTTGAACATCACTACTATCAATCACCAACCATTAAGCAAATTTCTGAATACCTTTCACGCTCTTACAACATTATTTTGATGTTGCCTGTATTATTCAACCAAAGAAAAATCACAATCACAATCACAATCATTGTATTGGAAATGAGCATAAACAGAAATTTGTAGTTGAGAGTAATTTAAATGGTTAATTTTATTGACAAATTATCAAATATGCAAGTAATGAAAAATTAATCTCAAGAGTTAGTAGAAGTAAAGTTCTAATTTAATAAGATGATAGATAAAAAATAAAAAAAATTTAAGTACATCATAAATTAATATTAAGCATAAATAAACGATAATGATATAAATTAAAATCTCATAAATGGATAACTTTTTTTCTTTAATTTTATCCCAACTAAAGCTATGCGTAAATTAGAATTATCAATCCCATAATTTTAGGATTAAATTTAAATGTAGTTCCTAAATCCAATTCAATTAAGCTTAGCAAATATGAGATATATAATCACAAAATTAGTCCAATTCCGTACTTACTCCTAGTATCCGAACATGGCCTGATAAAATAATTTAGGTAATATACTTCTATGACTCACAATTTAAATAAATCTAAGAATTTATATAGGGGATAGAAAATTCACAATAATCATAACTTATGCTATCTTTTCTTCCTTTTCTTAATTAAATAAAAGAAAAAAATAATTACAGAACCACTACTGTTTTAAATGACCCGATATCGATGAAGTCGCAATCGCCTACCAAACATTCTCAAATAATCTTCAAGCCATTCAAGTTGTGCTGGAAGATGCAGAGCAGAGGCAAATGAAGCAGGACAAAGCTGTTACTTTTTGGCTGGATCAGCTCAGAGACGCATCCTACGACATGGAAGATGTGTTGGAAGAGTGGATCACTGAAACACGGAAATTGCAGCTTGATGAGGGACGCGATGATGATGATGATGATAACGACAGTGCTTTTGTTACTCTTTTGACGAAGGTATGTTCCTTCTTTCCTGCTGCCTCAAACTGCTTTAGTGGTTTCAAACAACTCAGTCTTCGTCATGATATTGCTGTCAAGATTAGAGAAATCAGTGAAAAGCTAGATGATATTGCCAGACAAAAAGATAGTTTCAAATTTGTTGAGAATGTGAGTAACAATGTTAAGAAACCAGAGCGAGTGCGAACCACTTCCTTGATTGATGAGGGAGAGGTTTTTGGTAGAGTTGATGAGAAAAGTGAGCTCTTAAGCAAGTTGTTGGGTGAAAGTAGTGAACAACACCCTCATATCATCTCACTGGTTGGGTTCGGGGGTATAGGTAAAACCACTCTTGCACAACTAGCCTATAATAATGATGAGGTGAAAAGAAATTTTGAAAAAGTTATATGGGTGTGTGTATCAGACACTTTTGAGGAGATTAGGGTCGCCAAAGCAATCATTGAAGATCTAGGCGAGTCAAAAGAAGCTTCTAGTTTAAGCGAATTCCAATCTCTTATGACCCATATCTATAGATCAATTGGAGGAAAAAATTTTTTTCTTGTCTTAGATGATGTATGGGATGGGGATTCCAATAAATGGGATCCATTCTTCTTTTGTCTGAAGAATGGTCTCCACGGAAGTAAAATTTTGGTAACCACACGTAATGAGTCAATTGCACGTATGATGGGAACAACAGAGTCTGATACTATCTCCATTGAACAACTGGCTGAAGAGGAATGCTGGTTGTTTTTCAAGCAGTTAGCATTTTTCGGTCGCTGTTTCGAGGATTGTGAAAGATTAGAACCAATCGGGCGAAAAATTGCACGCAAGTGCAAAGGCCTGCCTCTTGCTGCAAAGGTAATAGGGAATCTCTTGTGCTCTAAAAGTACAGTAAAAGAGTGGCAAAGAATTTTAGATAGTGAAAGGTGGAAGGTGGAAGAGATTGGGAAAGGTCTTTTGCCTCCTTTGTTGTTGAGTTATAACGATTTACCCTCCAATTCTATGGTAAAGCAGTGCTTCTCATATTGTGCTGTCTTTCCAAAAGACTACAATATGAATAAAAAGGAATTGATTAATCTATGGATGGCTCAAGGTTACCTTAATGCAGATGAAGATGAAGAAATGGAGATGATTGGAGAAGAGTATTTCAACATATTAGCAGCACGCTCTTTCTTTCAAGAGTTTGAAAAAGATTATTTCGATGATGATATTCTGAGGTGTAAGATGCATGACATAGTACATGATTTTGCCCAATTTATAAGTAGAAAAGAATGTTTGTGGCTAGAAATTAATGGTACCAAAGAATCAGTCATAAACTCTTTTGGCGACAAAGTCCGTCACTTAGGGTTAAAGTTTGAAGGAGGCGCTTCATTTCCTATATCCATTCACGGACTTAATAGATTGCGTACCATCCTAATTAATGATACAAGTTCTTCCAATCCGTCTCTTAATAGTAGCGTCCTTCTGGAGGTATTTAGTAAATTGGCATGTTTAAGGGCATTAGTTATAAGACAATCGTTCTACCCAAATTTCATTAGAGAAATTCCAGAAAATATTGGAAAATTGATACATTTAAAATATCTTAATTTGTCTGGACTGCGCATAGAGAGTCTACCTGAGACTTTGTGTGAATTATATAATTTACAAAAGTTAGATATTAGGCGGTGCGGATATCTTAGAGAATTGCCTGCGGGGATTGGGAAGTTAATGAACATGAGGAGTTTACTGAATGGTGAAACTTATTCGTTGGAGTACCTGCCAATAGGGATTTCCAGATTGACCAGCCTTCGAACATTAGAAAAGTTTGTTGTGGGTGGAGGTGTTGATGGTGGCAGTACGTGTAGGCTTGAATCTCTGAAAAATCTTCAACTCCTTCGTAAATTTGGAGTAAGAGGGCTGAGTAATGTGTCGCATGTAGATGAGGCTGAGAGATTAGGACTTTACAATAAGAAAAACCTCCTTCGTTTGCATCTTGAGTTTGGTAGAGTTGTAGATGGGGAAGGGGAAGAAGGGAGGAGGAAGAATGAGAAAGATGAACAACTTCTTGAAGCCTTACAACCGCCTGTGAATTTAGAGGAGTTAAGGATTAGATTCTACGGAGGCAACATTTTTCCCAAATGGTTGACTTCGCTAACCAATCTAAGGGAATTAAATCTTTCCTGGTGCTTTAACTGTGAGCATTTGCCTCCTTTGGGAAAATTACCTCTGGAAAAACTCGAACTAAAGTACCTGAAAAGTGTAAAAAGAGTGGGTAATGAGTTTTTGGGAATAGAAGAAAGCAGTGAGGACGGCCCATCTTCATCTTCATCTTCATCGTCAGTTATTGCCTTCCCCAAATTGAAATCACTCACTATTACGAGCATGGATGAATTGGAAGAGTGGAATTACAGGATTACGAGGAAGGAAAACATCTCCATCACGCCACGTCTTTCTTCCTTGGAAGTTAGTTATTGCCCCAAATTAAAGGTGCTGCCGGATTACCTTCTTCAATTGACGACACTGCAGAAATTGAGGATTGAGCTATGTCCTCTTCTGGAAAACCGTTGTAGAGAGGGGGAAGGAGAAGACTGGCATAAGATATCTCAAACTTCTCACATCAAGTGGTCGCCGTAAGATATCACTCGCCGGTAATTCCTCCTCCTCTGATTTACTTGGTTATTGCTTGCAATGAAATTAATAAAAATAATTATATTTGAATTAAAATTCTATATAGAATCAATCTTGGTATAAATATGTAAAACTTCCTAGTTATCAAAATCTGTTAAACTTGTTTTCTAAAGATTAAATAATAAAAAAAATACAAGTGTAGTCTGTTGAAATTTCTATATTTATTTACTTTTAAAAAATATGTGCTCTTTTGTAAAATTTCGTGCAATGTAATTTATTTTTTAATGTACGAAAATTTGTTATGTGTAACAAAATCTCTGTGATACGTTTGCAGTAATGATGAAAACTAAATTATCAATTTTATCTTATATAATGATAATCGTTTTTTTTATTTATAACATACGTGACATTAATTCTTTAAAGTAATTGTGTAATTGTTTTTTGTAGTACATTAGCTCACTTTGTTTTATTTCATACTTGTTTAATTATGTTCACCAGGGATTCCAGGAAATGTCAGAACCACACTAGCAATTCACAGGTCCAATCTAATTTGGTTTTAATGATGAAGGAAGGAGAGTATACTAAGAAAATGAAAAGTTTAGCCAAAGGATTGCTAAAATGTTCTGCTGGTAATTCATTTCTATCTTCTTCTATTGATATCTTGTTGTGAATAAACAAGAACAGAGAAGTAAAGATATATCAAAATGTACTATTACGATGATGCTAAAGCAAGCTCAAGCTCAAGCATTGCATTTTTATTTGATTTAATTTATAGAATTTTCATTTCCACCTGCATTGCATTTTTATTTATTTCTAGGTTCACGTTGAATACTTCTTGGTGAAAATGACGAGTGCAGCCAAAGGATTGCTAAATGTTCTGCTGGTAGTTCACTTGCTTTATTTTATAGAATTTCATTTCCATCTTCTTCTATTGATATCTTGTTGTGAATAAACAAGAATAGGGAAGTAAATGATTGAACCACAGAGAAGTAAAGGTGTATCAAAATTCGCTATTATGATGATGTTAAAGCAAGCTCAAGCACAAGCATTGCACTTTATATTTTATTTAGTTAATAGAATTTTGATTTCCACCTGCATTTCATTTTTAGATTGACTTTGAAGACTCTATGGAGAACATTGGGGTAACCAAGGATTATCACTGTCGTTAATGTGCAACGTTTGGTTGCTGGACTTTGAATAAGTAAGTGATGGCCGGGTCTGCTCTGTTTCAATTGAGGATGGATAGCTGCCTGAAAGACATGATGATTATTATTGCGTGATGTTAAGGTGCGGAGATCATCATTTCTATCTTGTTTCATTCTTGGAATCATTTATCCTGTATAAACATTTGTTTTAACAAATGTTTCAATGCCTGCTGTAGTAACAATTTCATATCTTGCATCTCTCGGGTGCATCATGATCACGGGTTTGAGAAAGCATTTGTGGTAAAGCTTCAGAGCTTGTACAATGGCTGTGAAAAGGCACATTCAATTTGGTACGTTTGGTGCGGTCTCCTAATGCTACTACCATATTTTGTATAGCAATTAAATTCAGGTATACAATCTTAATATGCAATAAATCATTGTGTACAGAGTTATCTATTAATTATATGGTAACTGAAATTTTCATTATAATTTTAATTATCATATCAATATTAAATTTTTTGTAACCCTCTTTTACTTTGCTTGTACAGAGTACCTGTTTTGGCTGATATGTCTAATTCGTAGAAATTCATTTCCATCGGTTTCCATTGGTTTTAGCACAAACAGAAACAGAAATCTGGGGAAAAGTTTTACTTCTTGTGGTATTATGCCTTTATTTATTCATTCATCATATTTGTTCGAATTCATGCTCTCACTCAGAGAGCAGCCTTTTCCAGGCTACTTTGTAGCCAAATTTTCATGCCATCGATGCATGATTGTCATTTAGCTTTTCCAAATAATTGTTAGATTGAAGAAGAATAAGAAGATATTGTTAAAAGGGTATTTAATTAGCACCCTCTGAATTTAGTTGCCAATAATGCATTGAAATGGTTGGGGAAAGTTATTGTCTCAATTAAATTACAGGTGATAAGATGCTGCTCCAATTTTGCAAGCATCTCGTGTTGCGAAGATTTTGCGCACATGAGATGCTATGATTTTTTACATCAGGGTAACACAGGTCAAATTTTAGCATCAATAGATATCATCTTCTTTACTGTTCTGCTCGAAATATTAAACTTTAGGCAATTTGTTTTTGTTTGTGTGAGTTATCAGGTTAAGGTTACTAAGCAGCTTATTAAGGCAAAGGTCAGAATGAAGATTGTTCACCGCACCTGGTATGAATGATGGCTAGGAAGATTAATTGTTCACAAGCCAATTTGATCAGTGTTAGATTCTTTTGCCTCCCTTCGAGAGATATCATCATCAAATTTGAGAAGAGAGTTTTGTTTTGACATTTCACTGTAGTGAATTTTGGGAGCTTGAACTCACTTGAGTGAAATATTAGGGAATACTGGGGATTTGGGTTGTGAGTGATCGTTATCCTTCAAATATTTGTAAGCTCTCACTTGTTAGTAAAATCATCTTCGTATATTGACTTTGTTTCTTTGTTGTCAGGCCGAGTATGATCTTCAAGGTTTGAGAAAGTCTTCGCATTAAAATTTCCACCACGTGCAATTGCTGTGAAGGGGCATATACATTTGAGTATTTCAGTTTCAGATTTTCAAGGCGTGTTTGTTTAATTAGTTTCGATTATAATATTTAGTCACTCATTCTGAATCTTTTCTAATTTTCAAGTTCTTTAGGGCCGCCAACAGTTTTTCAAGTCTACATGTGGCTGCAAAAAGATTGATGGTCATCAAATTATCTTGAGCCTTGAGGCATTGCGTTCGAGCACAAAGGGAAACAGAGCTAAGGGAAATGAAGACAGTAGGAGATGCTCTGAATATAACAAAAGTATATTTCTACTTCTTGTGGTTATTTTAATTTTGTTTCTTCTGTCATCATATTTAATTAATTCGTTTGAATTCACACTCTCACACATTATTTAAAACCATCTGCAGGTGGTTTGCAAGCTAGCTAAGTTAATGCAAAAACAATACTCTAGACAAAGATGAGCAAATTGAAGGCGACAAATGCAAATTGGATTTCCGTGAATAATTGTTAGGCTGGTGGAGATATTCTTAAAAGGGCATTAAGCTATCTTATGGAATTGGAAAGTTATTATTGCTTGAAAGCAAGCAGCATCTTCGTTGCGAAGGCTTTCCCCACCTGATAAAATGCTGAGATTGTTACCGGCCCCTTAATTATTTATTAACTTAGGTATTTATTATCAAGTACATCATCTTATTCACCATTTTGGCTATATATAAAGATTAAAATTTCTAACAGTTGTTTCGGATTCTTGTGTACTCAGGTTAATAGGGCAAATATCAGAATGAAGATTGCTCACTGCAACCGATAGAGCAAGGATGATAGTTGTGAGGAAGATCGTTGGCAAGACAAATAGAGCCCTCCATTTGGAGAAATATCATCCTCAAATTTGAATTGTTGAGCATGTGAGGTGAAGCTAAAGCCTTAGTAATGAGACCTTCCTGTGGAAGTTTCATTTGAATGAATTGAACGTTCTTAGTGAGTGAGAAATTAAGTATATATCAGCGATTTTGGTCGTCTGTGAATGTTTTCCTTCAATATTAATACACTGGCATTTCTTAGTAAATTCTCTTCACGTCACTTCCTCCTTGTTGGTGGGACTAGTAAACAAATGTCATTTCTTAGTACATTTTGAGAATTTTGATTCCCAAATAAGCCTGCAGAGCGGTGTATGGTGGGATTAGCTGCAGGATTCTTTGCCAAAATTCCTTTTTATTTCTTTGTTCACTTATTCGTTATAAATAAAGTAAAATTAGAATATTGTTCCGTTTACTGTCTAAGCTGGTCTAACATTTGTTTAATTTGGGCAATTTTTAATGCCTAATAGGTTATCTGTGACAAACCCGTCGGTGAGTGTATGCAACTATTGCGTGGATTTGATAGAGTGGTCACCAACAATTTTGAAGTTATTGGAGTAGCACGGCTTTGAGGTCTCTCCCTCCCTCTTTTACGTATTTGTCTATTGATCGACATGTCTATATATACATTGATAGACCAACTTACTTTGACTGGGGAATGTTTAGTTGTCTCATATGATGTCAATGTGGTTCCTATTGAAGTGTATAGATCTGTCACCTCAAAGTCTGATTTCAATTTTCCTTTACTTCATCAACTAGCATCCTTTCCAAGTCCAGATACTTACCAATAGTGAGACTTTGCTACGGAAGTACAATTTCTCTTGTTTTACAGTTAAATATGTAAGAATAGTTTTACATTTATAGAATTCTGATATAGTTCTCTAAGGAAATGCGAGTGGTGAATATGGTTCCAACTTTTAATAGGCTTAATAGGCCCATTTGTTGAGCCACAGTGATTGCGGTCTAAATTCTTCTTTACTGTCTATATGTGTTGGAGTTTGTCTATTGTCCAACTTCTCAAATCGATTCCATGCAGGGTTTTGAATGTCTAATTAGGAGAAAGATTAACGGATGACCTTTTGAAGAAGGCTTACACAACAGGCCATCTCAGGATGTCATGGCTCAGCTCAAAAGTCCCCAGGTGGTGGATATCAAAGAATGCCATTGTTTCTGGACTTGGTCTCCTTGGCATCAAACAAGATAATGTTGACTCTATTAAAGGGGAAATAAGGGCAACTAAAGCGCGAAGAAAGAAGATAGTCCGGAAGAAGGTGACTGCATAAATTTGTTGGAGTTAATGTAGTCAATTGCCCAATTTCGCTGCCTGTTGAAGAGACGCATCATGGAAGTCCTCATCAAACTCTGAGACACCTAAGAAATAGTAGGAGGTGGTGGTCCTCGCCTGGGGTTAATTTCCCGGCAAGTATAGTTCACTGATATAGGGAATCTTCTCTTGATGTCTATATACCGTATGTGATACAACGTCGTATATTCTAATTTTCCTTGAGTTAAATTCTAGTCAGTTAGGAAAGTTAATTTTGTTTTCGCTATGGAAATTAAAAAAGATAATAGTCAGTTAATAGCTTGTATTACTATTATTTAATAAAGATAAAAGTTTCCATGTTCCTTTGGGGGCTTATTAACTCTCTGTAACCCAGTTCAAGTTTGCAAATTATATTTCAGATTTCTCATATAGTGTGCCTTTGTCACTTCTGTGATACACTTTTGATCACAAGTTTCCATTTGAAGTAGCCAATATTCTTTATAGATTAATTATCTAAGGATTATTTTATACAAAAAATCAAAACTTTAATTAATTGATCATACTTAACTTAGCTCTTGTTTGATATTACTAGCTGTTGTGAGAACAAAAAAAATAGCAGAAAGTTGACAGTGTGCAGTAAATGTATGATTTTTAAATAATAATTTAATAAAATTAATAAAGATATTATAAGTTTTTTAATAATAAAGTATGCGATCAAATCAAATTAATTAATTTTGAATTATTTTATTATTGTCAAAATGTAATATCTTAAATAACAGTTATTTTTATTAAGAATATTTTTTTGGTATTGAATTATACTTTTTAAAATATAATAAAATTTTTTATTAATGAACTAATAAAAAATTAATTATTTGAGTTGTCTCCTAAACTACTTAGCTCACGAGATATATTCACTTAGTTTAGAACGAAGCGGTGGGTTTTACGTGGGAGCCACATCCTTTCCACATCAACCTCAACATCCAAACATGAAATTGGACTAAAAGTAGTTCCTTCCCATGTATTTACGTAACCTCCTCCCACTAAACGCAAATATGTATTCTGGAGTGCATGTAATCCACAAGTTTGATTGAGTAGAAGATGCCGTTGTCACAAAGGCCTGGACGCCATTCCTCGAATGATATGTTGGTATGAAATTATGGTTTTTTTTTTTTGAGAGGGATATGATTGGCTGCATCTAGAAGCTTTGAATAAATAAGAATGGTTGGCACTTGAATTTAAAATTCTAGATACTGTAATATTTGGTAAAAGAAAAGAAAAATTCAAAGCTAAAAATTCAAAGTTTGAAATTTTTAAGATGTATGGCTTGAAGTTTATGGCCACTTGTTTGACATTTGCGGTAAAGTTTTGCCTATAAATACAAGCTCTCAATCTAGAGCTTGTATCCAATTCCATGGAGAGAGAAATATTACTTTCTTTTTAGTGTTGAGAGTATTAAGAGTTTAATAAACTCTTGAGTGTCTAGTGAGTGAGAGATTGGGTGTATTGGGGTTTTGGATAGCGAGTTAAAATATTACAATACTTGTAACTCCTTTTTACTAGTAAAATATTTCCTTCTGTCTTCGCCCGTGGATGTAGGCTAAAAGTCGAACCACGTAATTTCTGGTGTCCATCTATTATGCTTGTTCTTCATTTTTCTTCCAATTTTTATTTTAGCTGCATGTTTGCTTCACCTACCAATTCCCTAACAACATTATGTTAAAATCAATATATCACTTTTTTTTTCTTTTTTCTTTTTTTCCGTGAGTGATGGCTTTGTTGAATGACAGTTGGCAGATAATAAGTTATCTTTTAATTTTGGTTTTGATTTGATAGAAAATATTAATTTTTGTAGTTTCGATAGATGAAATTTCGAATCAAATATTAAATTGTTAAAGTACGCCACCCAATATTTGCTTAAATTACAAAAAAGATTAATTGCTTTGCATAAACAAAAAAGTGGTCACTTGATTTAACTTCCTTTACTAAATTTACGATTTAAAATCCAAAATAAAAAAACAGAAAACAATTTTTGGAGACACACTCAGAGTTTTAAATTGATATGAAAAAAAGAGTTTATTATTGATAGGAAAACAATCAAGTGATCACTTGATTTAACTTCCTTTACTAAATTTATGATTTAAAATCTAAAATAAAAAAATAGTTTATTATTGATTTTCTTTTTCCCAAAATTTAAGCTAAGACAGTAATATGTCCAAAATACCCTCCACGTTATCCTAAAACTTTATGAACTCCCCCGTTCCTCTCAACATCATCTCTTCCAAATCTTTCTTCCCCAAAAAACCAGCCATGGCTTCATATTTAGTTACCTTAACACTCCAATATTGGCTTGTAAATAATAGTGGTTCGACCTCTAGGTAACTTAGGTGGTTGTATATGACTTCGCTTTATATGAAAGCCCTACGAGATGATTATTTTGTATATAAAAGAGAAAAATGAATTTAAAAGTCATTATTATTCATTTAATTTATTATTATTTTGTAATTATGTTTTTCTAAATAAACTAATAAATTCTTATAAAGTTTATTTAATGCAGTACTTAATTGTTTAAATTTTTACAAAACTAATAAATTAATAGTTTCAATCCTAAAAATTCTCTATTTCATTGTTAGAATTAATAATTTATATTTCAAAAGTTTTATATTTATTTTAAACTTCTATAAAAGCCCCACATTTTACTTATCCATTAAAATTTTCCTCCAACAATCAAGACATCTTGGTGTTTGAGAGAAAGAAAGAGAGAGAGGGAAAAAAATCTTGCTTCGTCTACTGTCTACTGTAGAAGAAAACGAAAAAAAATCTAATAGTTTTCTTTATTTTCTATGACTATTGGTTGTTACTCAAATTTTCAAACAATAGCCTTAATATAAACATAAGTTAATTTATGATTTCATCTCAAATTTATGATTTTATCTTTTTATTATTCTCTTAATTAGTTGTGTTGCTATTTGTTCTTATTTCTTTTTAATTTATTCTTTTATTCATCTACTTTTTTTTGTACTTGTTTTATCTATTTTGAAATAAAATTATATCGAAAAACTTTAGATAATAGAAGAAGAGAAAATTAGTTTAATTTAGGAAAAACTAATAAAAAAGATATAATTTAACTTAAAAAATTGAAAATGTTATAATTGAATTAAAATTTTATGAATTAACAACAATAGAATAAATTTTTATTTTAATAATTTTATATTTTATAATGTTTAAGAATTAATTTTAATAAATAATATATATATATATAAAAGTTACTTATCTCTCCACCCTCACTTACGTCTCCCTCACATTCATCCTCTACCACACATCAACATCAACATCACCACCATCATCACCTCTCATTGGACCCCACATCCTCAAGCCCATCACAGCCGTCCATAACCTCACCCTCCTCCTCCTCTCCCTCATCATGGCCGTTGGTTGCCCTCTCTCCATCATCCTCCATTTACCCCACCTCTGTTACAAACTCTGCTTACCCCCTACCATTTCTCCGTCTGGCATGGCCAAATTCCGACGGAATCAACGACGGTCGTGATAGGTTTTTGGCTGCGACTATTCGCGCTTGAAGCGGCGGTGTTTCGGTTGGTTTTTGGCGACAGTGATGGTGGGAAAATGATGGCTGGCTCAGGAGCTTTCGTTGCTACCATCCATGGCCGGTGAGGTGGCCGAAAATTGGAGATATGTCTGGGTCGGGTTCGCAGTTTTGGGTCGGGTTTTCCGGGTCGGTTTGACAGCTTCCTCTATCTCTCTCCCCCATAAATAGGGTTGTCAAAATAACCCAGACCCGGTCCGAACCTGGACGAACCCGGATAATCCGGGTCGGGTTCAACTCGGCCCGGAATATAAAAAAATTCGGGTCCGGAATTAATTTTTAGAACCCGGATGTATCCGGGTCCGGATTCGGGTTTAGGTTAACCCGGACATCCGGAACCCGGACCCGGATATTTAATTTTAATATTATTTTTTAAATTAATTTTATTAATTAATTTAGATATATTATTGCTTAAAAATATATTAATTTTTATTTTTAGAATTTTAATAAATTAATATTAATTTATTAATCCGGGTTCAAAACCTGAAATTCGGAAACTCAGATTTTTCCGGGTTGAACCTGGACCCAGACCGGATGAAAAATTTCGGGTTAAAATCCGGGTCCGGGAAAGAGAAAATCATGTCCGAATCCGGATCCGGAAAAGCAAAATCCAGACCCGGACCCGAATTTTGCCATCCCTACCCATAAAACATTACCCAGCTTCCTCTTATTATTATTATTATTATTTTTTCACATACAAATGAAGAAACAAATGAAAGTAATTAAGATAAAGAATATGCTTTATTTCCTTTTATTTTAGTTTTTTTTTTTGGTTTCTTTTGAAAGGAGACCAACTAGATCATGTAAGAAGTTAATTTTTTTTTTAAATAAAAAGGGGAAAATGATGGTCTTACAAAGTTCGAATATAAAATTTATAATCTAAAATTAATGATGTGACAATTAACCTAATGGAGTAAGATGCCCAAAATACTCAGAGGTAGTGTAAATCTCTAGTGATCGTTGGTGATTTTATCAAAACAAAATTCAATAAAATGTATAAGCACACTTAAATCCGTCCAAGAAAACATAAATGACCCAGCAAATAAAGAAAAAGTACTGTGAAGTAAAAATTGAAAAGTACAATCCGTCGATCATTTGATACGTATTTTTCTTCACAGAACCTCAATTCAATAGACAAAAGCTCCTCTTAATTTTTCTTTTCTATTTAAATAAAAGAACAAAAGAAATTGATTACGGAGCCATTAATCTCCAAGAATTAATAAACGAAAAGGCCCATAATTTTTGTAAACCCACCCCACTCTCAAGAAATAATTACAATAAGTTTAAATTATTTTTTAAAAATTGAAATAAAGAAGATGCAATTACAATAAGTTTGGAGATTGAATCAAATAAAATAAAATACCTAAACTATTATATATAAGAACTCTTGATTCTTGCGGTATTTTAGTCATTTTATATTATCATGGTAAATTAGTCAAATAAAACTTATCTTAAAGCAACCTAAATGGTCAAAGACACCTAAGTTAAAAAAATAAAAAATTATATGAATGATTTAATTTATTGATTGTCAATACGTTTTATTGATTTATATATTTTAATTTATTGATTGTCAATAAGTTTGTTTTTTTAATTTTAAATGGCATTGGCCCGACCACTACAAATTAATTAGAGAATATTTACAATTATGTATCACAACTGTGGAGTAGAATCAGGGAAATTAAAAATGCTTAAATTATTGACGCGTGGGTTAGGCGACAATAACCATAAACATTTTTCGTGTAGTGTAAGAAGAATGCAACAACTCGTTTCTTTCGGTATTTTTGCAACAAAAGTACGTTGAACAACTTATAAAATTATTTCTCCTTTTCTTTGCCAGAATGGATGTGATCGCTTTCCCCTCTCCCGGAGCAGCTGAACTTCTTTGCTGCTTGTGACTTACCATAAATCTTCAAGCCATTCAAGCTATGCTTGAAGATGCAGAGAAGGCAAGTTGATATAAGATTGTTGCATGTAATAAGCAGGGCATCTTCCGAGGCTAGAAGTTGGGCTACAAGTATTCGTTTTGGACGTATAATATAGCTTCCAAGCTTGCGATGAGTCGAACCAAATGCAGAACAACCTAGGCTGTTATGCCCTACGATTGAGACTAAAATTGTAACTTGCAGGGTCAAAAGAAATCCTAATTTGCTTTAGGTAAGAAATCTTAATTTGCTTAAGTGTCTGCATTTGTGTACAAAGGAAAAATAAGAAATTCTGCTACATGGGGCCCGAAATTTTAATTGGCATGGTTTCTCAAACCAAATCTAAGAAGATATCTCACATTCCCCACATGGTCTCAACGCACAGGTAAGTTCTTCTCTAGCTCTGTTTTTCATTGTTTGTTATTTTTAATGTAATTACGGAGCAGAGTTAATCTCTTATCTTGACTTTGCTTTGAGAAAACTACTGTTATAACCGTTCAAGGCTCACTTACTCACTGGGAGAAGCTGCATGACGCAGGCTACAAGGATTTAGATTTTCATTCGAAGGCTCACTTGCTCATTAGCTTGTGCAATTCCTGTTAAGAGGCACATCCATTCGAAGTAATTCAATTTTATATTTTCATAGTGTGCATGTTTCGTTGCGATTAAAATGATTAGTCTCGTGTTCTTAATGTTTACTGATTTTCCAGTTATTTAGGGCCGTAAACATTTTCCAAGTACTGCATGTGGCTGCAAAAGATTGATGATGATAATTATATCTTGAGGCCCGTGTCTTGCTTTTGAGCACTCGCAGAAACAGAGCTCAAGGGAAAGAAATTGGAAGATGCTCTAAATTTACATTTGTTTCTTGTGTCATTCATTTATTTTAGACAAAGTTTGAAAAAAAAAATTATAAGTATACAATTTCCAATGGATTTTATAGAGCGGTCATCGACCACATTGATGTTATTGGAGTAGCACTGTTCTTAAGCACTGCTTTGAGGTCTCTCCCGCTCTATATACATTGATAGTCTATTCGGGTCGTACCAAATTAACTTAACTGAACTCTGAGGTAGCTGTCTATTAGAATCAACTTTTCTCCAGTTCTACAGTTAAATACGTAAGAATGGTTTTAAATTAACTGAACTCTGAGGTAGTTCTCTAAGGAAATACAAGTGGTGAATATGGTTCCAGCTTTTAAGTGTCTTAATATTCCCATTTGTTCAGCCCTGTGCGTAAACAATCAGTAATTGTTGTCCAAATTATTCTTTACTGCCTATAAGTGTTGGACTTTGTCTATTGTTCAACTTCTCAAATGGATTCCATGCAGGGTTTTGAATGTCCAATTAGGAGAAAGGTCAAGGCTTGCTTGGCTAGGAGTGGAAGCGGATCCGCTACTTCAGTCAGATGACCTTTTGAAGAAGGCTTACAACAGGCCGTCTCAGGATGTCAATGGCTCAACTCAAAAGTTCCCAAAGTGGTTGATACCAAAGAATGCCATTGGCTCTGGGCTTGGGCTCCTTGGCATCAAACAAGGGAATGTCGACTCTGTAAGGGGAAACAAGAGCTCCTAAAGTGCGAAGAAAGAGGATAGTCCGGACTGCGTAAATTTCTTGGAGTTAATCAAGTCAATTGCCCAATTTTGCTGCATTAATCTAGTAGGGAGGTGGTGGTATTCACCGTGTTTCCTGGCAAGTGTAGTTCACTGATAGACGGATTCTTTTTTTGATGTCTAAATACTATACGTGATACAACGTCGTATATTCCAATTTTTCTCCAGTTAAATTTTAGTAAGTTAGAAAAGTTAATTTTGTTCTAGCAATGAATTGTTTTCTTAATAACAATAATTGCCTGTTGCTTTGGAATCTTATTCACTCTCTGCAACCCAGTTAAATTGTGCAAATTCTACTTCAGATTTGTCGAACAGAGCTTCTCTGTGATTGTTTTGATATACTTTTGATGGCAAGTTCAAGTTTGAATCATCTTGTAATGCCAAAAAATCATAGCGCTTTTAATTACTTGATCATACTCGACTTCCTATTTAGTACTACCGTGTTGTAGTTATAGTTATTATGAAAAAGGAAATGAAACTATAATATAAATGTTGATCTTGTGTTGTATATATGATTTTTAAATAATAATTTTAACAAAATTAATAAATATATTATTGATTTTTTTATACTCCTAACTTAATTTTTAAGTCACAATAATAAATATTTATTAAATATTTTGATACTGTAACTTTAAAACTATGCTCCGTGACACTCTTATCTAATTTTAATTGTACTTTCTAGCTCGATTATAGAAATCCTTACTCGATGTACTTTACCATACAAGTTGTTACTTTACTTAATCTTACTCGACTTTAATTGCATATTTTATAACGAAATTTTTGTCAAAAAATTGGTCCCGATTCCAGCAAAACAGTAACTTTCATTCAAAAGGGTTATTGAATTCAAAAAAAAAGAAAAAAAAGAAACCCGCGTCCAGAGATGCCGTTGAAACAAAGGCCTAGACACTACATCCCATCCCTTTTTACCATATTATATAATTAAAGAGGCCGTTATTGAATTCAAAAATTATGATCCAAAATCCAAAAATAGAAGAAGAATTGGAAACATACTCGGAGTTTTAAATTGATATGAGAAAAGAATTTAGCATTTTTTGAACAAAAATTTAAGCTAAGACGAAAAAATATGCCTAAAACACCCCTCACATTATCCCAAACTTTCTAAACTCCCCCATTCCTCTGAGCATCATCTCTCCCAAATCAATCTTCCCCCAAAACCAGCCATGGCTTCAAATTCAATCAGCTTAGCACTCCAATATTGCTTGTAAGCCACCCACAAGTCCTCAACTTCACATGGACTCAAGACCAAACCCTAGCTTCCTTCCCACACATCCTCATTCACTCCATCATTACTTACCTCTCCCTCACATCCATCTTCTACCACACATCAACATCAACATCACCATCATCATCACCTCTCATTGGACCCCACATCCTCAGACCCATCACAGCCATCCATAACATTTTTCATTTTGATGCTGAATTATCATTTCACGGGATTTGGTTTCCCTGGGTTTTGGGGTTGGTGCTTCAATACTGTGTTTAATGCTTCCCTTTTGGCCCTTTTTGTTAATTTTCATTACAAGAGCTATGCTAAGAAAAAGAAGCAGGGATGATCAAAACAACTAGTAGTTTCCTTTTTTAATTTATTTGATTTTGGTTAATTATGAATGGTGGTAATGGGTTCATTGCCATTGACAGAGATGTTTTCAGTTGCCTAAACTTTGTTTTTTCAATTTTGGTACTACGTGTAATTTGTCACCACATTTGTTTAGTCTCTCCCTTTTAAATTCCCTCCCACGCACAAAAAATTCGGATTTGTATTTTGTAGATTAATATTTTTCATTTTGTTAATGAATTAACTATTATTATCTACATTAATGTGCTGGAACACAAGCCACATCAACTAGAATTAGATTATGAATTTTTGCAGCCCCAGCAAAAAACATTTATGAAAGATGTTTGGGTAAGGATTATTTTGGTCTTCTAAAGAGTAGATTAAAAGTTATTGTTCAAAGTATTAGAACATAAATAATCCCAGCTTTAACAAAATTTTGCCACATAATGATTCTTATCTCTCAACAGAAGCATATCCAATTTGTTTACTGTTCAATATATATCATCTTCTTTACTGTTCTGCCTCTAAATATTAAACTTTAAGCAAGTTGTTTTTGTTTGTGTAAGTTATCAGGTTAAGGATACTAAGCCGCTTATTAAGGCAAATGTCAGAATGAAGACTGTTCACCACACCTGATATACATGATGGCCAGGAAGATTAATTGTTCACAAGCCAATTTGACCAGTGTTAGATTTTTTGCCTTCTTTCGAGGGACAACATCATCAAATTTGAGTAGAGAATCTTTGAAAAGAATTTGGTTGAGAGTTTCACGGTAGTGAATTCTGGGAGCTTGAACTCACTTGAGTGAGATATTAGGGAGTATTGGGGATTTGGGTTATGAGTAATCATTATCCTTCCAATATGTGTAAGCTCTCACTTGTTAGTAAGATCATCTTCGTATGTTGACTCATTTTCTTTGTTATCAGGTAGAGTGTGATCTTCAAGGGTTTGAGAAAGTCTTTGCAGTAAAGTTTCCACCACAAGCAATTGCTGCGATTATGTTTGAGAAATTCAGTTTCAGATTTTCTAGGCGTGCATGTTTAATTAGTTTCGATTATAATATGTAATATCTTCCGCAAACATGCCGTATTACAAGTGATATCTTGCAGAATTCCCCCCCCCCCCCCCCCCCTCTTTTTCTTTCTGCATTAAAACCGCAACAAGCACCTGTAAAAAAGTGCTTGCGCAATGTCTTTTGTATGCGCAAGTCATCAAACATCGTTTTATGTTTGAAGTTGGGCCTTCTGAAGATTTACCCCATATGGAACAAAATATTGGTTTCGCTACTAAAATTGCGAACTATGTTTTTCTTTGTATTTTCCGCTCAACTGTTGTGCTGAATATCTTGCGAACATACGACAATTTAATCTTTGGCTGAGACTTGCTTAAAATAAAAAATGACACTTTAAAGCAATAGGAGACTTTTATATATTAAAATGGTAAACGGGTGGATAAAACTCAAAATAATTTTTTAACTTTTTATCTATTTTGACATTCGAATTTTAAACTTTAGAAGTCAAGCAATGAATAAAACTTTGTGAGAGGCTAATTAAATTCTTAGTAATTTCGGATAATTTCATTTCATCAGAACAGTTTTATCAAAAGCAATTTTATAAATCGTTGTTGAAAGCTTTATTCCTTGATAATCTTTCACATAGTTTCTGTGTAATGTGGGTAAGTCATAGACCATGGTATGATATTTATTAAATATCAAAAGATACCTCTTATATGGCAAAATTAATTAGACATGTCTTTATATTAAAACATCATTTATTTTAAAATTGTTCCAACACTAAGATTAATGTAGATCAAATTAGTCTATTACAGATAACTTCAGAAGGTTCATCAGTAGATTGTTCCAAACTTTTTGTCGTAGTTTACAAATATTTTGTTACTTATAATATAAGAAATTTTACAAGTGCTGATAAACAGGGCAGATGCTGTACAATTATTGACGTGGTTGAGCAGAATGCTAGCCCCAGACGGTAACTCCTGTGGGCACTCCTTTAATTTTGCAGCACAAAAGAACGCTCACATTGACATTGACTCACGGGTTAAAATTATCCAATTGCCCAATTTTGCTGCCTGCCGAACAGATACAACGCGGAAGTCCTCATCAAACCTTTGAGACATCCAAGAACTAGCAGGAAGAGTTGGTATTCACCCTGTTTCCTGGCAAGTATAGTTCACTACTTCACTGATAGTGGGATTCTTTTCTTGATTTCTAAATACCATATGTGATACAACGTGGTATATTCCAATTTCGAAATTGAGATGTTGTAGCTACAACTATTGTGGAAAAAAAAGTTATAATTATGAAACAAAAGTTAATAGTATGTAGTAAATATAAATTTTAAATAATTATTTTGATAAAATTATTAAAGATATAATAGATTTTTTATCATATAAGTGAAAAATTATATTAACATAACTTCTAAATTATAGCAATTAGTATTTACCAAATATTTTAGTGTTGTAGCTTTTAAGTTACAGTTGTACAATTTCAATTCCAAACACGCCCTTAGTATTACTGTGTTGTAGTTATAGTTATTGTAAAAAAAGAACTAAAACTATAATATAAATGTTGATCGTGTGTCGTATATATGATTTTTAAATAATAATTTTAATAAAATTAATAAACATATTATTGATTCTTTTATACTCCCGGTTTAGATTTTAATTCACAATATTAAATATTTATTAAATATTTTGATATTGTAACTTAAAAACTATGCTCTATGACACTCTTATCTAATTTTATTTGTACTTTCTAGCTCGATTATACAAGTCCTTACTTGATGTACTTGACCATACAAGATGTTACTTAACTTCACTTAATCTTACTCGACTTTAATTGTATATTTTATACCGAAATTTTTGTCAAAAAAATTGGTCCCAATTCCATGCTCCTTCGGGGATCCCAGCAAAACAGCAACTTCCATTCAAAAGGGTTCCATGTTGAGTGCATGTAATCTACACAAGTTTGAGAAGAAATAACCAAAATAAATAAATAAAAGAAACGCCTAGACATTAATACATATTTTATAATTAAAGAGGCCGTTATTGAATTGAAAAATTATCATCATCAACATCACCATCATCATCACCTCTCATTGGACCCCACATTCTCAGATCCATCACAGCCATTCATAACCTCACCCTCCTCCTCTTCTCCCTCATCATGGCCGCTGGTTGCACCCTCTCGATCATCTTCCACTCACCTGACCTCCACTACTGCCCCTGTTTCCCCCCTACCATTTCTCCCTCCGGCCCCCTCTGCTTCTACGCTTACATTTTTAACTCTAAAAAATACTCGAATTCCCAGACACACTTTGGATCATTTTGTCAAATTCCATCCAACGGCTCACGTTCCTCCACGTCTACCAGCATGCAACCGTCGTTGTAATGTGCTACATTTGGTTACAGACGAAGCGGTCTTTGCTTCCTATTGCGCTTGTTACCAATGCAAGTGTGCATGTGATCATGTACGGGTGCTATCTATTGTGTGTTCTGGGGTTGCGGCAGATTGGTCACTGATTTTCAGATTGTTTAGTTTGTGTTTGGTTTTGCTGTTTTGGTTCTGATGCTGAATTATCATTTCACGGGATTTGGGGTAGGTGCTTCAATGCTGTGATTAATGCCTCCCTTTTGGCCCTTTTTGTTAATTTTCATTACAAGAGCATAGAAGTAAATAATTGAATTAACTATTATTATCTACATTAATGTGATGGAACACAAGCCACATCAACTAGAATTAGATTATGAATTTTAGCAGCCCCAGCAAATAACATTTATGAAAGATGTTTAGGTAAGGATTATTTAGGAATTCTAAAGAGTAGAATAAAAGTTATTGTTCAAAGTATTAGAACATAAATAATCCCAGCTTTAATAAAATTTTGCCACATACTGATTCTTATCTCTCGAGAGAAACATATCAATAAAATGTACAAAGTTTAGAAATATAGAATGCATTAGTACATGTCAATAACAAGACCAATTAGATCATGGCATTACTTAATTTTATTTTTATTTTTTGTTTCTTTTGAAACAAGATCAATTAGTTAGATCGTTGAAAAAGGAGCAGTCATACAAAGTTTGAATATAACATTTATAATCTAAAATTAATGATGTGACAATTAACATGTTATTAACCTAGCTAATAGAGTTGGAAGTCCCAAATACATCATATTCATTTCTACCTAGAATACTTTTTTCTATAGAAAATTAATGATGATTTGTTTGTTTGCATCATGAAAGTCAAAAATAATTTTGTGAGTAATTTGATTCTTTACGGTACAAAAAATAATTTCAGAAAGTATTAATTTCTCTCATACTTTTGGGGCTAAAAAATAAATGTAAGTCTAACATATTTATTATTTTATGGTTATATATCAATCATCAGTATGTATGTTTCTTGGGAGAAGCTCCATTAATTTCTCTCATACTTTTTGATCTGATCCAATTCTAGCCTAATCAACCCGAACCCCAATCAAGTTGATATCAACACAAATTTGCCCACTCCTAGCCGGGATTGTGACCCTACAAGCTTTGAAAATTTTTGAGGTTTCGAAGTAAAATATTAAAAATTAGGTATAAAAAGATTGATTTGACCCTAAGCACTTGATATATAAACTTTATACATATAATAGAAATTTAATTTATATTTTGTAAAATAAAATCAAGTACGATTTTTTTTATTTGGTTAATTATTTTTTCATTATGACAAAATGACAAATAGCCTTTTATTAAAATTTTGATAAAACATGGGCCTAAGTCTTTGATTTTTATTTTGTTTGTTAATTTTTTTTATTTTGACAAAATGACAACAGTAACTTCAATTATGAATCAAAGTTGCCAAATCAAAATCGCTGCAGCCTTTAGCTACAAGCAAAATTCTCCAATTTCGAAATTCCCAACGACTGCATGATTTTTCCAACTTTTGTTTAATTTTTCTCTTTTCCATGGGCCCCGAACACTAAGAATTAATTTGAGAATGTTATATTTTCCAATTCTCTTTTTGTCGTGACATAATAGATTCAAACGGAATCACATACTTTTTCAAATGTCCAATATCATATTATAGAAATGCTATCTTTTCTTCCTTTTCTTAATTAAATAAAATAAAAAAATTAATGACAGAACCACTGCTGTGTGATATCGATGAAGTCGCATTCGCCTACCTAATATTGCGCAATCAGATAGAAAAAAGGGTCGGCTGCATGATTTTTTTCCAACTTTTGTCTTATTTTTCTCTTTTCAACTACAAATTAATCTGTGAATGTTATATTTTCCAATTCTCTTTTTGTCGTGACATAATAGACTAAAACGGAATCACATACTTTTTCAAATGAACAAATGGCTTTGGCCTAATAAACACGATAATTCCCATGATTTACTTTGTACAAACCTTATGCTAGGTTGTTGCTAAAAACGACCCTTAGCGTTTTATCAACAATTAACCAACACCCGCATTGTCTAAAAAATTGAAAGTTTAATTTCTATAAAGTTGAACATACCCACCCAAACACGGCTTTAGTTGAACCAAATTAAAGAGGCTACAAACAAGTGTTGGTAGCAATAGCAAAAGCAAGTGGTGGGATTCTTTAAAGAGGTTAATTTGTCCAACATACAAGTTGCCTTTTTCCTTCTACTTTACTATCTTTATAGGATTCCTCATTCTTTTCAATGGGAAAAGTAGAAAAATTTTGGCCTAATAAACACGATAATCATAAGAATGCAAACACAAAAGAACGCTAGCCCCACACGGTGACTCCTGTGGAGACTCCTTTAATTTTGCAGCACAAAAGAACGTTCACATTGACATTGACTCGATTATTGAGGTGGTGGTGGATCAGAAAGCTAGCCCCACACGGTGCTCCTGTGGGGACTCCTTTAATTATGCAGCACAAAAGAACGTTCACATTGACATTGACTCGAAGGTAAAAATTAAATATCTCCTATGGTATAAGAAGAATGCAAACATGCTTGAATGAACATTCTCACAGAATACATAAAACCTACTTTCCTCTGAGCATTTTAGCAGCAAGAAAAGCAATTGCAGCATTTACCTTTTGATCTAATATCAGAATGGTTGATGCGATCGTTTCCTCTCTCCTGGACCAGCTGATCTCTGTTGCGGCTGATGAAGTGAAACAGCAGGTGAGGCTTGTGACTGGTGTCGGAGAAGAAGTGAAAAAGCTTACCACCAATCTTCGAGCCATTCGAGCTGTGCTGGAAGATGCAGAGAAAAGGCAAATGCAGCGCGACAATACTGTTACTTTTTGGCTAGATCAGCTCAAAGACGCATCGTACGACATGGAAGACGTGTTGGAGGAGTGGACCACTGCAAGGCTCAAATTGCAGATTGAGGGCGTTGATGATGACAATGCTCTTGCTCTTGCTCCTCATAAGAAGAAGGTACGCTCCTTCTTTTGTGCTGTATCAAACTGCTTTGGTAGTTTCAAACAACTTAGTCCTCGTCATGACATTGCCGTCAAGATTAGGGAAATCAATGGAACGCTAGATGATATTGCCACTCGAAAAGATACGTTTAAATTTGTTGAGAATGTGAGCAACAATGTTAAGAAAGGCGTGATGGCGCAAACCACCGCCTTGATTGATGAGGGAGAGGTTTGCGGTAGAGTTGATGAGAAAAATGAGCTCTTAAGCAAGTTGTTGTGTGAAAGTAGTGAACAACAAAAAGGCCTTCATGTCATCTCACTAGTTGGCTTAGGGGGTATAGGTAAAACTACTCTTGCACAACTGGCCTATAATAATGATGAGGTTAAAAGAAATTTTAAAAAAGTTATATGGGTGTGTGTATCAGACACTTTTGAGGAGATTAGGGTTGCCAAAGCAATCATTGAAGATCTAGGCGAGTCAGCTTCTGGTTTAAGTGAATTCCATTCTCTTATGAGCCATATCCATAGATCAATTGAAGGAAAAAAGTTTTTTCTGGTTTTAGATGATGTGTGGGATAGAGATTTTAAAAAATGGGACCCATTCTTTTCTTGTTTAAAGAATGGCCACCATGAAAGTAAAATTTTAATTACTACACGTGATAGGTTAGTTGCACTACAGTTGGGATCAATAGATATTATCCCTGTCAAGGAGTTGGCTGAAGAGGAATGTTGGTTACTGTTTAAGCAGATAGCATTTCTACGTAGGTCCTTTAAGGATCGTGAAAAATTAGAACCAATGGGGCGAAAAATTGCACACAAGTGCAAAGGCTTGCCTCTTGCTGCAAAGGTAATAGGGAATCTCTTGCGCTCTAAAAGTACAGTAAAAGAATGGCAAAGAATTTTAGAGAGTGAAATGTGGAACTGGAAAGTAGAAGAGATTGGGCAAGGTCTTTTGGCCCCTTTGTTGTTGAGTTATAATGATTTACCCTCCAATTCTATGGTAAAATGGTGCTTCTCATATTGTGCTGTCTTTCCAAAAGACTACATTATGTATAAAGAGGAGCTGATTTCACTATGGATGGCTCAAGGTTACCTTAATGCAGAAGAAGACGAAGAGATAGAGATGATTGGGGAAGAGTATTTCAACATTTTAGCAGCACGCTCTTTCTTTCAAGAGTTTGAGAAAAATGATGACGATGATGATATTCTGAGTTGCAAGATGCATGACATAGTACATGATTTTGCTCAATTCGTAAGTAGCAAAGAATGTTTGTGGCTAGAAATAAATGGTACCAAAAAATCAGTCATAAACTCTTTTGGTGACAAAGTCCGTCACTTAGGGTTAAATTTTGAAGAAGGAACTTTATTTCCTATGTCCACTCCTGAATTTAATAGATTGCGTACCCTCTTAATTTCTGATGAAAGTCCTTCCAATCCGTCTCTTAATAGTAGCGTCCTTATGGAGTTATTTAGTAAATTGGCATTTTTAAGGGCATTAGTTATAAGCCAATGGTCCTTCTCAAATTCGATTATAGAAATTCCAGAAAATGTTGGAAAATTGATACATTTAAAATATCTTAATTTATCTGAATTAGACATAGAGAGACTGCCTGAGACTTTGTGTGAATTATATAATTTACAAAAGCTAGATATTAGTTGGTGCTCAAAACTTAGAGAATTGCCTGCGGGGATTGGGATGTTAAAGAACATGAGGAGTTTACTGAATGATGGTACTGATTCGTTGGAGTACCTGCCAATAGGGATTTCCAGATTGACCAGCCTTCGAACATTAAAAAAGTTTGTTGTGGGTGGAGGTGTTGATGGTGGCAGCACGTGTGGGCTTGAATCTCTGAAAAATCTTCAACTCCTTCGTGAATGTAGAGTAGAAGGGCTGAGTAATGTATCGCATGTAGATGAGGCTGAGAGGTCACAACTTTACAATAAGAAAAACCTCCTTCGTTTGCGTCTTGAGTTTGGTAGAGTCGTAGATGGGGAAGGCGAAGAAGGGAGGAGGAAGAAGATTGAGAAAGATGAACAACTTCTTGAAGCCTTACAACCGCCTTTGAATGTAGAGGAATTAGAGATTGAATCCTACGGAGGCAACATTTTTCCCAAATGGTTGACTTCACTGACCAATCTAAGGAATTTATATCTTTCCTCGTGTTTTAACTGTGAGCATTTGCCTCCTTTGGGAAAATTGCCTCTGGAAAAACTCCATCTGTGGTACTTGGAAAGTGTAAAAAGAGTGGGTAATGAGTTTTTGGGAATAGAAGAAAGCAGTGAGGACGGCCCATCTTCATCTTCATCGTCATCATCAGTTATTGCCTTCCCCAAATTGAAATCACTCATAATTTGGGAAATGGAGGAATTGGAAGAGTGGAATTACAGGATTACGAGGAATGAAAACATCTCCATCATGCCACGTCTTTCTTCCTTGATGATTTGGTGTTGCCCCAAATTAAAGGTGCTGCCGGATTACCTTCTTCAATCGTCGACGCTGCAGGAATTGACTATTGAGGGATGTCCTCTTCTGGAAAACCGTTATAGAAAGGGGAAAGGAAAAGACTGGCATAAGATATCTCACATTCCCCACATCAGGTGGTGGTAAATTCTCGAATGGTTGCAATTACTATCACCCACCGGTAATTTCTCTCCTCTATTTTACTTTGTTGTTACTTCAAACATCGACACTGCAAACATTGACAATTTGTACATATCAATAAAATATAGAATGCATCTGTACATGTCAATAACAAGACCAATTAGATTATGGCATTATTCTTTTGAAACAATATCAATTAATTAGATCATGCTAATTAATTGCCCACATCAAGTGGTCGCCGTAAGAGATCACTCGCCGGTAATTTCTCCTCCTCCTCTGATTTACTCCGTTGTTGCTTGCAATGAAATTAATAAAAATAATTATATTTTGAATTAAAATTCTATATAGAATCAATCTTGGTATAAATATGTAAAATTCCTAGTTATCAAAATCTGTTAAACTTGTTTTCTAAAGATTAAATAATAAATAAATACAAGTGTAGTCTGTTGAGATTTCTATATTTATTTACTTTTAAAAAATATGTGCTCTTTTGTAAAATTTCGTGCAATGTAATTTATTTTTTAATGTACGAAAATTTGTTATGTGTAACTTGCTGAGAGACAAAATCTGTGATACGTGTGCAGTAATGTTGAAAACTAAATTATCAATTTTATCTTATATAATGATAATCGTATTTTTTTATACGTGACATCAATTCTTTAAAGTAATTGTGTAATTGTTCTTTGTAGTACATTAGCTCACTTTGTTTTATTTCATACGAGTTTAATTATGTTCACCAGGGATTCGAGGAAATGTCAGAACCACACTAGCAATTCACAGGTCCAATCTAATTTGGTAATTCACTTGCTTTATTTTATAGAATTTCATTTCCATCTTCTTCTATTGATATCTTGTTGTGAATAAACAAGAACAGAGAAGTAAAGATATATCAAAACGTACTATTACGATGATGCTAAAGCAAGCTCAAGCTCAAGCATTGCATTTTTATTTTATTTTATTTTTAGAATTTTCATTTCCACCTGCATTGCATTTTAATTGTTTTTTCAGTTGAGGATGGATAGCTGCCTGAACGGCATGATGATTTTTATTCCGTGATGTTAAGGTGCTGAGATCATCATTTCTATCTTGTTTCATTCTTGGAATCATTTATCCTGTATAAACATATTGAATTGTGCTGTTACTATCATATGCTTCAATGGAGGAAGGAATTTGGCGTTGACACTATTATGCAGGTAACCACACTTTATATTTTGCACAAATTTGCGTTGTCAGAGTATCCTTTAATATTCATTGTGTTTCTTTGTGTTATCAGGTTATCAAGGTTTGTAGAGTATCATCTCCAAGGGTTTGAAATAGCCTTTGCAGTAAAGTCAGCTGTCACCAGCTCGTGCAATTGCACATTCATTCAAAGTACTTCAACATTCGATTTTCAAGTTTTGTATGTTTAGTTGCGATTAAAATGTTTAGTCACTCATTTTTAATCATTTCTGATTTTCGAGTTCTTTAGGGCCGTAAATGGTTTTTCAAACTAATTCTTACTTTTTAGGTTGATTTCCTTCTCGTGGAGAACATTGGCGAGTCCAAGGATTAGGCTGGCGATGGAACTACTACCTCTGTTGTTATTGTGCCAGATTTGATCGCTGGACCTTGAACAAGAAAGCCTTACACGCATTCTTTAATCCAAGAGTTCTCTAAAGCAAAAGAGCAGTAGAAGGAATAGTGATGGCCGGATCTGCTCTATTTTAATTGAAGATCTCTGTGATGTTGAGGAGCTTAAAGCCGTTGATGCTTTTTGAATATTGTTATTACAGATGAATTGATTCCTGAAGACGAGTATCTAATGATTGTTAAGGTGTATTTTCATAAACTTCCTTCCTTAACAAATGTTTCAATGCTTGCTGTAGTAACAATTTCATATCTTGCATCTCTCGGGTGCATCATGTTCATGGGTTTGAAAAAGCATTTGTGGTAAAGCTTCAAAGCTTGTACAATGGCTGCGAAAAGGCACATTCAATTCGGTACATTTTGGTGCTGTCTTCTAATGCTAATATCATATTTTGTATAGCAATTAAAATTTAGGTATACAATCTTAATATGCAATAAACCATTTTGTACAAAGCTATCTATTAATTATATGGTGACTGGAATTTTAATTATCATATGAATTTAATTTTTTTTGTAACTGTCTTTTACTTTGCTTGTACAGAGTACATGTTTTGGCTGATATGTCTAATTCGGAGAAATTCATTTCCATCGGTTTCCGCTGGCTTTAGCACAAACAGAAACAGAGCTCTGGGAAAAGTTTTACTTCTTATGGTTTTGTGCCTCTGTTTCTTCATTCATCATGTTTTTCGAATTCATGCTCTCATTCAGAGGGTAAAGCCTTTTGCAGGCTGCTTTGTAGCCAAACTTTGACGCCATTGATGCATGAGTGTCATTTAGATTTTCCAAATAACTGTTTGATTGGAGAAGAATAAGAATACAGATCTATCACCTCAAAGTCTGATTTCAAATTTCCTTTACTTAATCAACTAGCATCCTTTCCAAGTCCAGATACTTACCAGTAGTGAGACTTTGCTACGGAAGTACAATTTCTCTTGTTATACAGTTAAACATGTAAGAAGAGTTTTAAATTTACAGAATTCTGATATAGTTCTCTAAGGAAATGCGAGTGGTAAATCTGGTTCCAACTTTTAATAGGCTTAAGAGGCCCAATTGTTCAGCCACAGTGATTGCCGTCTAAATTCTTCTTTACTGTCTATATGTGTTGGAGTTTTGTCTATTGTCCAACTTCTCAAACGCCATGCAGGGTTTTCAATGTCTAATTAGGAGAAAGATCAATGGATGACCTTTTGAAGAAGGCTTACATAACTGGCCATCTCAGTATGTCATGGCTCAGCTCAAAAGTCCCCAGGTGGTTGATCCCAAAGAATGCCATTGTTTCTGGGCTTGGGGCCCTTGGCGTCAAGCAAAGTAGTGTTGACTCTATTGAAGGGGAAATAGGGGCAACTAAAGCTCGAAGAAAGAGGATAATTCGGAGGAAGATGACGGCATAAATTTGTTGGAGTTAATACAGTCAATTGCCCAATTTTGCTGCCTGTCGAAGAGACACAGCATAGAAGCCCTCATGAAACTCTGAGACACAGATAGAGGGGTTCTTTTCTTGATGTCTAAATACCGTATGTGATAAAACATCGTGTATTCCAATTTTTCTCCAGTTAAATTTTAATAAGTTAGGAAAGTTAATTTTGTTTTAGCAATGAATTGTTTTCTTAATAATAATAATAGCCATGTTCCTCTGAATTCTTATTAATGCCAGACCAACAACTACTAGGTTCATCTCTCGCTCACTTCCTCAGGGATTCTCGAGGGCATTCTTTGGCAGGTAGTCTTTCTTGTTGAGCTCCTGGAATTACTTTTAATTTATCATTTTTTGGGTTTTGCTTTTTGATTGCTTTTTGATTTGTGTATTTATGGCTTTGTCGCTAATTAATCTTGGCCGTTTTAAATCTGTGCTGGATTTAGAAGTTTGGAGTTAAAAACTGTTAAAGCTTAGACTAGTAGAAGAAATTTATACATTCATTTATCTTGGACAAAGCTTTTGGAAAAAAAAAATTATAAGTATACACTTTCCAAAGGTTCAGTGATGTTTGATTGGTTTTAAGATGTTGGATCTCTCATCAGATTTCTTATGTATCGACCGCTGTTGCCACAGGATGCTCGCAGATCCTGCTTTTTTGTATAAACTTATACTGGAGCAGGCTGCCACAATTGGTTGCACTGTTTTGTGGGAGTTGGAGAATCGCAAGGAGAGGTGTGTTTTTTCTTTCATAACAAAGGAACTTTCCCCTTGCTTTTTATTTTTATTTTATATATTAAGCTAATAAATGTTTGTTTCTGTCATGATAGGATAAAGCAAGAATGGGATCTTGCCTTAATAAATGTGCTCACAGTAACAGCATGTAATGCTTTTGTTGTTTGGTCGCTTGTTCCTTGTCGTTCTTATGGAAACACCTTCCGGTTTGACTTGCAAAATACATTACAAAAGCTCCCAAACAATATATTTGAACGGAGTTACCCATTTCGAGAATTTGACTTGCAAAAGAGAATCCACTCCCTTTTTTACAAGGCTGCAGAGTTGTGTGTGGTGGGATTAACTGCAGGAGCAGTGCAAGGTTCTTTGTCAAACTATCTGGCTGGTAAAAAGGACAGGAAAACATTGTGGCAAAACTTCCTTTTCATTCCTCTTTCACTTATTCGTTATAAATAAAGAAAACTTAGAAGATTGTTCTGTTTACTGTCTAAGCCAGTTTGACATTTGTTAAATTTGGGCCACCTCTAATGTCTGACAGGTTATCTGTGACAATCCATCTGTGAGTACTAGTGCGCTTGGTTATGGTGCTTTCCTTGGACTATATGCAAACATGAGATATCAGCTATTGTGTGGATTTGATAGAGCGGTCATCAACCATTTTGATGTTATTGGAGTAGCACTGTTCTTAAGCACTGCTTTGAGGTATACATTGATAGACTATTCTGGCTGTACCAAATTACCCTTGTTTTAATGTTTTGTTTGTTAAACTTTGACTGGGGAATCTGTTTGTTTGTCTGATATGATGTTAGTGTGGTTTCTATTGAAGTGTGTTGATCTATCACCAAGTATTATTTCAATTTTTCTTTATTTAATCCACTTGCATCCTTTCCAAGTTCAGATCCTTGACAATAGTGAGACTTCGCTGTAGAAGTACAATTTATCTAGTTTTAGAGATAAATACGTAAGAATGGTTTTAAATTAACTGAACTCTGAGGTACTTCTCTAAGGAAATACAAGTGGTGAATATGGTTCCAACTTTAAAGTGCCTTAATATACCCATTTGTTCAGCCCTGTGCGTAAACAATCAGTAATTGTTGTCCAAATTATTCTTTACTGCCTATATTTGTTGGACTTTGTCTATAGTTCAACTTCTCAAATGGATTCCATGCAGGGTTCTTAATGTCCAATTAGGAGAAAGATCAAGGCTTGCTTGGCTAGGAGTGGAAGCGGATCCGCTACTTCAGTCAGATGACCTTTTGAAGAAGGCTTGCAACTCAAGTCCCCAAAGTGGTTGATATCAAAGAATGCCACTGTCTCTGGGCTTGGGCTCCTTGGCATCAAACAAGGGAATGTCGACTCTGTTGAAGGGGAAGCAAGGGCTCCTAAAGTGCGAAGAAAGAGGATGGTCCGGAAGAAGGTGATTGCATAAACTTTTTGGGAGTTAATAGCCCAATTTTGCTGCCTGTCGAAGAGATACAACACGGAAGTCCTCATCAAACTCTTTGAGACATCTCAGAACTAGTAGGGAGGTGGTGGTATTCACCGTGTTTCCTGGCAAGTATAGTTCACTAATAGAGGGATTCTTTTCTTGATGTCTAAATACTATATGTGATACAACGTCGTATATTCCAATTTTTCTCCAGTTAAATTATAGTAAGTTAGAAAAGTTAATTTTGTTCTAGCGATGAATTGTTTTCTTAATAACAATAATTGCCTGTTGCTCTGGAATCTTATTCACTCTTTGCAACCCAGTTAAATTGTGCAAATTTTACTGCAGAATTGTCGAACAGAGCTTCTCTGTGATTGTTTACCGACCAATCTTTAATAAATTATGTTGGGGAGAAATATCCCCAATAAGCTAACATTGACTAGGCACTACACCCCATCCCCTCTTACAATATTTTGTAATTGAAGAGCCCATTAATAAATTGAAAAATTATGATTCAAAATCCAAAAATAGAAAAAGATTGTTAGAATGAAGATTGTTCACTACACCTGGCATATATGATGGCGTGGAAGATTAATTGTTCACAAGCCAGTTTGATGAGTGTTAGATTTTTGGCTTTATATATTATTGGAGCTCTCCCTTTTGAGAGATATCTCATCAAATTTGAGTAGAGCTCTCCCAATAATTATAAGCTCTCATTTGTTTGTAAAATCATCTTCTTGTATTGATTGTGTTTCCTTGTGTTATCAGGTAGAGTATCATCTTCATGGGTTTCAAGAAGTCTTTGCAGTAAAGTTTCAACCACATTCATTTGGAGTAATTCAGTTTCAGATTTTCAAGGCGTGCATGTTTAAGTAGTCTCGATTAAGATATTTTAGCCACACATTCTGAATCTTTTCTAATTTTCAAGTTCCTTAGGGCCACGACTAGTTTTTCAAGTCTGCATGTGGCTGCAAATGATTGATGGCCATAAAATTATCTTGAGCCTTGAGGCATTGCGTTTGAGCGCACACAGAAACAGAGCTAAAGGAAAAGAACCTGACAGTAGAAGATGCTCTAAATATACAAAAGTATATTTCTACTTCTTGTGGTTATTTTACTTTTGTCTCTTCGGTCATCATATTTGATTAATTGTTCAAATTCACACTCTCACTTATTATTTAAAACCATTTTTATGTGGCTTGCAAGCTAATTAAGTTAAAGCAGAAACAATACTCTAGACGAAGATGAGCAAATTGAAGGTGATAAGTGCATATATAGTGGCCAAGTCGCTTATTATACTTCATCTCTCATACTAACATGATTCTGAATTTGAATTTCCATGAATAATTGTTAGGCTGGTGCACTTATTCTTGAAAGGGCGTTAAGCTACCTTATAAAATTGGAAGGTTATTATTGTTAGGCTGGTGCACTTATTCTGAATTTGACTCAGGTTTTTATCATCAACCACATCATCTTATTCACCATTTTGGATATATATAAAGATTAAAGTTTCTAACAGTTGTTTCGGATTCTTGTGTAATTAGATAAATGGGGCAAATGTCAGAACAAAGATTGTTCAGTGCTGCTGGTAGGGCAAGGATGATGATGGTGAGGAAGATTGTTCACAAGCCAAGTAGAGCCCTCCATTTTGAGAAATATCATCCTCAAATTTGAATTGTTGAGCATATGAAGTGATGCTAAAGCCTTAATATTAAGTCTTTCTGAAAGTTAAGTAGTTGCAAAATTCTTTTTTTTTTTTCCTTTTTTTTTCTCCGATAAAATTGCCACAAATGGAAGCGATTGGCTTGATTTTTGCTTCTGTAAAAAGTGGTGGGAGCAATGTCTTGCGTACCCGCAAGTTATAAATCGTCATAGTTTAAATGAAGAATCCCGAGTTGCCATCCAAAACTAAAGAAATTGCAAATTAAGTAGTTCATTACGAATGATATATTTTGAGTTGCTAATTATTAAGTATTTCATTCAAAAATGTTCTCGTTCCCACAATTCCTAATGTTTAAAGTGCATCATTGCTCTACTTACCCATAAATGTAAATGATTATTTTACCCTTAATGACGAAAATAAATAGATGACTGCAATATAGATATTAAATAATAAATAAAATAAAAAATCAGACCCGTGGATCGTGGCGATGGCGGATTGGGGCTTATTATCAAGTTGTTTAAGAATTTTAAAATTTCAATTTTTTTTTAAACCTTGAATTTTGGTTAAGTGATAAATTTGGTGGTAGCATAAGAGAATTCATAATACTGAGAAAATGATTATTTTACCCTAAATGTATATATGTTGTGTTATTTTAGCTCATTAACTTTGTTAATTTGGGGCAATCGTTGGTAACTGTTGCAGAAGAGAAAATTTATGATTCGTTTGTAAATCAAGTTCCTATCCGTCGTCCCTCCTAATCCATTCTTCGGCGAAGTACGCCTGACATTCTTGTACCTTACAACGTCATATTTGGCACAAAATTCAAGAAGCTTAAACCAAACACTAAACTATTATTAGTTCTCAACATTTTATATCATTCGACGTTTTGTGTCAGAATAAATATTTTTATCTTTGAGCTTCTCAAGCACTTATTCATGGCTTATTTCTCAACTCACTATAGATTAATGATGCTGATGAAATTGTGGATTAACCAGACAATATTGTAATTATTACACATACACACAAGCACACGTACATACGTACAAAAGCATATAGGAGTTGACCTTGCTCAGGATTAAAAAAAATGAATAAAATTTTCCAATAATTAATTAAGATAAAAAAAGATCATTAAAACCCGAGTACCCCTCGCAATTGTGTCACTTGAATTTTCTGTTTTTATGCATATATAATATTTTTGGAATGAATCTATAATGATGTTAATTTTTTAATGAGCTTAATCTTAAATTAAAATTTTCTTTTGAAAAAAAATGACGAAATCTTAAAATATTATAAAATATAGATCAGTTGGAAAACTATTCCTAGAAATGCATCTTAGTTTTATTCTGTTTCATTTCGCACTTGCGAGGAATTAGAAATTGAACAATAATTTTAGACTTTTCATTGTCTTTGTGGTTATATGGTTGTCTTTAATATAAATATATGATCCCGGAGGCCAAATGTCTAATTCACATGCATTTACCTAGTACTTTTTTTCCTTTTTCTTTGTTTTTGGGATAGGGCAATTACTTAATACCTTGAAGAAAGAGAGAGAAAATATAATTCTAGCCAATTTGTTGCAACAAAACTTTCATATCAAGCGTTGGCATAAATTATTATGCCAATTTGTTCAAGACAATATCTTTAGTTGGCATGTAATTTTCATTAGCCGGCGTCTACTCTTAATTTATGTCAAATTCAGTAATCGCTCCGCCCCAATAATGTTGCCTTTGATCTCTCAGCCCCAGTAAAAGAATTGGCTGAAAGAGAATGTTGGTCGCTGTTTAAGCAAGTATGCTTTTGGCGGTCATTTGAGGATCTTCAAAATTTAGAACCAATAACCAATCAAATGAAAAATTGCATACAAGTGTAAAGGCTTACCCGTTAATGCAAAGGTGATAGGAATTCTCTTGCTGAACATATACACCCTTTTCTTTATAATCTTTTACTTTTGCTCTTAAGCTAAAGCATTAAAAGGCCCAATATCCACTCTTTATATATAGTAGTTTATGGTTCGGGATCATAAAGTGCAGAAAATATTCGGAAAAATTTTAAAATCGTGGGGGTTTTAAAAATTTAAAACTTAAAGTGCTTAAACTGAACAGTTAATGTGTTTTTCGGGACATTCCCGCATTTTAAAACTCCAGACTGAAATATTTTTTTTTTCTCTCTCTCTCTCTCTCTCTCCATATATATATATATATATTGAGAATGCCAATTTCCCCCCATATTGTAATCAATTTATATCATTTATATCCTACTCTTATATAACAGCCAATAACTCTTGGATAGCATAATATAACAATATTATCTTTAATTTTAAATGCACTTTTATTTATATTTATTATAAATTAACTAAAACATGTGAATGAAAACTAAAATAAAAAATTAAATATTAAAAACAATAAATATATGTTTTGATGTGAATAAAAAATTAATAGTAAAATATTTTTCTTGTACTTCTTTTATTTTCAAACATTTTCTAATAATGCATATATAAGAAAATTATTATAAATTAATAAATAAAATATTATAAAATTAATAATAAAATATTTTTCTTGTACTTTTGTATTTTATATATTTATTATAAGAAAATGTTTATAAAACAAAAAATACAAAAAAATTATTATTAATTTTTTTATTCACATCAAAACGTATATTTCTTGTTTTTAATAATTTTTTTTTACCATTCAATATGATTTGTTTAATGTTTAATAAATATGAACAAAGGTGTATTTGAAAATAAAGATAATATTGTAGGAAACATTTACCATTTTCTAAGAGAAGCTTAAGAGTGAGTAAAGGCTTGTTTAAACCAGATATTTTGAGCCATATATTTTAAAATACCTCAAGGCACCCTCATTGTTAAATATGCTATATTTCTACTCTTACTTTTTCTTTCCTTTTATAATATTACCATTACAACAATATTCTAACCTTTTTGAGGATATCAATGAAAAGAAAAAAAAATAATTTATCAAATTCGCCTTAAAAGTAACATAAGAAATTTCACAAATTTTTATGTTATTATTTTACTTTTATGATTAATTTGGTAAATTATTTTTTATAAAATAACTACTAGTAAAATTGTTGCAAATATATCAAACATTTCTTTAAGTTGGATAATATTGATTTATTTATAAATAAATTATTGGCTATTAGTTCTTTCACTTTGAAATTTATTAGTTAATTTGCTAATCAATAATTATTGGTTAATTCGCTAATTAAACTTTTATAGATAAATTAATTAATGTCACGAATATTATTGCAAGGTATTATTATAAAAACAAATAGAAAGTAAGCGCACAGATGTAATATATTTAATTACAAAGGTATTTTGAGATATTTTTGAAATTATAAGAACGAAACAAGCATTTACCTGTTGAGAGAAGATGAAATGGGAAACATTCAAGGGTCAGGATATATGATGAGTTAAGGATTAGGTCTTATAAAATATTGATTTCGGGAGATGATTTTGGAGTGTTTCAACCCTAAATTCATTTGGGAAGGCTCATTGACGTACAAATTAAAGGTGGAAAGTGTAGAGAGAGAGAGAGAGAAGGAGAAAGTGTGTGTTTAGAGTGAGAGATGTGTAATTCAAGTAAACAAGTTGGATACTTGGATTTTTCACTAAAAAGAGTAAGATTTCCATCATTGTATCATTATTTATGCTAAATTTAATTTAAAGATTTGTTTATTTTATTTAAATTAATGTTTCCAACATATGGTAAAGTGGTACGAAGATAAATTTTGTAATTTGTGGATTACTTTAGATGCACAAGAGCACCAACAAGGCATTGTAGAGCCAAAAAGATTTAGCACTTGATGTTTCTGGTTCGATTTATAAATAGCTAATAATTGTGTATTATGTTTATGTGGTTATTAATGAGATTGGTGGTAATGTAGCTCTATAATTAACTATTTATTTCCAAAACCAAGGAACTTCATATCGTATTTTCTTCCAAAACTAAGGAGCTTCATATCATGTATTTCATTAAAAAATAGTCTCACTCTTAGACTTTATGACTTGCTGTGAAAAATAAATGATGATAAATTTTCATACAAATTTATTTTTATAAATTAATACGACATTAGTTCATTGCATGAAATATAAAAGTAGGTAACAGTTGGTCCTTTGAGGATCATAAAATTTAGAACCAACCGGTCTAAAAATTGCATGCAAGTGCAAAGGCCTGCTCTTGTTGCAAAGGTAATAGGGAATCTCTTATTCTCTAAAAACGTAGTAGAAGAATAGAAAAGAATTCTAGATGGTGATATGGGGAAGCTAGAAGAGACAAGAAAAGGTCTTTTGGCTCCTTTATTGTTGAGTTATATTGCTTTGCCACCCATGGTAAAATGATTTTTCTCATATTGTGCCGTCTTTTCAAAAGACTACAACATGTATAAAGAGGAACTAATTACCCTATGAATGACTTAAAGTTACTTTAGTATAGGAGAAGGCAAAGAAATGGTAATCCAATCCGATCTGATAGTAGTAGTTTATTTTAAATTTTGTTCATTTGATTTCATAGTATTAGTTTTCATTTTTTTTAAATTAGTAAAAACAAACTAAAATGAGATAATTTTGAAAAAGAATCAAAACATAAAAAGGATCAAAATAACCTCTGTTCTGAACATTATCTGTGTCCATCATAATTGACCCGAATTTGATTTTAGCTCAATTCCAATCTTGGCCGCATATAATTATAACTTGATCTGATCCAAACTCAACTGCAAACTTTGAGCTGCACTTTGGTTATCACACCAAATGATAGGAGCAGAGACAAGAGAAATGTCAATTTCAGTCAACAAGGACTTGACTGTTTCTATATGAACATCAAATTCAGTAAAAAAGTTGTTATCTAATGACAAAAGAATTTGTCTAAAATTCCAATTGAACGCCAAGTAAAATCTGAGATCAAAGGAAATTCTAATATGACATCTAATAGCTAAGTAGAAAATAAACATATTTAATGAGGGTATTTGTGAGAAGAAAACTGATTTTCTATTCAGATATTTTATCATTTAGATAAAATTGAAGAGATTTTACTTTTTCTCTTCAGATAAAAATGTCTTACAATAAAACTCCATGTAAATTTTTCAATTTAGCCATAGCATATGGATCCGATCCATTTCTTGTCTATATGGCGGATAAGTTTTATTATCGGGTAGACAAAAGCAAAAGCCATTATCTTACTAATTCATTTGGTCATTTGAAACTCCAAGATCTAATTCAAAGTGCGCGACTCAAATAATGGCAATTAGTAATTTATTACATCTGCAGTTAGATACTTTGTTTGAGAAAAAAGAATAAAATCAGTTCCATAATGATTTTAATTACAATAAATATCATACTATGGTCTATGGACACGCCTCATATTACAAAGAAAATACGTGAAATATAATTAAGGGATAAAGCTTTCGACAACCATTTATAAAATTGTTTTTGGAAAATTGTTCAGATGAAATGAAATTACTAAGAATTTAATCTGCCTCTGAAGGAGGATTACTTTTAGGTGATTTTTCTATTTATAGCTATTATGTAGTCGTTAGAAATTTCAAATTCTGAGAATTTTTCTTGTAGC
Source organism: Citrus glauca (assembly GCA_029633175.1). Classification (NCBI taxonomy): domain Eukaryota; kingdom Viridiplantae; phylum Streptophyta; class Magnoliopsida; order Sapindales; family Rutaceae; genus Citrus; species Citrus glauca. The sequence goes on from JAQOOD010000005.1 coordinate 12,437,476, forward strand.
TACAGGTTGCAGTCATTTTGATTTGGAGACTGATTGATAATTAAAGCTAATGTTGCAAGTTAAAAAAAGAAAAATAATTAAAAAATAAAAATTAAGGAGTTAGGCCCAAACTTTATTAAACTTTTAAAGACTCCATGCTTTGATGGCATCAAAATTTGGCAACAAAGCTGCCTAGAAAAAGGCTTTAAATTCTTAATGAGGGCATGAATTCGAACAAATATGGTGAATGAAGAAACAAAGGCATATAATACCAAAAGAAGTAGAGCTCTGTTTCTGTATGTGCTCAAACCAATGGAATCCGATGGAAATGAATTTCTACGAATTAGACGTGTCAGCTAAAACAGGTACTCTGTACAAGCAAAGTAAAAGAGAGTTGCGAAAAATTTTAAGATAATTAAAATTTCAGTCACCATATAATTAATAGAAAACTTTGTACACAATGATTTATTGGAGATTAAGATTGCAAACTCCTTAGATTGGTCAGTGAAGTCAACCATTTGGGAAAAATGCTGCCTCCGTACAACAAAATCCCTAATTTTCTGTAGTTTACCTATTGTTCTTATATTTTTTACTAGCTATAGAGGTGTAAATGCATTATTTTTTTATGAGAAAGTTTCATCTTTATTATTGCAATTATTTGTATTTTTCCTTCCCTATAAATATATATCCCCAACTATTAGGTAACTTTTTATTTATTTATTTGAAATCTAAACAAATTTGAATGTTACTGGAGTCTGAATAGGTTTAAATGAATATGTCACATTTATATGCTTATTTTTTATTTTTTGGTGTATGAGTGCAAGAGGTAAGTTGTTTGTTTTTACAAATTCAAAGCATCTTAAATTTAATATTTTTACTCTTATGACCTTGAAAGTAGTGTATATACTTGAAGTTTAAAATAGGTTTATATTTTCAGTATTATCTAATACAATAGTTTTTATATGTTATAAATATTTTTAAGGGAAGCATTTGATATATAGTTTATGAAAAATTATTTGATAAAATTATTTTTTACAATTTAGCATGATATTTACACATAAAAAAGTTGTTATCTAATAACAAAAGAATTTGTCTAAAATCCCAATTGAACGCATATTAAGTATTGAATACCAAGTAAAATATGAGATCAAGGAAAATTCTAATATGACATCTAATAGCTAACTAGAAAATAAATATATTTAATGAGGGTATTTGTGAGAAGAAAACTGATTTTCTATTAAAATATTTTATCATTTAGATAAAAATAAAAAAATTTTACTTTTTCTATCCAGACAAAAATGTCTTACAATAAAACTCCACATAAAATTTTCAATTTAGCCATAGCGTATGGATCCGATCCATTTCTTGTCAATATGGTGGACAACTTTTATTATCAGGTAGACAAAAGCAAAAGCCATTATCTCACTAATTCATTTGGTCATAATGGAAAATAATTAATAAAAAATCAAACAACCAGTTTACTTTGACTTTATTTCACATAATATAATGTCTGAAATTTATATATCATGCATTCTAGGGTCAAATCAGTCTTTTTGCACAACTTTTAATATTTCATTAAGAAACCGCAAAGATTACTTCAAAGCCTTTAGGGTTATGATCTCCTCCGGAAGTGGCAAATTCAGGTTCGGATCAACCCGATCAAGTTTCAATTTTATTGGGTTGGAATATTTGGATTGGATCGTATTGAATTAAAAATTCAGGTTGAGTTTGGATCTGATCGGATTATAATTATATGCAGGCCATGTCATGTTTGGATTAAAATTAGATTTGGGTCAATTAGGCTGAATTCAGATAATGTTCGGATTAGAGGTAAATTTTGAGCTTGTTTACTTTTATTTATATTTTTTCAAATTACTTTAGTCATTGAAGATTGTTTTAATGTAATCATCTCATTTTAGTTTGTTTTGAACAATTTTCAGCAAAAAATGAAAATAAAAATTACTGATATGAAATCAAATGAATAAAAATTAAAATAAACTACTATTATCGAATCGAATCTCCATCTCTTTGCCCTCTTCTGCATTAAGGTAACCTTGAGCCACTGGTAGTGTAATTAGTTCGTCTTTATACATATTGTGATCTTTTGAAAAGCCTCACTTGTTCCCTTCATCAGCAACAAAGGAGTTCAGCAGCTCCAGGAGAGGGGAAGCGAATCAAGCGATCAAAGAAAAGGAGAAATAATTCGATGAGTTATTAAGCGTGCTTTTGTTGCGAAAATACCGAAAGAAAATGAGTTGTCACATTCTTTTTATACTGCATGAAAAATGTTTACTCTTATCCTCTTGTATATAATAGTTTAAATCTCCAAACTTTTTCTTTATTTGAGTTTTAAAAAAGTTATGTGAATTTATTGTAATTATTTCTTGGGAGTGGGGGTGGATTTACAAAAATTGCAGGGTGAAAATATCACTACCCTTTTTGTTTATTAATTATTGTAAAATGCACATCTTTCATATGAACACATTTTTTTTTTGGTTAAATTTACCTCCTATTTAGTTTTTAAAAAGATTTAAATTGTTTAATTTTTATTTTTTAAAAAAAAACGTGAAACATCAATTTAAATTGTTTAAATTGTGTGTGTGTGTATTCCTTATCTTTTGAACAAATATAAGGACAAATTGATGTTTTTACCCTTTAAGAAGTAAATTAAAGTTTGTTATTCTAGTTTGGCATTAAAAGAAGCTTACCCCTGTAATATATATCATGTAGACCAAGGTGATCACTTCGTCGTGAATTCTTGTAATCAATTTTTTTTTTTGTTCTTTTATCTAACTAGAAAAGAAAATTAAGGGGAGCATTGTCTATCGAATTGAGCTTCTCTCAAGAAAAATACATACGGATGATTTATATATAACCATTAAATATGTTAAGACATTTTGTTATTTTTTTAGTCCTTAAAGTATGAGAGAAATTAGCATTTTTTGAATTTATTTAGATACCGTAAATTAAAGAATGAAATTATTTACAAAATTATTTCAACTTTCATGATTTAAACAAGCAATCATCATTGATTTCAATACAAAGAAGTATTTCGGGTAGAACCGATTTCTTTACCAAGATATGATGTACATGTATTTGGAACTTCTTACTCTATTAGATTAATAACACGTTATCATTAATTTTAGATTATAAATTTTATATTCCAACTTTGTAAGACTATCATTGTTCCTTTTCTTAATTTAAAAATAACCACATAACAAATATGACATGATCTAATTGGTCTTGTTATTGATATGTACTAATGCATTTTATTTTTGTATATTATATTGATATGTTTCTCTGGAGGTTGAGAATAATATTCATTATGTGGCAAAATTTTATTAAAACTAAGATTATTTATGTTCTAATACTTTGAACATCTTAATATACACTCATTTATAAAATTTTAACACTAATTTTTGGGTAAATTATATTTTAACCTCTTATGAGATTGACATACTTTAATTTACTCAAAAATAAAAATAAAAACTTCAGTTTACTCTCTAAAATCTGTTAAATTTAGCTATCAACCAATATTGACTCACTAAAATACGATAATACCCCTGTTAATTATAGAATAACTTATGTTACTGATATATTTATGTTGGAAAGAAATATCATTTAAATCTCTACTTTTCTATAATATAACTAATTCAAACTTTATGGGTGTCATTAATGAAAATCATCCTCTAATCTATTTTTTAGAAAATAAAACAAAACCTCAATAATATATTTCATAAAGCAAGCATATTTCGGAAAGAGCTTGCCTCTTTGGTTGTTTTAAATAACCAACGTAATCAATAGTAGTGCTAGGTCAATGGTACATATACATAAACTAGTTAGCTAACGAATATTCATGTTAACCCAACCAAAAACCATCTAAAACCTCCTTCTACACATAGATACAAAGAAAATCTTACCCTTAAGATTCTCGAATTTAAACAAAAAATTATAAAATTTTGAAATAAAAATCGGAAAATTTATAAAAAAGTAAAATATTTTTTCCCTCTCTTCTATTTTCTTCATCTTCTTCGTTCTATTCCCTGTTCATCTTCTTCTTCGTTCATTTTTTTTTCTCTTTCACACACTTAACAACTCCATAGCCACTGTTAATTCCAAATCAGCCTAGCAAAACTCATGTCCATTGCCCGGCAACACCCATGGCCTCGCACTGCCATGTCCAACAAAACCCATGGATACGCTAGCAAAACCATGGCAGCTGGGTACAGGCATTCCAAGCAAGCCCATGGCTGTACGCGGCCAATCCAAGCAAGCCCATGGCTGCGCTTTGCGACCACAGGCAAGCCCATGGCCATCAACGACCATTCCAAGTACGCCCATAGACATGCCAAGTATACATTGATCCAAGCAAATGGTTGTTAATAATTTTAATGATTAGTCTGGCTTTGGGGTTCATTGATGAATTTGGGAAGAAGCTAAAGCCTGCTTCGTCTGTAACCAAAGGAAGACGACGGTTGCATGGTGGTAGACGCGGAGGAACGTGAGCCGTTGGACGGAGTTTGACAAAATGATCAAAAGGGTGTCTAAGAATTCGAGTATTTTGGAGAGGTAGAAGATGTAAGCGTAGAAGAAGAGGGGGCCAGGCGGAGAAACGTTAGGGGGAAAACAGAGGGTGCAATGGAGGTGGGGTAAATGGAGGATGATGGAGAGAGTGCAACCAACGGCCATGATGAGGGACAGGAGGAGGAGGGTGAGGTTATGGACGGCTGTGATGGGCTTGAGGATGTGGGGTCCAATGAAAGGTGATGATGGTGGTGATGTTGATGTTGATGTGTGGTAGAGGATGAATGTGAGGGCGGTAAGTGAGGATGGAGAGAATGAGGAACTGTGGGGAGGAAGCTAGTGTTTGGTTCTGAGTCCATGTAAAGTTGAGGATTTGGGGGTGGTTTATAGCCAATATTGGAGTTTTGCGGTAATTGAATATGAAGCCATGGCTGGTTTTTTTGGGGAGAAGGATTTGGAAGAGATGATGTTCAGAGGAACGGGGGAGTTTATAAAGTTTTGGGGTAATGCGGAGGGTATTTTGGACATATTGTTATCTTAGCTTAAATTTTAGGAAAAAGATAATCAATAATAAGCTCTTTTTTCATGTCAATTTAAAACTCCGAGTGTGAGTCCAAAAATAGTTTTCGTTTTTCTATTTTGGATTTTAAATCGTAAATTTAGTAAAGGAAGTTAAATCAAGTGATCACTTTTTTTTTTAAATGTAAAGCAATTTTTTTTTTATGATTTAAGCAAATATTGAGTTGCGTACTTTAACGATATTAATATTTGATTCGAAATTTCATCTACTCAAACTACAAAATTAATATTTTCTAATAAATCAAAACTAAAATTAAAAGATGACTCACTGCCTGCCAACTGTCATTAAACGAAGCCGTCACTCACGCCAAAAAAAAAAGTGATATATTCATTTTAACGTAATTTCATACCAACAAATCATTCTTTTCTTTCGAACAATGATCTCTTTAATTATCCAGGGCTTTGTGATAACGGCATCTTTGGACGTGAGTGTCATTAGACTTTTGGCTCAATCAGACTTGTGGATTACATGCACTCAACGTCGATCATATAGAAATGGGAGAAAATTATGTCAGTAAAATCAAGTTAGTCAAATAAGAATTGTGTATTTTTAAAAAAATTAAAAAAAAAACGGATTGACGATGCATAATTTCCTAACTCACTAGAATTTCTTAAAGTTGGAGTAAATAAGACTCCAAAGGAACATGGCAATTATTATTTTATAGGAAATAATTCATAGCTAAAACAAAATTAAATTTCCTAACTCACTAGAATTTAACGAGAGAAAAATTGGAATATACAACGTTATATCACATATAGTATTTAGACATCAAGAAAAGAATCCCTGTATCAGTGAACCATACTTGCCAGGAAACACCAGGCGAATACCACCACCTCCTACTAGTTCTTAGGTGTCTCAGACTTTGATGGCAAAATTGGGCAATTGACTACATTAACTCCAAGAAATTTATGCAGTCACCTTCCTCCGGACTATCTTGTCTGACGCCAAGGAGCCCAAGCCCCGAAACAATGGCACTCTTTGGTATCAACCACCTGGGGACTTTTGAGCTGAGCCATGACATCCTGAGATGGGCTGTTGTGTAAGCCTTCTTCGAAAGGTCATCCATTGATCTTTCTCCTAATTAGACCATCAAAACCCTGCATGGAATCCATTGGAGAAGTTGGACAATAGACAAACTCCAACACATATAGACAGTAAAGAAGAATTTAGACCACAATCACTGTGGCTGAACAAATGGGCCTATTAAAGCCTACTAAAAGTTGGAACCATATTCATCACCCGCATTTCCTTGGAGAACTATATCAGAATTCTGAAAATTTGAAACTATTCTTACATACTTAAATGTAAAACAAGAGAAATTGTACTTCCGTAGCAAAGTCTCACTATTGGTAAGTATCTGGACTTGGAAAGGATGCTAGTTGATTAAGTAAAGGAAAATTGAAATCAGACTTTGAGGTGATAGATCTATATCCACTTTTATAGGAACCACATTAACATCATATGAGACAAATAAACAAATAACATTGAAACAGGAGTAATTTGGTCTATCAATGTATATTTAGAGATGTCGATCAATAGACAAATACGTAAAAGAGAGACGGAGAGACCTCAAAGCCGTGCTTAAGAACAGTGCTACTCCAATAACATCAAAATGGTTGGTGACCGCTCTATGAAATCCACACAATAGCTGATATTTCATGTTTGCATATAGTCCAATGAAAGCACCATAGCCAGGCGCTTTAGTACATACAGATGGGATTGTCACAGCTAACCTGTCAGACATCAAATATGGCCCAAATTTACAGATGGGGTTGTCGCGTTAGTGCTTAGACAGTAAACATTTGCTCTAGTAGCCTGATTACACAAGAAATCGAGACAAGTGTTCAAAATTTTAATGTTTATATATAGCCAAAATGATAACGTAGCTGATAATACTGACCTGCGTTAATAAATACGGGGCTGGTAACAATCACAGCATCTCATCATGTGGGCGCAACAGAAGACGGTGCTTGCTTTGAAGCAATAATAACTTTCCAATTCCATAAGGTAGCTTGATGCCCTTTTAGGATATCAGACCAGCCTAACAATTATTCATGGAAATTCGATTTGCATTTATCACCTTTAATTTGCTCATCTTTGCCTAGAGTATTTTTTTTGCGTTAACTTTACAAGCTTGCAAGCCACCTACAAATGGTTTTAAATAATGTGTGAGAGTGTGAATTCGAACGAATTAATCAAATATGATGACAAAAGAAACAAAAGCAAAACAACCACAAGACGTAGAAATATACTTTTGTTATATTTAGAGCATCTTCTACTGTCTTCTTTTCCTTTAGCTCTGTTTCTGTGTGTGTTCAAACTCAATGCCTCAAGGCTCAAGATAATTTTATGACCATCAATCTTTTGCAGCCATATGCAGACTTGAAACACTGTAGTGTCCCTAAGGAACTTGAAAATTAGAAAGTTTCAGAATGAGTGACTAAATATGATAATCGAAACTAATTTAATATACACGCCTTGTAAATCTGAAACTAAATTACTCAAATGTATATGCCTCTTTGCAGCAAAGAAACAGAGTCAATATACGAAGATGGTTTTACTAACCAGTGAGAGCTTGCAAATATTGGAAGGATAACGATTACTCATAACCCAAATCCCCAATACCTTCTAATATCTCACTCACTTGAGTTCAAGCTCCCAAAATTCACTACAGTGAAACTCTCACAACAAAATTCTCTTCAAAGACTCTCTACTCAAATTTGATTAAGCTGCTTAGAATCCTTAACCTGATAACTTACACAAACAAAAACAACTTGCCTAAAGTTTAATATTTAGAGGCAGAACAGGAAAGAAGAAGATATATATTGATACTAAAATTTGACTTGTGTTACCCTGACGTCAAGAATCACGACATCTCATGTGGGCAAAACCTTCACAATACGAGATGCTTGCAAAATTGAAGCAGCATCTTATCACCTGTAATTTAATTAAGACAATAACTTCCCCAACTATTTCAATGCATTATTGGCAACTAAATTCAGAGGGCGCTAATTAAATATCCTTTTAATAATATCTTCTTATTCTTCTCCAATCTAACAGTTATTTGGAAATCTGAAATATCTTCTTAAATCTTCTTATTCTTCTCCAAGAGATTAACTCTGCTCCTTATTTACATTAAAAATACCAAACAATGAAAAACAGAGCTAGAGAAGAACTTACCTGTGCGTTGAGACCACGCGGGGAATGTGAGATATCTTCTTATATTTGGTTTGAGAAACTCCATCTGCTTCTGAAAGTTCGTACAGTTCCCTAAACCCAGGCCAATACAATTGCAACAGAAACTGCATGCTTTAACCAGCATCTTATCATCTCCTGTTATTTCTAGACAATAATAACTTAACTACAACACTGCATGCTTCAACCATTAACCTTTTCAATTTCAACACTTCTTTTGTCCCCCGCCCGATGCTCCTTTAACAATTCTATGAATCAGATTAATCAGCCTTCTTCACAAAACTATGACAAACTTTTCACGGTGTTCCACACATTCCGGGATCAGTATTGATGACAAACATTTGATCAGTCCCCATGTAACAGAATTTCTTATTTTTCTTTTGTACACAAATGCAGACACTTAAGCAAATTAAGATTTCATACGTAAAGCAAATTAGGATTTCTTTTGACCCTGCAAGTTACAATTTCAGTCCCCATGTAATAGTAAAAATTTGTGCACATACTTATAGCAAATTAATATTCAATACCTCATGATATTTATCATAATCATCAATCTTTAGAAACCACATGCAGACTTGTTAAGCTGTTTATGGCCCAAAATAACAGGAAAATTAGAACAGATTTTTAAGAATGAGCGACTAAATATTTCAATGGCAACTAAAATTACACATCTTGGAAATCTAAAACTCAAGTACTCAGAATGAATGTGCCTCTTCACAGAAATTAAACAAGCTGGGAACTTTAGTGCAAATGCTTTTTCATAATCTTCAATTGCATAAGTCAGTTAGAATCAATCTTTCTTAATCTTTCAATTCACAGATGAGAGCCTGATAACACAAGGAAACACTGTAAGTGAATTTTCAACTGTGACAAATTTTGGGTAAAAATCATCAACTGTAGTTATCCGCATAACATACAGTGTAAACACCAAATTCCTTCCTGATCCGTGGAAGCATTTCAGCCCACGGACGGTTTGCTTTGTCAATATTTATCAAGCTTTGTAGCTTTTAAGAAACTGAGAGCTGAAACACCTGGAATTTTCGATAGCAACTCAGGATTCTATATTTAAACTATGATGTTTGATAACTTGCTGATACAAAATACATTGCTCCCAAGCACTTTTTTACAGGAGCTAAATTCAAGCCAGTCACTTCCATTTGTTGCAGTTTTAACGCAGAAAGAAAAAGGGAGAAAAAAATTACAAAATTACATTCTTGATTGCACAGAAATGATATATAGCAAACCAAGAATAAGGAAATAACAATATAATTTTACATTGTTCAGCTTTTGGTCTACGTCACAGTCAGAGACGTGAAGAGAATTTTTCTAAGAAATAAGAGTGTACTAATGTTGAAGAAAAACATTCACTAATCGCTGATATATGCTTAATTTCTCACTCACTCCAAGAACTTTCATTCTCCCATAATTCACTCAAATGAAACTTTCATTGGAAGGTCCTATTATTCAGGCTTTAGCATCACTTCATATGCTCAACAATTCAAATTTGAGGATGTTATTTCGCGAAATGGAAGGCTCTATTTGGCTTATGAACAATCTTCCTCACCATCACCATCATTGCCGTACCAGTAGCACTGAACAATCCTCATTCTGACATTTGCCCCAATTATCTGATTGCACATGAATCCGAAACAACTGTTAGAAATTTTAATCTTTATACATAGCCAAAATGGTGAATAAGATGATTTACTTGATAACAAAAACCTGATTTAGTAAATAATTAAGGGGCCGATAACAAGCACAGAATCTCATCGTGTGGGGAAAGCCTTGACAACAGAAGATGGTGCTTTCATTCAAGCAATGATAACTTTCCAATTTCATAAGGTAGCTTAATGCCCTTTTAAGAATATCTGCACCAGCCTGACAATTATTGATGGAAATTCAAATTCAGAATCATGTTCGTATGAGAGATGAAATGTAATGAGCGACTTGGCCACTATATATGCATTTATCATCTTCAATTTGCTCATCTTCGTCTAGAGTACTGCTTCTGCGCTAACTTAATTAGCATGCAAGCCACCTGAAAATGGTTTTAAATAATGAGAGAGAGTTTGAATTCGAACGAATTAATCAAGTATGATGACAGAAAACACAAAAGTAGAAACATACTTTTGTTAGATTTAGAGCATAATTCTTCTGTCAAGTTCTTTTCCATTAGCCTTGTTTCTGTGTGTGCTCAAACGCAATTCCTCAACGCTCAAGATAGTTTCTGCAGGCCAGAAAAACTGGTTGTGGCCCCAAGGAACTTGAAAATTAGAAAAGATTCAGAATGAGTGACTAAATATTTTAATCAAAACTAATTAAACATACACGCACTGAAAATCTGAAACTGAATTACTCAAATGAATATGCTTCTTCACAGCAATTGGTTGAAACTTTACTGCAAGGACTTTTTGAAACCCCTGAAGATGATACTCTACCTGATAACACAAGGAAACACGATCAATATAAGAAGATGTTTTTACGTACAAATGAAAGCTTGCAATTATTGGGAGAGCTCTAATAATATATAAAGCCAAAAATCTAACACTCATCAAATTGGCTTGTGAACAATTAATCTTCCTTGCCATCAGAAATGCCAGGTGTGGTGAACAATCTTTATTCTGACATTTGCCTTAATAAGCTGCTTAGTATTCTTAACCTGATAACTTACACAAACAAAAACAACTTTACTAAAGTTTATTCTTCAAAGGCAAAGCTGTAAAGAAGATGATATCTGCTGATACAAAAAATTGACCTGAGTTATCCTGATGTCAACAATCACAGAACCTCATGTGGGCAAAATCATCGCAATACAAGATGCTGAATTCAAGCAAAACTTTCCTCAACTAAATTCATAGGGGACATAGCTAATGAAATGCCCTTTTAAAAATATCTTCCCCACCTAACAATTATTTGGAAAATCTAAATGACAATCATGCATTGATGGCATCAAAAATTGGCCACAAAGCTGCCTAGAAAAAGGCTTTAAATTCTTAATGAGACAATGTATTCGAACAAATATGGTGAATGAAGAGACAAAGGCATAACACCTCAAGAAGTAAAGCTCTGTTTCTGTATGTGCTCAAACCAATGGAAACCCATGGACATGAATTTCTACGAATTAGACATGTCAGCCAAAACAGGTACTCTGTACAAGCAAAGTAAAAGAGAGTTACAAAAACTTTTAAGATAAGTAAACTTTTAGTCACCATATAATCAACAGAAAACTTTGTACACAATGATTTATTGGAGATTAAGATTGTATACGTAAGTTTTAATTGCAAACTAAATGTACACAACATGATATTAGCATTAGAAGACCGTACCAAAACGTAACAAATTGAATGTACCTCTTCATGGCCATTGTACAAGCATTGAAACTTTACCGCAAAAGCTGTTTCAAACGTGGTGCATCTTAGAGATGCAAGATAAGAAATTGTTATTACAACTAGCATTGAACACATGTGAAAACTGTTAATAGACCTAAATAACTTGAAAATCAGAAAAGATTAGGAATGACTGACTAAGCCTGTTAATCACAACTAAACATACAAACCTTGAAAATCCAAAATTGTACTCGATGAATGTGCAATTGCTCGAGCCGGTAACTTTACTGCAAAGGCTCTTACAAACCCTCAAAGATGATACTCTACATACCATGGTAACCTGAATAACAAAAAGAAACACAGTGAATATTACAGGGCATTCTGACAATGCAAATTTGTGCAAATTAACAACTGCGGTAACCTGCATAATAGTGTCAATACCGAATTCCTTCCTCAATGGAAGCATATGATCAGCCCACATGTGCTTCGCTCTGTAGCTTTTGATTACCCGAAATTGTTATTACAACCAACGGTGAAGATTGGGTGAAAAAAATGGTAATATTAGCATAATTGAATTTGCTTATAGAGGATAAACCGATCAAAGAAAAAAACAAGATAGAAATGATGACCTTAGTACCTTAATATCATGCAATAATAATCATCATGCCTTCCAGGCTGCTATCCATCCTCAATTGAAACAGAGCAGACCGGGCCATCACTTTCTTCTGTGAAGTCCAGCAACTGAACGTTGGACACAACACCACAGTGGAAGTAGTTCCATCACCAGCCTAATCCTTGGTTACCCCAATGTTCTCCATAGGGTCTTCAAAGTCAACCTAAAAATAAAATGAAAATGCAATGCATTATTATTAGGGATCTAGTGCTTGAGCTTGCTTTGACATCATGGTATTAGCAAATTTTGATATAGGCAAAATGGTGAATAAGATGATGTACTTGGTAAGAAAAACCTGACTTAACAAATAATTAAGGAGCCGGTAACAATCACAGAATCTCATCATGTGGGGAATGCCTTGGCAACAGAAGATGGTGCTTTCATACAAGCAATAGAAAGTTTCCAATTATTCATGGAAATTAAAATTCAGAATCATGTTGGATTGAGAGATGAAATATAATAAGCTATTTGGCCACCATATATGCATTTATCACCTTCAATTTGCTCATCTTTGTCTAGATTATTGCTTCTGCATTAACTTAATTAGCTTGCAAGCCACCTGGAAATGGTTTTAAATAAAGTGTAAGAGCTCGAATTCGAACGAATTAATCAAATATACTGACAGGAGAAACAAAAGGAAAATAACCACAAGAGGTAGAAATATACTTTTGTTATATTCAGAGCATCTTCTCGCGTCAAGTTCTTATCCTTTAGCTCTGTTTCTATTTGTGCTCAAACGCAATGGCTCAAGGGTCAAGATAATTTTATGACCATCAATCTTTTTGCAGCCACATGCAGACTTGAAAAACTTGTCGTGGCCCTAAGGAACTTGAAAATTAGAAAAGATTCAGAATGAGTGACTAAATATTATAATCGAAACTAATTAAACATACACGCTTAGAAAATCTGAAACTTAATTCCTCAAATGTATATGCCTCTTCGCAGCAATTGCTTGTGGTGGAAACTTTACTGCAAAGACTTTCTCAAACCCTTGAAGATCACACTCTACCTGATAACAAAGAAAATGAGTCAATTACGAAGATGATCTTACTAACAAGTGAGAGCTTACACATATTGGAGGGATAATGATTACTCATAACCCAAATCCCCAATACTCCCTAATATCTCACTCAAGTGAGTTCGAGCTCTCAGAATTCACTACTGTGAAACTCTCAAAACAAAATTCTCTTCAAAGATTCTCTACTCAAATTTGACGATGATGTCCCTCGAAAGGAGGCAAAAAATCTAACACTGATCAAATTGGCTTGTGAACAATTAATCTTCCTGGCCATCATACATACCAGGTGTGGTGAACAATCTTCATTCTGACATTTGCCTTAATAAGCGGCTTAGAATCCTTAACCTGATAACTTAAACAAAAAAAAACTTGCTTAAAGTTTAATATTTAGAGGCAGAACAGCAAAGAAGATGATATATATTGATACTAAAATTTGACCTGTGTTATCCCGATGTCAAGAATTGCAGCATCTCATGTGGGCAGAATCTTTGCAGTACAAGATGCTTGCAAAATTGAAGCAGCATCTTATCGCCTGTAATTTAATTAAGACATTAACTTTCCCCAACCATTTCAATGCATTTTTGGCAACTAAATTCAGAGGGTGCTAATTAAATAGCCTTTGAACAATATCTTCTTATTCTTCTCCAATCTAACAATTATTTGGAAAATCTAAATGACAATCATGCATCGATGGCATCAAAATTTGGCTACAAAGCAGCTTGGAAAAGGCTTTACTCTCTGAACGAGAGCATGAATTCGAAACAAATATCATGAATAAGAAACAAAGCATAATACCACAAAAAGTAAAACTTTTTCCCAGGGCTCTTTGTTTCTATTTGAGCTAAAACCAATGGAAACCGATGGAAATGAATTTCTAGGAATTAGACATATCAGCCAAAACAGGTACTCTGTACAAGCAAAGTAAAATAGGGTTACAAAAACTTTTAAGATTGATATGATACTTCAAATTTCAGTCACCATATAATTAATAGAAAACTTTGGACACAATGATTTATTGCACATTAAGATTGCTATACAAAATATAATATTAGCATTAGGAGACCGCACCAAAGCATACCGAATTGAATGTGCCTTTTCACAGCCATTTTACAAGCTTTGAAGCTTTACGACAAATGCTTTTTCCAACCTGTGACCATGATGCACCCGAGAGATGCAAGCTATGAAATTGTTACTACAGCAAGCATTGGAACATTTGTTAAAGAAGGAAGTTTATGAAAATACGCCTTTGGATACCCGTCTCAAGGAATCAATTCATCCGTAATAACAATTTTCAAGAAGTATCAACTGCTTTAAGTTCATCGACATCACAGAGATCTTCAACTAAAATAGAGCAGATCCGGCCATCACTATCCCTTCTACTACTCTTTTCCTTTAGAGAATGCTTGAATTACAGAATGCGTGTAAGGCATTCTTATTCAAGGTCCAATGATCAAACCTTGCACAATAACAACAGAGGTAGTAGTTCCTTCTCCAGCCTAATCCTTGGTCTCAGGAATGTCCTCAACAGGGTACTCGAAATCAACCTAAAAATTAAGAATGAGTTGGAAAACTGTTTATGGCCCTAAAGAACTTGAAAATCAGAAAAGATTACGAATGAGTGACTAAACATTTTGATCGCAACTAAACATACAAACCTTGAAAATCTAATTTTGAAGTACTCTTGAATGAATGAGCAATTGCAGGAGATGGTGACAACTAAGTTTACTGTGAAGTCTCTTACGAATCCTTAAAAATGATACTTTACATCCCTCGATAACCTGATAACACAGAGGAACACAACAAACATTAAAGTGTATTCTGACAATGCAAATTTGTGGAAATTATCAGCTGTGGTTACCTGGACAATATTGCCAACACCAAACTCCTTCCTCAATTGAAACATATGATCAGCCCACAAATGCTTTGCTTTGTAGCTTTTGAGAGCCTGAAATTGTTATCACAACCAACAGTGAAAATTGGGTGAAAAAATTGATAATATTAGCATAATTCCATATGTTTATATAGGATAAACCGATCAAAGAATGAAAAAAGATAGAAACAGAGCAGACCCAGCCATCACTTTCTTCTTCAAAGTCGCACAATAACCACAGTGGTAGTCGTTCCACTGCCAGCCTAATCCTTGGTCACCCCAATGTTCTCTATAGCGTCTTCAAAGTCAAACCTAAAAATTAAATAAAAATGCAATGCAGGTGGAAATGAAAATTCTAAAAATAAAACAAAATAAAAATGCAATGCTTGAGCTTGAGCTTGCTTTAGCATCATCGTAATAGTAAATTTTGATATATCTTTACTTCTCTGTTCTTGTTTATTCACAACAAGATATCAATAGAAGAAGATGGAAATGAAATTCTATAAAATAAAGCAAGTGAATTGCCAGCAGAACATTTTAGCAATCCTTTGGCTGAACTTTTCATTTTCTTAGCATACTCTCCTTCCTGCATCATTAAAATCAAATTAGATTGGACCTGTGAATTGCTAGTGTGGTTCTGACATTTCCTCGAATCCCTGGTGAACTTAATTAAACAAGTATGAAATAAAATAAAGTGAGCTAATGTACTACAAAAAACAATTACACAATTACTTTAAAGAATTAATGTCACGTATATTATATATAAAAAAATACGATTATCATTATATAAGATAAAATTGATAATTTAGTTTTCAACATTACTGCAAGTATCACAGAGATTTTGTTACACCTATCACACCTAACACAAATAATTCAAACCTCACCAAATATACCTACTCATGAAACCTTCCAGGAGTTGAATTTAAATTTATTTATTTTGAATCAAGTTTATGATCCAACACTTATTTCCTACCAAATGGTGGGACTTGGCCCTGTGCCCAAAATTCATAATCTAATTTTAGTTGATGTGACATGTGTGTCGTATGATATAACTATAGATAATAATAGCTAACACATTAACGAAAATGAAAAGTACTAGTTTACAAAATACAAATCCGAAGTTTGTGTGAGGGAATTTAAAAGGGAGAGACTAAAAAAATGTGGTGACAAATGACATTTATTACAAAAACAAAGTTTAGGCAACTGAAAGCATCTCTTAAATTGCATTCAACTAATTACCACCATTCATAATTAACCAAAATCAAATAAATTAAAAAAGAGAACACAAAACAATCACAACACTTTGATCATCCCTGCTTCTTTTTCTTAGCATAGCTCTTGGAATAAAAATTAACAAAAAGTGCCAAAAGGGGCGCATTAAACACAGCGTTGAAGCCCCATCCCCAAATCCTAGAGCAAACAAAACCCGTGAAATGATAATACAACATCAAAACCGAAACAACATGGGCTTAAGGAATGGCGTCCAGGCCTTTGTGACAAAGTTGGATGCAGGTATCAGTAGACTTTTGGCTATTCTGCTCAATCAAACTCGTGGATTGCATGCACTCAACGCGGAAATTATTGAAATGGGGAAAATTATGTTAGTAAGAGTGTTTTTAAAAGTTTCCATACATTTTACTCTTTAAATATCTATTTACTTAATAGAAAGGTAAAAAAAATATTATTTTTCAAAAAACTCTTTAAATAAAAATAAGTTAATATTATTTTAATCAAATAATTATTTTTTGAAAGGAAAAGTTCATAACAATTAAAGCACTTCTCTTTTTCTCTCTAATAAAAAGTACTAAAATATAAATTAAAGAGGGAGAAAGCAACTCTCCAAATTTAAAGAAAGAGAATAATTTTTTATTTGAAAAATTTTAATTGAAGTGTTTTTTTGAGATTTAAATGTTGATGTGGTTCTTCAAATAAGTAATAAAATCTTATTTGAAGAGCCTTTTGGTGATACTCTAAAACCCACTATTTCGTTCTAAACTAAGTGAATTTATCTCGTGAGCTAAGTAGTTTAGGAGATAACTCAAATAATTAACTTTTTATTAGTTTAGTAATAAGAATTTTCGATTATATTTTAAAAGTATAATTCATTACAAAGAAATTACTTAATAAAAATAACTGTTATTTAACATATTACATTTTTTCAATAATAAAATAATTCAAATTTTTAATTATTATAACAAAAAAATTTGAAATATAATCCATTCATATACCACATCACATAAAATGTAATCTAGTAGTACATGTAATCTTGTTACTACTATTCCTATAATATTCTACCACATCATATACTATCATATTCCATCCGGCATTCCAAACGTGCAAAGTTTGAGTAAGACTTGTTAAAGTTGAGTAACATCTTGTGTGGCCAAGCGCATTGAGTATGGAATTGCATGATCGAGTGAGTACAACTAAAGTCGGGTAGAGTTTGGAAAATCCCTATATAATGTTGAGGTTGGAGAACTATACTTTTTAAGCTACATAATTAAACAATTTTAGCAAATATTTGCTATTGTAACTTAAAAATTAATTTGATTTGATCCCATATTTTATTATAATAAAAAAACTTATAATATCTTTATTAATTTTATTAAAAATTATTATTTAGAAGTCATACATTTATTACACATTGTCAAATTTCAGCTTCTGTTTTTTAGTAATATCAATCAAAACCTAAGTTGAGTATGATCAATTGATTAAAGTTATGATTTTTTTTGTATAAAATAATCATTAGATAATTAGTCTGTAAAGAATATCGGTTACTTCAAATGGAAACTTGCGATAAAATGCATCACAAAAGTAACAAAGACACACTATATAAGAAATCTGAAATAGAATTTGCAAAATCAAACTGAGTTACGGAGAGTAAATAAGACTCCAAAGGAACAAGGCAATTATTATTATCTAGAAAACAATTTATAGCTAATACAAAATTAACTATACTTGCCAGGAAATATGGCGAATACCACCACCTCCTACAAGTTCTTAGGTGTCTCTGAGTTTGATGAGGACTTCCATGCTGTGTCTCTTCGACAGGCAGCAAAATTGGGCAATTGACTACATTAACTCCAAGAAATTTATGCAGTCACCTTCCTCCGGACTATCCTCTTTCTTCGAGCTTTAGTTGCCCCTATTTCCCCTTCAATAGAGTCAACACTGTTTTGTTTGAAGCCCAGGAGCCCAAGCTCAGAAAAATGGCATTCTTTGGTATCAATCCCTCGATCCCCAAGTCACGTGACTAACTTTCTGTTGATCGCGTGGCTAGTTCATGTATGCCACAGCAGCGGAAGGTAGCCTGAAGAAGAAAAAACCTCTCCCTCTTTCTTGCTCAGTAACCACCTGGGCACTTTTGTGCTGAGCCATGACATCCTGAGATGGCCTGTTGTGTAAGCCTTCTTCAAAAGATCATCTGTCGATCATTTGAGACGGTGGACAATAGACAAACTCCAATGCATACAGACAGTAAAGAAGAATTTAGACCGCAATCACTGTGGCTGAATAAATGGGCCTATTAAGCCTATTAAAAGTTGGAACCATATTCACCACTTGCAGTTCCTTAGAGAACTATATCAGAATTCTGTAAATTTCAAACTATTCTTACATATTTAACTGTAAAACAAGAGAAATTGTACTTCCGTAGCAAAGTCTCACTATTGGTAAGTATCTGGACGTGGAAAGGATGCTAGTTGCTTAAGTAAAGGAAAATTGAAATCAGACTTTGAGGTGATAGATCTATACACTTCAATGGGAACCACATTAACATCATATGAGCCAAAAAAACAAATTCCCCAGTCAAAGTTCAACAAACAAAACATTAAAACAAGAGTAATTTGGTGTATCAATGTATACGTAGAGATGTCAATCAATTGACAAATACGTAAAAGAGGGAGGGAGAGACCTCAAAGCCTTGCTTAACAACATTGCTACTCATTAACTTCAAAATGGTTGGCGACGTCTCTATCAAATCCACACAATAGCTCATATCTCATTTTTGCATGTAGTTCAATGAAAGCACCATAACCAAGCACATTAGTACTCACAGATGGGTTTGTCACAGATAACCTATCAGGCAATAAAAATTGCCCAAATTAAACAAATGATAGACCGGCTTAGACAGTAAACGGAACAATATTCTAATTTACTTTATTTATAACGAATAAGTGAACAAAGGAATGAAAAGGAAGTTTGGCAACAGTCTTTTTACCAGCCAGATAGTCTGACAAACAATCTTGCACTGCTCCTACAGCTAATCCCACCATACACAACTCTGCAGTCTTGTTTGGGAGTCAAAATTCTCAAAATGGGTAACTCTGTTCAAATATACTGTTTGGGAGATTTTGTAATGTATTTTGCAAGTCAAACAGGAAGGTATTTCCATAAGAAGGTTCACTTCACATGCTCAACAATCCAAATTTGCGGATGATATTTCTCAAAATGGAGGGCTCTATTTGGCTTGCCAACAATCTTCCTCACCGCTATCATCCTTGCTATACCGGTTAAACTGAACAGTCTTCATTCTGATATTTGCCCTATTAAGCTGAGTACACAAGAATCCGAAACAACTGTTAGAAATTTTAATCTTTATATATAGCCAAAATGGTGAATAAGATGATGTACTTGATAATAAATACCTGAGTTAATAAATAATTAAGGGGCCGGTAACAATCTCAGCATTTTATCAGGTGGGGACAGCCTTCGCAACGAAGATGCTGCTTGCTTTCAAGCACTAATAACTTTCCAATTCCATAAGATAGCTTAATGCCCTTTTAAGAATATCTCCACCAGCCTAACGATTATTCATGGAAATCCAATGTGCATTTGTCGCCTTCAATTTGCTCATCTTTGTCTAGAGTATTGTTTTTGCATTAACTTAGCTAGCTTGCAAACCACCTGCAGATGGCTTTAAATAATGTGTGAGAGTGTGAATTCAAACTAATTAATTAAATATGATGACAGGAGAAACAAAATTAAAATAACCACAAGAAGTAGAAATATACTTTTGTTATATTCAGAGCATCTCCTACTGTCTTCATTTCCCTTAGCTCTGTTTCCCTTTGTGCTTGAACGCAATGCCTCAAGGCTCAAGATAATTTGATGACCATCAATCTTTTTGCAGCCACATGTAGACTTGAAAAAACTGTTGGCGGCCCTAAAGAACTTGAAAATTAGAAAAGATTCAGAATGAGTGACTAAATATTATAATCGAAACTAATTAAACAAACACGCCTTGAAGATCATACTCGACCTGACAACAAAGAAACAAAGTCAATATACGAAGATGATTTTACTAACAAGTGAGAGCTTAAAAATATTTGAAGGATAACGATCACTCATAACCCAAATCCCCAGTATTCCCTAATATTTCACTCAAGTGAGTTCAAGCTCCCAAAATTCACTACAGTCAAATGTCAAAACAAAACTCTCTTCTCAAATTTGATGATGATATCTCACGAAGGAAGGCAAAAGAATCTAACACTGATCAAATTGGCTTGTGAACAATTAATCTTCCTCGCCATCATTCATACCAGGTGCGGTGAACAATCTTCATTCTGACATTTGCATTAGGAGACCGCACCAAACGTACCGAATTGAATGTGCCTTTTCACAGCCATTGTACAAGCTTTGAAGCTTTACCACAAATGTTTTCTCAAACCCGTGATCATGATGCACCCGAGAGATGCAATATTTGAAATTGTTACTACAGCAGGCATTGAAACATTTGTTAAAACAAATGTTTATACAGGATAAATGATTCCAAGAATGAAACAAGATAGAAGTGATGATCTCAGCACCTTAACATCACGCAATAATAATCATCATGTCTTTCAGGCAGCTATCCATCCTCAACTGAAACAGAGCAGACCCGGCCATCACTTCCTTCTTCAAAGTCCAGCAACCAAACGTTGCACAATAACCACAGTGATAATCCTTGGTTACCCCAATGTTCTCCATAGAGTCTTCAAAGTCAATCTAAAAATGAAATGCAGGTGGAAATCAAAATTCTATTAACTAAATAAAATATAAAGTGCAATGCTTGTGCTTGAGCTTGCTTTAACATCATCATAATAGCGAATTTTGATACACCTTTACTTCTCTGTGGTTCAATCATTTACTTCTCTGTTCTTGTTTATTCACAACAAGATATCAATAGAAGAAGATGTAAATGAAATTCTATAAAATAAAGCAAGTGAATTACCAGCAGAACATTTTAGCAATCCTTTGGCTAAACTTTTCATTTTCTTAGCATACTCTCCTGCCTGCATCATTAGAACCAAATTAGATTGGACCTGTGAATTGCTAGTGTGGTTCTGAAATTTCCTCGAATCCCTGGTGAACATAATTAAACAAGTATGAAATAAAACAAAGTGAGCTAATGTACTACAAAAAACAATTACACAATTACTTTAAAGAATTGATGTCACGTATAAAAAAAAACGATTATCATTATATAAGATAAAATTGATAACTTAGTTTTCAACATTACTGCAAACGTATCTCAGATTTTGTCTCTCAGCAAGTTACACATAACGACTTTTCGTACATTAAAAAATAAATTACATTGGGATTTTCTATGATGTTGTATGAAATTTTACAAAAGACTACATATTTTTTTAAAAAAATTATAGAAATTTCAACATACTATACTTGTTTTTTTTAATTATTTAATCTTTAGAAAACAAGTTTAACAGATTTGATAACTAGAAAGTTTTACATATTTATACCAAGATTGATTCTATATAGAACCATTAAATAATAAATATGTTAGACTTACATTTATTTTTTAGCCCAAAAAATATGAGAGAAATTAGTACTTTCCAAATTTATTTTTTTACCATAAAGAATCAAATTACTCACAAAATTATTTTTGACTTTCATGATGCAAACAAACAAATCATCGTTAATTATTCTAGGTGGAATTGATTTCTGGTGCAGAATATGATGTATTTGGGACTTCCTACTCTATTAGAGAGGTTAATAACATGTTAATTGTCACATCATTAGTTTTAGATTATAAATTTTATATTCAAACTTTGAAACTTCTAGCATGATCTAATTAATTGATATTTTTTCAAAAGAATCAAAAAAATAAATAAATAAAATAAAGTAATGCCATAATCTAATTGGTCTTGTTATTGACATGTACTAATGCATTCTATATTTCTAAACTTTGTACATTTTATTCAATCCATAATTTATTATTCTTGTTTGTTCTTATCTCCTGGAACAACCTAAATTAAATCTACTATGAAATAACCCAAACAACTAATGATATGGTTAGTCTATATATATATATAAACTAGTTGGGGTTAAAACTATTTACCTGTTTAGCAACAAACTCAGGGTAATTGTCCTGGAGCAACTGAAGGGCCTGTTTGGTAGCTTGTCTAAGCTCCCACTTAGCAGGTCCTGGAGAATTCTTCAAGTCATTGACCTGGACAATAGTAGAAATACCACCGGGCCTGAAATCCAATTTCTTGATGCTCCTTTCCAGGAATTGAATTCGCCACCTCAGGAATTTCTGCCTCTTCTCTTCGTCAGAAAACGTTTTCTGATAAAGCTCCTTGTTCTGAAACTCCCCGTACACATTGTAGCAAACAGGGTGCCCTTCTTTGTCAAATCCGTGCATAAACACCGTTTTGTCCAAATTGTCACCCAAGTCTGGATCAATTTGATAAAAATAAATTAAAATTCAGAATCATGTTAGATTGAGAGATGAAATATAATCAGCGATTTGGCCACCATATATGCATTTATCACCTTCAATTTGCTCATCTTTGTCTGGAGTATTGCTTCTGCATTAACTTAATTAGCTTGCAAACCACCTGAAAATGGTTTTAAATAAAGTGTAAGAGCTCGAATTCGAACGAAATAATCAAATATGCTGACAGGAGACACAAAAGTAAAATAACCACAAGAAGTAGAAATATATTTTTATTACATTCAGAGCATCTTCTAGCGTCAAGCTCTTTTCCTTTAGCCCTGTTTCTGTTTGTGCTCAAACACAATGGCTCAAGGTCAAGATAATTTTCTGACCATCAATCTTTTTGCAGCCACATGCAGACTTGAAAAACTGGTCGTGGCCCCAGGAACTTGAAAATTAGAAAAGATTCAGAATGAGTGACTAAATATTATAATCGAAACTAATTAAACATACACGCCTAGAAAATCTGAAACTGAATTTCTCAAATGTATATGCCTCTTCGCAGAAATTGCTTGTGGCGGAAACTTTACTGCGAAGACTTTCTCAAACCCTTGAAGATCACACTCTACCTGATAACAAAGAAAATGAGTCAATATACGAAGATGATCTTACTAACAAGTGAGAGCTTACACATATTGGAAGGATAATGATTACTCATAACCCAAATCCCCAATACTCCCTAATACCTCACTCAAGTGAGTTCGAGCTCCCAGAATTCACCACTGTGAAACTCTCACAACCAAATCTCTTCAAAGATTCTCTACTCAAATTTGATAATGATGTCCCTCGAAAGGAGGCAAAAAATCTAACACTGATCAAATTGGCTTGTGAACAATTAATCTTCCTGGCCATCATGCATACCAGGTGTGGTGAACAGTCTTCATTCTGACATTTGCCTTAATAAGCGGCTTAGCATCCTTAACCTGATAACTTACTCAAACAAAAACAACTTGCTTAAAGTTTAATATTTAGAGGCAGAACAGTAAAGAAGATGATATATATTGATACTAAAATTTGACCTGTGTTATCCTGATGTCAAGAATCACAGCATCTCATGTGGGCAGAATCTTTGCAGTACAAGATGCTTGCAAAATTGAAGCAGCATCTTATCACCTGTAATTTAATTAAGACAATAACTTTCCGCAACCATTGCAATGCATTATTGCCAACTAAATTCAGAGGGTGCTAATTAAATACCCTTTGAACAATATCTTCTGATTCGTCTCCAATCTAACAATTATTTCGAAAATCTAAATGACAATCACGCATCGATGGCATCAAAATTTGGCTACAAAGAAGCCTGGAAAAGGCTTTACTCTCTGAATGAGAGCATGAATTCGAAACAAATATGATGAATGAAGAAAATAAGGCATAATACCACCAAAAGTAAAACTTTTTCCCAGGGCTCTATGTTTCTGTTTGTGCTAAAACCAATGGAAACCGATGGAAATGAATTTCTAGGAATTCGACATATCAGCGAAAACAGGTATTCTGTACAAGCAAAGTAAAATAGGGTTACAAAAATTTTTAAGATTTATATGATAAAGCAAATGGAAACCAGCGGAAATGAATTTCTACAAACTAGACATATCAGCCAAAACAGGTACTCTGTAAAAGCAAAGTAAAAAAGAGTTACAAAAAAATTTAAGATTGATCTGATAATTAAAATTATAATTATAATTTCAGTCACCATATAATTAATAGAAAACTGTGGACACAATGATTTTTTGCATACTAAGATTGCTATACAAAATATAATATTAGCATTAGGAGACCGCACCAAAGCATACCGAATTGAATGTGCCTTTTCACAGCCATTTTACAAGCTTTGAAGCTTTACGACAAATGCTTTTTCCAACCTGTGACCATGATGCACCCGAGAGATGCAAGCTATGAAATTGTTACTACAGCAAGCATTGGAACATTTGTTAAAGAAGGAAGTTTATGAAAATACGCCTTTGGATACCCGTCTCAAGGAATCAATTCATCCGTAATAACAATTTTCAAGAAGTATCAACTGCTTTAAGTTCATCGACATCACAGAGATCTTCAACTAAAATAGAGCAGATCCGGCCATCACTATCCCTTCTACTACTCTTTTCCTTTAGAGAATGCTTGAATTACAGAATGCGTGTAAGGCATTCTTATTCAAGGTCCAATGATCAAACCTTGCACAATAACAACAGAGGTAGTAGTTCCTTCTCCAGCCTAATCCTTGGTCTCAGGAATGTCCTCAACAGGGTACTCGAAATCAACCTAAAAATTAAGAATGAGTTGGAAAACTGTTTATGGCCCTAAAGAACTTGAAAATCAGAAAAGATTACGAATGAGTGACTAAACATTTTGATCGCAACTAAACATACAAACCTTGAAAATCTAATTTTGAAGTACTCTTGAATGAATGAGCAATTGCAGGAGATGGTGACAACTAAGTTTACTGTGAAGTCTCTTACGAATCCTTAAAAATGATACTTTACATCCCTCGATAACCTGATAACACAGAGGAACACAACAAACATTAAAGTGTATTCTGACAATGCAAATTTGTGGAAATTATCAGCTGTGGTTACCTGGACAATATTGCCAACACCAAGCTCCTTCCTCAATTGAAACATATGATCAGCCCACAAATGCTTTGCTTTGTAGCTTTTGAGAGCCTGAAATTATTTTCACAACAACAGTGAAAATTAGGTGAAAAAATTGATAATATTTGCATAATTCCATATGTTTATATAGGATAAACTGATCAAAGAATGAAACAAGATAGAAATGATGATCTTAGCACCTTAACATCATGCAATAATAATCATCATGTCTTTCAGGCAGCTATCCATCCTCAATTGAAACAGAGCGGACCCGGCCATCACTTCCTTCTTCAAAGTCCAGCATCCAAACGTTGTACAATAACCACAGTGATAATCCTTGGTTACCCCAATGTTCTCCATAAGAGTCTTCAACGTCAACCTAAAAATGAAGTAAAAATGCAATGCAGATGGAAATGAAAATTCTATAAATTAAATAAAATAAAAATGCAATGCTTGAGCTGAGCTTGAGCTTGCTTTAACACTATCATAATAGCGAATTTGGATATATCTTTACTTCTCTGTGGTTCAATCATTTACTTCTCTGTTCTTGTTTATTCACAATAAGATATCAATAGAAGAAGATGGAAATGAAATTCTATAAAATAAAGCAAGTGAATTACGAGCAGAACATTTTAGCAATCCTTTGGCTAAACTTTTCATTTTCTTAGCATACTCTCCTGCCTGCATCATTAAAACCAAATTAGATTGGACCTGTGAATTGCTAGTGTGGTTCTGACATTTGCTCGAATCCCTGGTGAACATAATTACACTCGTATGAAATAAAACAAAGTGAGCTAATGTACTACAAAAAACAATTACACAATTACTTTAAAGAATTAATGTCACGTATATTATATATAAAAAATATGATTATCATTATACAAGATAGAATTGATAATTTAGTTTTCGACATTACTGCAAATGTATGAAGGAGATTTTGTCACTCAGGAAGTTACACATAACAAATTTTCGTACATTAAAAAATAAATTACAGTGGGATTTTCTATGATGTTGTATGAAATTTTACAAAAGACTACATTTTTTTAAAAAAAAATATAGAAATTTCAACATACTACACTTGTTTTTTTTAATTAATTAATCTTTAGAAAACAAGTTTAACAGATGTTGATAACTTTTTTTTTAATTAATTAATCTTTAGAAAACAAGTTTAACAGATGTTGATAACTAGGAAGTTTTACATATTTATACCATGATTGATTCTATATAGAACCATTAAATAATAAATATGTTAGACTTACATTTATTTTTTAGCCCGACAAGTATGAGAGAAATTAGTACTTTCCAAATTTATTTTTTGTACCGTAAAGAATCAAATTACTCACAAAATTATTTTTGACTTTCATGATGCAAACAAACAAATCATCATTAATTTCAATAGAAAGAAGTATTCTAGGTGGAATTGATTTCTGGAGCAGAATATGATGTATTTGGGACTTCCTACTCTATTAGAGAGGTTAATAACATGTTAATTGTCACATCATTAGTTTTCGATTATAAATTTTATTTTCAAACTTTGAAACTTCTAGCATGATCTAATTAGTTTCGAAAGAATAAAAATAAATAAATAAATAAAATAAAGTAATGCCACAATCTAATTGGTCTTGTTATTGACACGTACTAATGCATTCTATATTTCTAACTTTGTACATTTTATTGATATGTACAAATTGTCAATGTTTGCAGTGTCGTTGTTTCAAGTAACAACAAAGTAAAATAGAGGAGAGAAATTACCGGTGGGTGATAGTAATTGCAACCATTCGAGAAAAATGTTGCCGCCGTAGGCAAATTCGTGAGGTGGGGAATGTGAGATATCTTATGCCAGTCTTCTCCTTCCCCCACTCTATAACGGTTTTCCAGAAGACGACAACCGCCAATAGTCAATTTCTGCAATGTCGTCGATTGAAGGAGGTAATCCGGCAGCACCTTTAATTTGGGGCAATAACGAACTTCCAAGGAATAAAGACGCGGTATGTCTGTTGTCCTGCGATCTTCTAGAATGGGCAGTTCTTCTAGAAGATCACAAGAACTAATACTCAAGTCCTGCAGTGCCGTCGTTTGAAGAAGGTAAGCCGGCAGCGCCTTTAATTTGGGGCAATACGAAATATTCAAGGAAGAAAGACGTGGCATGATGGAGATGTTTTCCTTCCTCGTAATCCTGTAATTCCACTCTTCCAATTCTTCCATTCCCCCAATATCGAGTGATTTCAATTTGGGGAAGGCAATAACTGATGGTGACGATGAAGATGAAGATTGGCCGTCCTCGCTGCTTTCTTCTATTCCCAAAAACTCATTACCCACTCTTTTTACACTTTCCAAGTGGAATAGTTTGAGCTTTTCCAGAGGCAGTTTTCCCAAAGGAGGCAAATGCTCACAGTTAATGCACGAGAGAAGTCTTAATTCGCTGAGATTGGTTAGTGAAGTCAACCATTTGGGAAACATGTTGCCTCCGTAGGATATAATCGCTAATTCCTCTACATTCAAAGGCGGTTGTAAGGCTTCAAGAAGTTGTTTATCTTTCTCGTTCTTCCTCCTCCCTTCTTCACTTTCCCCATCTACGACTCTACCAAACTCAAGATGCAAACGAAGGAGGTTTTTCTTATTGTAAAGTTGTGACCTCTCAGCCTCATCTACATGCGATACATTACTCAGCCCTTCTACTCTACATTCACGAAGGAGTTGAAGATTTTTCAGAGATTCAAGCCTACACGTGCTGCCACCATCAACACCTCCACCCACAACAAACTTTTTTAATGTTCGAAGGCTGGTCAATCTGGAAATCCCTATTGGCAGGTACTCCAACGAATCAGTACCATCATTCAGTAAACTCCTCATGTTCTTTAACATCCCAATCCCCGCAGGCAATTCTCTAAGTTTTGAGCACCAACTAATATCTAGCTTTTGTAAATTATATAATTCACACAAAGTCTCAGGCAGTCTCTCTATGTCTAATTCAGATAAATTAAGATATTTTAAATGTATCAATTTTCCAACATTTTCTGGAATTTCTATAATCGAATTTGAGAAGGACCATTGGCTTATAACTAATGCCCTTAAAAATGCCAATTTACTAAATAACTCCATAAGGACGCTACTATTAAGAGACGGATTGGAAGGACTTTCATCAGAAATTAAGAGGGTACGCAATCTATTAAATTCAGGAGTGGACATAGGAAATAAAGTTCCTTCTTCAAAATTTAACCCTAAGTGACGGACTTTGTCACCAAAAGAGTTTATGACTGATTTTTTGGTACCATTTATTTCTAGCCACAAACATTCTTTGCTACTTACGAATTGAGCAAAATCATGTACTATGTCATGCATCTTGCAACTCAGAATATCATCATCGTCATCATTTTTCTCAAACTCTTGAAAGAAAGAGCGTGCTGCTAAAATGTTGAAATACTCTTCCCCAATCATCTCTATCTCTTCGTCTTCTTCTGCATTAAGGTAACCTTGAGCCATCCATAGTGAAATCAGCTCCTCTTTATACATAATGTAGTCTTTTGGAAAGACAGCACAATATGAGAAGCACCATTTTACCATAGAATTGGAGGGTAAATCATTATAACTCAACAACAAAGGGGCCAAAAGACCTTGCCCAATCTCTTCTACTTTCCAGTTCCACATTTCACTCTCTAAAATTCTTTGCCATTCTTTTACTGTACTTTTAGAGCGCAAGAGATTCCCTATTACCTTTGCAGCAAGAGGCAAGCCTTTGCACTTGTGTGCAATTTTTCGCCCCATTGGTTCTAATTTTTCACGATCCTTAAAGGACCTACGTAGAAATGCTATCTGCTTAAACAGTAACCAACATTCCTCTTCAGCCAACTCCTTGACAGGGATAATATCTATTGATCCCAACTGTAGTGCAACTAACCTATCACGTGTAGTAATTAAAATTTTACTTTCATGGTGGCCATTCTTTAAACAAGAAAAGAATGGGTCCCATTTTTTAAAATCTCTATCCCACACATCATCTAAAACCAGAAAAAACTTTTTTCCTTCAATTGATCTATGGATATGGCTCATAAGAGAATGGAATTCACTTAAACCAGAAGCTGACTCGCCTAGATCTTCAATGATTGCTTTGGCAACCCTAATCTCCTCAAAAGTGTCTGATACACACACCCATATAACTTTTTTAAAATTTCTTTTAACCTCATCATTATTATAGGCCAGTTGTGCAAGAGTAGTTTTACCTATACCCCCTAAGCCAACTAGTGAGATGACATGAAGGCCTTTTTGTTGTTCACTACTTTCACACAACAACTTGCTTAAGAGCTCATTTTTCTCATCAACTCTACCGCAAACCTCTCCCTCATCAATCAAGGCGGTGGTTTGCGCCATCACGCCTTTCTTAACATTGTTGCTCACATTCTCAACAAATTTAAACGTATCTTTTCGAGTGGCAATATCATCTAGCGTTCCATTGATTTCCCTAATCTTGACGGCAATGTCATGACGAGGACTAAGTTGTTTGAAACTACCAAAGCAGTTTGATACAGCACAAAAGAAGGAGCGTACCTTCTTCTTATGAGGAGCAAGAGCAAGAGCATTGTCATCATCAACGCCCTCAATCTGCAATTTGAGCCTTGCAGTGGTCCACTCCTCCAACACGTCTTCCATGTCGTACGATGCGTCTTTGAGCTGATCTAGCCAAAAAGTAACAGTATTGTCGCGCTGCATTTGCCTTTTCTCTGCATCTTCCAGCACAGCTCGAATGGCTCGAAGATTGGTGGTAAGCTTTTTCACTTCTTCTCCGACACCAGTCACAAGCCTCACCTGCTGTTTCACTTCATCAGCCGCAACAGAGATCAGCTGGTCCAGGAGAGAGGAAACGATCGCATCAACCATTCTGATATTAGATCAAAAGGTAAATGCTGCAATTGCTTTTCTTGCTGCTAAAATGCTCAGAGGAAAGTAGGTTTTATGTATTCTGTGAGAATGTTCATTCAAGCATGTTTGCATTCTTCTTATACCATAGGAGATATTTAATTTTTACCTTCGAGTCAATGTCAATGTGAACGTTCTTTTGTGCTGCATAATTAAAGGAGTCCCCACAGGAGCACCGTGTGGGGCTAGCTTTCTGATCCACCACCACCTCAATAATCGAGTCAATGTCAATGTGAACGTTCTTTTGTGCTGCAAAATTAAAGGAGTCTCCACAGGAGTCACCGTGTGGGGCTAGCGTTCTTTTGTGTTTGCATTCTTATGATTATCGTGTTTATTAGGCCAAAATTTTTCTACTTTTCCCATTGAAAAGAATGAGGAATCCTATAAAGATAGTAAAGTAGAAGGAAAAAGGCAACTTGTATGTTGGACAAATTAACCTCTTTAAAGAATCCCACCACTTGCTTTTGCTATTGCTACCAACACTTGTTTGTAGCCTCTTTAATTTGGTTCAACTAAAGCCGTGTTTGGGTGGGTATGTTCAACTTTATAGAAATTAAACTTTCAATTTTTTAGACAATGCGGGTGTTGGTTAATTGTTGATAAAACGCTAAGGGTCGTTTTTAGCAACAACCTAGCATAAGGTTTGTACAAAGTAAATCATGGGAATTATCGTGTTTATTAGGCCAAAGCCATTTGTTCATTTGAAAAAGTATGTGATTCCGTTTTAGTCTATTATGTCACGACAAAAAGAGAATTGGAAAATATAACATTCACAGATTAATTTGTAGTTGAAAAGAGAAAAATAAGACAAAAGTTGGAAAAAAATCATGCAGCCGACCCTTTTTTCTATCTGATTGCGCAATATTAGGTAGGCGAATGCGACTTCATCGATATCACACAGCAGTGGTTCTGTCATTAATTTTTTTATTTTATTTAATTAAGAAAAGGAAGAAAAGATAGCATTTCTATAATATGATATTGGACATTTGAAAAAGTATGTGATTCCGTTTGAATCTATTATGTCACGACAAAAAGAGAATTGGAAAATATAACATTCTCAAATTAGTTCTTAGTGTTCGGGGGCCATGCCCGCGGAAAAGAGAAAAAATAAAACAAATGTTGGAAAAATCATGCAGTCGTTGGGAATTTCGAAATTTGAGAATTTTGCTTGTAGCTACAGGCTGCAGCGATTTTGATTTGGCGACTTTGATTCATAATTGAAGTTACTGTTGTCATTTTGTCAAAATAAAAATATGATTTCTGTAGCAGAATATGATGTATTTGGGACTTTCGACTCTATTAGATAGGTTAATAACATGTTAATTGTCACATCATTAATTTTAAATTATAAATTTTATATTCAAACTTTGTATGACTGCTTCTTTTTCAATGATCTAACTAATTGATCTTGTTTCAAAAGAAACAAAAAATAAAATTAAAATTAAGTAATGCCATGAACTAATTTGTCTTGTTATTGACATGTACTAATGCATTCTATATTTCTAAACTTTGTACATTTTATTGATATGTTTCTCTTGAGAGATAAGAATCATTATGTGGCAAAATTTGTTAAAGCTGGGATTATTTATGTTCTAATACTTTGAACATTGATTTTTAATCTACTCTTTAGAAGACCAAAATAATCCTTACCTAAACATCTTTCATAAATGTTTTTTGCTGGGGCTGCTAAAATTCATAATCTAATTCTAGTTGATGTGGCTTATTTACTTCTATGCTCTTGTAATGAAAATTAACAAAAAGGGCCAAAAGGGAGGCATTAATCACAGCATTGAAGCACCAACCCCAAATCCCAGGGAAACCAAATCCCGTGAAATGATAATTCAGCATCAGAACCAAAACAGCAAAACTAAACACAAACTAAACAATCTGACAATCAGTGACCAATCTGCCGCAACCCCAGAACACACAATAGACAGCACCCGTACATGATCACATGCACACTTGCATTGGTAACAAGCGCAATAGGAAGCAGAGACCGCTTCGTCTGTAACCAAATGTAGCACATTACAACGGCGGTTGCGTGGTGGTAGACGTGGAGGAACGTGAGCCGTTGGATGGAGTTTGACAAAATGATCAAAAGGGTGTCTGGGAATTCGAGTATTTTTTAAAGTTAAAAATGTAAGCGTAGAAGCAGAGGGGGCCGGAGGGAGAAATGGTAGGGGGGAAACAGGGGAAGTAGTGGAGGTGAGGTGAATGGAGGATGATCGAGAGGGTGCAACCAGCGGCCATGATGACGGAGAAGAGGAGGAGGGTGAGGTTATGGATGGCTGTGATGGATCTGAGAATGTGGGGTCCAATGAGAAGTGATGATGATGTTGATGTTGATGTGTGGCAGAGGATGGATGTGAGGGAGAGGTAAGTAACGATGGAGATAATGAGGATGTGTGGGAAGGAAGCTAGGGTTTGGTTTTGAGTCCATGTGAAGTTGAGGATTTGTGGGTGGCTTACAAGCAACATTGTGAGTGTTGAGCTGATTGAATTTGAAGCCATGGCTGGTTGTGGGGGAAGAAAGACTTGGGAGAGATTATGCTCAGAGGAAGGGGGGAGCTTAGAAAGTTTGGGATCATGAGAAGGGTGTTTTAGGCAAATATTTTTGTCTTAGCTTAAATTTTTGTTAAGAAAATAATAAATTCTTTTCTCGTATCAATTTAAAACTCCGAATATCTTTCCAATTCTTCTTCTATTTTTGGATTTTGGATCATAATTTTTCAATTCAATAACGGCCTCTTTAATTATAAAATATGTATTAGTGTGTCTAGGCCTTTGTTTCAACTTTCAATGGCATCTTTGGACGTGGGTTTCTTTTATCCATTTATTTTGGTTATTTCTTCTCCAACTTGTGTAGATTACATGCACTCAACATGGAACCCTTTTGAATGGAAGTTACTGTTTTGCTGGGATCCCCGAAGGAGCATGGAATTGGGACCAATTTTTTTGACAAAAATTTCGGTATAAAATACACAATTAAAGTCGAGTAAGATTAAGTGAAGTTAAGTAACATCTTGTATGGTCAAGTACATCAAGTAAGGATTTGTATAATCGAGCTAGAAAGTACAAATAAAATTAGATAAGAGTGTCGTAGAGCATAGAATTTAAGTTACAGTATCAAAATATTTAATATTGTGACTTAAAAATTAAACCGGGAGTATTAAAGAATCAATAATATATTTATTAATTTTGTCAAAATTATTATTTAAAAATCATATATACGACACACGATCAACATTTATATTATAGTTTTAGTTCTTTTTTCACAATAACTATAACTACAACACGGTAGTACTCAGGGTGTGTTTAGAATTGAAATTGTACAACCGTAACTTAAAAGCTACAGTACTAAAATATTTAGTAAATGTTAATTGCTATAATTTAAAAGCTATGTTGATATAATTTTTCACTTATATGATAGAAAATCTATTATATCTTTAATAATTTTGTCAAAATAATTATTTAAAATTTATATTTACTACATATTATTAACTTTTGTTTCATAATTATAATTTTTTTTTCCACAATAATTGTAGCTACAACATCTCAATTCTAAACAGGACCTAAATAAGAAGTATGATCAAGTAATTATAAGTTATGGTTTTTTGGTGTTACATGATACACCTTAATTCTTCCGGGCTATCCTCTGTCTTCGCACTTTAGGAGCCCTTGTTTCCCCTTCAACAGAGTCGACATTCCCTTGTTTGATGCCAAGGAGCCCAAGCCCGGAGACAATGGCATTCTTTGATATCAATGACTTTTGAGTTGAGCCATTGACATCCCAAGATGGCCTGTTGTAAGCCTTCTTCAAAAGTTCATCTGACTGAAGTATCGGATCTGCTTCCACTCCTGGCCAAGCAAACCTTGATTTTTCTCCTAATTGGACATTCAAAACCCCGCATGGAATCCATTTGAGACAAAGTCCAAGACATATAGGCAGTAAAGAATAATGTAAACCGCAATACTGATTGTTTACGCACAGCGCTGAACAAATGGGTATATTAAGGCTCTTAAAAGTTGGAACCATGTTCACAACTTGCATTTCCTCAGAGAACTATCTCAAGCGTTCTGTTAATTTAAAACCATTCTTGCATATTTAACTGTAAAACAAGAGAAATTGTGCTTCTGTAGCGAAGTCTCACTATTGTTAAAGATCTGGACTTGGAATGGATGCAAGTTGATTAGGCAAAGAAAAATTGAAATAATACTTGGTGATAGATCTAACACACTTCAATACACTAACATCATATCAGACAAAGAGACAGAATCCCTAGTCAAAGTTCAACAAACAAAACACTAAAACAAGAGTAATTTTGTACGACCAGAATAGTCTATCAATGTATATCGAGATGTAGATCGATAAAAAAATACATAAAAGAGAGAGGTATCTCACAGCCGTGCATAAGAACAGTGCTACTCCAATAACATCAAAATGCCATGCGACCGCTCTATCAAATCCATTGGAAAGTGTATGCTTATAATTTTGTTTTTTCAAACTTGTGTCCAAAATAAATGAATGAGATAGGATAAATTCGAATAAATCAAAAGGCCATGTGACCGCAAGTAGAAATATACTTTTGTTATATTTAGAGCATCTTCCAATTTCTTTCCCTTGAGCTCTGTTTCTGCGTGTGCTCAAATGCAACACACATGCCACAAGACAGAATTATCCCCATCAATCTTTTGCCGCCACATGCAGTGCTTGGAAAACTGTTTATGGCCCCTAAAGAACTGGAAAATCAGAAAACATTAAGAACAAGAGACTAATAATTTTGATCGCAACCAAACGTACCTCTTCACAGCAATTGCACAAGCTATTCCTAGCAGCCCGCGTCATGGAGCTTCTCCCAATGAGTAAGTGAGCCTTGAACAGTCATCACTCAGCTCAAACTAAAATGAAATTATTGTGGACATGTGAATTAAAAATGGATATACAAGCAGTTTTCTGAAAGCAAAGTCAAGATAACAGATTAACTCTGCTTCTTAATTACATTAAAAATAACAAACAATGAAAACCAGAGCTAGAGAAGAACTTACCTGCGTGCTGAGACCATGGGGGGAATATGGGATATCTTCTTAGATTTGGTTTGAGAAACTCCATCTTCTCCTGAAAATTCTGAAAGCTCCCTAAACTTCATGCTTTCAAGCAACATCTTATCATCTCCTGTTTTTTCAAGACAATATTGAGTTAATTTCAACACTGCATGCTTCAACCATTAACCTTTTCAATTTCAACACTTCATGCTTCAACCATTAACCTTTTCAATTTCAACACTTCTTTTCACATCCAAATTTAGAATCTTGTTACTATGAGAGATGAATACTGAAAAATACCGACTATGCATTTATCTCCTATTATTTGGCCATTACTGTCTATAGTACCACAGAAATGAATAATTTTATGAAAAACATTTCACGGTGTTCCACACAGTCCAGGATCAGCGTTGATGACAAACATTTGATGAAGACCCTGCAAATTAAAATTTCAGTCCGTCTGTAACAGAATTTATTTTTTCTTTTTCACATATACTGATACTTAAAGAAAATTAAGATATCTTACTTAAAGCAAATTAAGATTTCTTTTGACCCTGCAAGTTACAATTTTAGTCCCCATGTAATAGAAAAAATTTGGACACATACTTACAACAAATCAAGGTTTCATACCTCAAGATAATTATTATAACCATCAATCTTTAGTAACCACATGCAGACTTAAAAACTGTTTATGGCCCAAAACAACTGGAAAATTAGAATAGATTTTAAGAATGAGCGACTAAACATTTCAGTGGCAGCTAAAATTACTCACCTTGGAAATCTAAAACTCAAGTCCTCAGAATGAATGTGCCTCTTCACAGCAATTAAACAAGCTGGGAACTTCAGTTCAAATGCTTTTTCAAGCTCTTCACTAACAAATAAGAGTGTAGCAATATTAAAGGAAAACATTCACTAACAACCCAAATCACTGATATTTACTTAATTTCTCACTCACTCTAATAAGAACATTCATTCTCCCATAAATCACTCAAATGAAACTTTCATTGGAAGGTCTTATTATTAAGGCTTTAGCATCACTTCATAAGCTCTCAACAATTCAAATTTGAGGATGACATTTCACAAAGCGGAGGGCTCTATTTGGATTGTGAACAATCTTCCTCACCATCATCATCATTGCCATACCAGTTGCATTGAACAATCTTCATTATGACATTTGCCCTATTTATCTGATTACACAAGAATCCGAAACAACTGTTAGAAATTTTAATCTTTATATATAGCCAAAATGGTGAATAAGATGATGTACTTGATAATAAAAACCTGATTTAATAAATAATTAAGGGGCCAATAACAAGCACAGAATCTCATCATGTGGGGAAAGCCTTGGCAAGAGAAGATGGTGCTTGCATTCAAGCAATAATAACTTCCCAATTTCATAAGGTAGCTTAACGCCCTTTCAAGAATATCTGCAACAGCCTAACAAATTATTCATGGAAATTCAAATTCAGAATCATGTTATTATGAGAGATGAAGTATAATAAGCGACTTGGCCACTATATATGCATTTATCACCTTCAATTTGCTCATCTTTGTCTAGAGTATTGTTTCTGCGTTAACTTGATCAGCTTGCAAGCCACCTGAAAATGGTTTTAAATAATGAGTGAGAGTGTGAATTCAAACAATTAATCAAATACGATGACAGAAAAGACAAAAGTAATATAACCACAAGAAGTAGAAATATACTTTTGTTATATTTAGAGCATCTTCTACTGGCAAGTTCTTTTCCTTTGGCTCTGTTTCTTTGTGCGCTCAAACGCAATGCCTCAGGGCTCAAAATAATCTTATGACCATCAATCATTTGCAGCCCTATGCAGGCTGGAAAAACTAGAAAAGATTCGGAATGAGTGACTAAAATATTTTAATCGAGACTACTTAAAACATGCACGCCTTGAAAATCTGAAACTGAATTACTCAAATGAATATGCCTCTTCACAGCAATTGCATGTGGTTGAAACTTTACTGCAAAGACTCCATGCTTTGATGGCATCAAAATTTGGCAACAAAGCTGCCTAGAAAAAGGCTTTAAATTCTTAATGAGGGCATGAATTCGAACAAATATGGTGAATGAAGAAACAAAGGCATATAATACCAAAAGAAGTAGAGCTCTGTTTCTGTATGTGCTCAAACCAATGGAATCCGATGGAAATGAATTTCTACGAATTAGACGTGTCAGCTAAAACAGGTACTCTGTACAAGCAAAGTAAAAGAGAGTTGCGAAAAATTTTAAGATAATTAAAATTTCAGTCACCATATAATTAATAGAAAACTTTGTACACAATGATTTATTGGAGATTAAGATTGCAAACTCCTTAGATTGGTCAGTGAAGTCAACCATTTGGGAAAAATGCTGCCTCCGTACAACAAAATCCCTAATTTTCTGTAGTTTACCTATTGTTCTTATATTTTTTACTAGCTATAGAGGTGTAAATGCATTATTTTTTTATGAGAAAGTTTCATCTTTATTATTGCAATTATTTGTATTTTTCCTTCCCTATAAATATATATCCCCAACTATTAGGTAACTTTTTATTTATTTATTTGAAATCTAAACAAATTTGAATGTTACTGGAGTCTGAATAGGTTTAAATGAATATGTCACATTTATATGCTTATTTTTTATTTTTTGGTGTATGAGTGCAAGAGGTAAGTTGTTTGTTTTTACAAATTCAAAGCATCTTAAATTTAATATTTTTACTCTTATGACCTTGAAAGTAGTGTATATACTTGAAGTTTAAAATAGGTTTATATTTTCAGTATTATCTAATACAATAGTTTTTATATGTTATAAATATTTTTAAGGGAAGCATTTGATATATAGTTTATGAAAAATTATTTGATAAAATTATTTTTTACAATTTAGCATGATATTTACACATAAAAAAGTTGTTATCTAATAACAAAAGAATTTGTCTAAAATCCCAATTGAACGCATATTAAGTATTGAATACCAAGTAAAATATGAGATCAAGGAAAATTCTAATATGACATCTAATAGCTAACTAGAAAATAAATATATTTAATGAGGGTATTTGTGAGAAGAAAACTGATTTTCTATTAAAATATTTTATCATTTAGATAAAAATAAAAAAATTTTACTTTTTCTATCCAGATAAAAATGTCTTACAATAAAACTCCACATAAAATTTTCTATTTAGCCATAGCGTATGGATCCGATCCATTTCTTGTCAATATGGTGGACAACTTTTATTATCAGGTAGACAAAAGCAAAAGCCATTATCTCACTAATTCATTTGGTCATAATGGAAAATAATTAATAAAAAATCAAACAACCAGTTTACTTTGACTTTATTTCACATAATATAATGTCTGAAATTTATATATCATGCATTCTAGGGTCAAATCAGTCTTTTTGCACAACTTTTAATATTTCATTAAGAAACCGCAAAGATTACTTCAAAGCCTTTAGGGTTATGATCTCCTCCGGAAGTGGCAAATTCAGGTTCGGATCAACCCGATCAAGTTTCAATTTTATTGGGTTGGAATATTTGGATTGGATCGTATTGAATTAAAAATTCAGGTTGAGTTTGGATCTGATCGGATTATAATTATATGCAGGCCATGTCATGTTTGGATTAAAATTAGATTTGGGTCAATTAGGCTGAATTCAGATAATGTTCGGATTAGAGGTAAATTTTGAGCTTGTTTACTTTTATTTATATTTTTTCAAATTACTTTAGTCATTGAAGATTGTTTTAATGTAATCATCTCATTTTAGTTTGTTTTGAACAATTTTCAGCAAAAAATGAAAATAAAAATTACTGATATGAAATCAAATGAATAAAAATTAAAATAAACTACTATTATCGAATCGAATCTCCATCTCTTTGCCCTCTTCTGCATTAAGGTAACCTTGAGCCACTGGTAGTGTAATTAGTTCGTCTTTATACATATTGTGATCTTTTGAAAAGCCTCACTTGTTCCCTTCATCAGCAACAAAGGAGTTCAGCAGCTCCAGGAGAGGGGAAGCGAATCAAGCGATCAAAGAAAAGGAGAAATAATTCGATGAGTTATTAAGCGTGCTTTTGTTGCGAAAATACCGAAAGAAAATGAGTTGTCACATTCTTTTTATACTGCATGAAAAATGTTTACTCTTATCCTCTTGTATATAATAGTTTAAATCTCCAAACTTTTTCTTTATTTGAGTTTTAAAAAAGTTATGTGAATTTATTGTAATTATTTCTTGGGAGTGGGGGTGGATTTACAAAAATTGCAGGGTGAAAATATCACTACCCTTTTTGTTTATTAATTATTGTAAAATGCACATCTTTCATATGAACACATGTTTTTTTTTGTTAAATTTACCTCCTATTTAGTTTTTAAAAAGATTTAAATTGCTTAATTTTTATTTTTTAAAAAAACGTGAAACATCAATTTAAATTGTTTAAATTGTGTGTGTGTGTATTCCTTATCTTTTGAACAAATATAAGGACAAATTGATGTTTTTACCCTTTAAGAAGTAAATTAAAGTTTGTTATTCTAGTTTGGCATTAAAAGAAGCTTACCCCTGTGTAACATATGCACTTTGATTTTCTTAATCAAGTGTACGATTTAATTTTTTTCGCTTCGAAACAAATTGAACGTGATTAAGAGCTCGAGTGATCGGATTTTAATTCCGTTATGGGTCCGGTATAAGCTTAATCTGTATTAAGCTTAGTTTAAAAAAAAAAAAAAGAAGAAAAAGCCGGTTTATATTTTCTGGACATGGGGGTATTTTTGAAAAGAAGAGAGAGAGAGAGAGAGAGAAATAGAGAGAAAACCCGTTTGACTCGGCTGACCCGACCCGGACCCGCGGCTATGACCCGGCCGGATCTCGCGATTCCGGCCACCTCATCGGCCGTGCTTGGTATCGATCTGAAGCTTGGAAGCCGGCCGACGTATCCCTACTATCATCGTCGTCGGAAAATGCCTGGAACGCCGCCGGTTGGAGCTTGAAACTCGCGGCCAAGACCCGTCTTCGTCGCCGTCGATTTCGCCGGAATTTTGGCACGCCACCACTTGGTTCTTGTTCCTCAGCTCACCAGCACCATTTTCCA
Source organism: Citrus glauca (assembly GCA_029633175.1). Taxonomy (NCBI): domain Eukaryota; kingdom Viridiplantae; phylum Streptophyta; class Magnoliopsida; order Sapindales; family Rutaceae; genus Citrus; species Citrus glauca. The sequence continues at coordinate 12,477,975 of JAQOOD010000005.1, forward strand.
ACCGATCCCGTCACCTGAATCGGCCGGATTGCCGCCGATTAGCACTTGGAAGCTCGCGGTTTTTGGGGAGCTCGATCCCCCGCCGGCAGCGCGCGTGGGAGGTCACTGCCGCCACCATTGGACTCAGCGTGGCCGGAACTATGAGACCTAAGCTCCCCGTCGCCGTTGACTGAAGTCCGGTCACCGTTGACCGGCAGGGGCAATTCGGTAATTTCATAAAACTTTGGGGGTCATTTTGTAATTCGTAAAATCAATGGGTAATTTGGCAATTTGAGGTTAGGGCAGTAAGGTAATTTGTGATTTCGAGGATAATTCGGTAATTTAAGTTGTTAAGGACATTTCGGTAATTTTACGCTCTAAAGGGTAATTTCGTAATTCCTAGTATTGTGATTATTTCCGTGATCCGAAATGAGAACAATTTGGTAATTGAAGATTATATGAATATTTCGGTAAAATAATGATGTTGAGGGCATTTTGGTAATTTTGGCATGTAGGGGTATTTTGGTAATTTTATACATGCGGGAATAATTATTATTGATAGATATTCGTTTCGAGAAGTATTATATAAGAATAGTTGTATTTCAATTTACGGAGAATGATTATGTCGTTTCCTTGATTAGGAGGATTCGCGAACGAGAATCAACCCGCGGACGTGGTTGGTACTGAGTCTGGACATTGTCACTGTGAGTGGAATATACAAAATTTATTTCTATAAGTATATGTTAATTTTATGATACAGTGCAGTATGTTTTGAAAAATAAGTATTTGATGCTTCGATTTAATGATTTTGGAAAAGTGAATTTATTTACATGTGTTGATTTTATTATTACTGAGAAAGAGTTTGAATAATGATTTTATTACCGTTTTTAAATAAATGCTTGATATAGAATTGAATGGATTTGAAATACGTTGAAGAAAGAGAAAATGAGATTTCAGATGTGATTATATGTTTTCGTACATGTGTATTACATGTTATTTGAGAAATTGTTAAACAGTACCCTCCCCTCCAGATACAGAGAAACAGATAATATAAGATGAATACAGAGATACAGATGAGATGAGATAGAGGCCGTTGGGGCCCGTCTGAAACACATAGAGGCTTTGGGCCGTGTGTTGGGCGCTTTTGCCTTTTGGGGGCATATGCATGCAGTATGATGAGTACAGATATATTGATATGAGATACAGACAGCTGTTGAGATACAAATGATACAGATGATATATAGGCCTTTGGGGCCGTCTGAGTACACACAGAGGCTTTGGGCCGTGTGCTTGGATGCTTTTGTCCTTTGAGGACTAGATTGATATGATGAGATATGAGATTTTCCCTATCTATCCGTGTAGCTCCGGGGCGTGGCGGTACCCAGATAGTACGTCATTGCCTGTCTGTCGAGGTCCGGATATGATGAGATCATTCCCCCGGGTACTTGTTTGATGATAATTTTTGATATACAGTATTTGATATGACCAGTATTATGATTCCATTGATTTTACGCAAATTTATGTAAGATAGTATTTCAGTGACTGATTTAAATTAAATATTTTTATATAAGTAAACTAGATTTCCAAATGAATCACAATAAACGATATATATGCTTGATATGTTTGGAAAATCTATTTTGTTATATGTACAGATATTGATTTATATGTTCTGCCCCTGTGTTATTGTGATGTGTTGATATGAGATGTTGATATATGTGTTTATTGACATAGGCATACGTATGAATATTTCATTGGCATGAGTACGAAAATACACTATGTTTTCCATATTTCCAGGAAAAATGAGAAAGTTGATTTTTAGCAAATGAGATTTGGAAAGAAAGAAAGATTGTTTTACAGTTTTAGCTTGAATGCTTGAATTCGTTACTGGCTTAGTGGAGGACTCTCGAGATGTTTATAAAGTTATGAGATAAGTGGGCGAAGGACGCATTGCGAGAAGCCCAAAGAGTATGAAAGAGAAAGTTATGAAAGTTAAGAGAGTGTCCTACTAAGCAGTAATCGAATGAAGGTAGCTCAAGTAAGTGATTTGAAAGAGAATGTGAAAGTTTGAGAAAAATAGAATGATATTTTGATAGAATTGTTTTGAGAAAAAGTAATTCATTTTAAATAAATTTATTTTTCGAGAACTAGTCTCCACTCACTGAGTTTTATACTCACTACGTTTTTATCATGATATTTCCCCCCACAGGAGATTTGCAGGTATATCCGTCGACCCAGTATCGGTAGTTAGATTGAAATTATGGCCGCGTGATGGTGCTAGGAGTTGTAGATTTAATATATTGATATTTGGGATTTTGTGAGTTGTACTTATTGTTATATTTTATAATTAAGGATAACTATTGTATTTGTTTTTATATTAAAGTGATTTGGGGCGATATTTGATATGTTGACTGGAGAAGTTGGTTTTGAAGTTTGGATGGTTATTGAGATACTTTTGGGAGTGTTGTTTTGTAATTGTAATCTTGAGGATGTTGTATTTATAGGGGATATTCTGTCGAATTTTCAGCGGAATTCTTAGATATTATTTTTATTATTGATCCGATTTTACGAGATTAGACAGACTCGCCCTAGGAGTGCGGGGCGGGTCGTTTCAGTTGGTATCAGAGCATGGTTATAGATTCTGTAGACTTTTCGTAAATAGAATAAGTGTTATTGTTATTAAGTCAGAGTTGATATTTTGTAAGCACCATCATGATTCGTCGTAGCAATAGACGTGGCCGTAGTTGTGGCCATACTATACTAGTAACTGGGTTGACTTCAGTAGATGTACTTGTGGGGGAAAATGATCCCATAGACGAGGGAATAGTTGAGTCTTCAACGCACGAGATTGTGCAACAGGCACAGGAGATGCTCCGATTATCGAGCAGTCGATTGATAGATTAGCTCATATTGTGACTACAGTAGTACAGAATCAGACTCATCCGCATGTCGGTCATGTAAATACTATTGAGTGTGTGCAAAGTTTAGGGGCAAAGATTTTTAATAGTTCTGGTGATCCATCTGAGGCAGCGTCGTGGCTTATTAAATTAGAACGTATTTTTGATGTGATGAGATGCTCAGAGGAGGACAGACTTACATTTACCACTTTCCTACTTAAGGAGAGAGCTTATCATTGGTGGCAAACAGTAGAGCGTAGATACCAAGGGCAAGCTACGCTTACATGAGTTATTTTCCGTAAGGAATTCTACGATCATTATTTTCCAGCTGTCTATCAGGATATTAAGCGGAGTGAATTTTTTTTTTGGCTGGTTCAACGATCCATGACAGTGGAAGAGTATGAGAAGAAATTTTTGGATCTTTTTAGATTTGCTACTTCAGCAGTTGGTGATGAGAGAGAGTCTGAATTGCTAGATTATGGTTTGGTTGTTAGTACATCTACCAGAGGGTCACTATTTGCGGAGTGGGTGTATCGAGATTATATGATTCGATTGGGTGAGCATGAATTTAAGGCGAATTTGATTATTTGCGGCTTACCTTGTATACGTAATAGACACTGAAACTCAGAAGTTGAGATTGGAGGATATTCCAGTAGTTCAAGAATTTTCAGATGTATTTCTAAAACAGTATTCACAACTTCCGCGTATTGATGACTTGTTTGATCAACTTCAGGGAGCAAAGGTGTTTTCCAAGATTGATTTACGCTCGGGATATCATCAGCTTAGAATTAAAGAGGCCGATATTCCAAAAACAGCATTCAGAACTCGTTATGGACATTATGAGTTCTTGATGATGCCATTTGGGTTGACTAATGCCCCAGCAGCTTTTATGGATCTTATAAATAGGGTATTTCGTTCTTATTTGGATCGATTTGTGATTATGTTTATTGATGATATTTTAGTGTATTCTCGAAGTCAGGAGAAACATGAGGAGCACTTGCGGATTGTTCTGCAGACTTTAAGACAAAAGCAATTGTATGCCAAATTTAACAATTGTGAGTTCTGGTTGGATAAGGTAGCATTTATGGGCCATGTGAAATCAGTTCAAGGAATTTTTGTTGATCCTCAAAAGGTCGAATAACAATTGTAAATTAGAAACGGCCTACAAATGTCACCGAAGTCCGAATTTTCCTTGGATTAGCTGGCTATTATCATAGATTTGTGGAAGGATTCTCCAAGATTGCTACTCCTCTGACACGATTAACCAGAGAGAATGCTAAGTTCCAGTGGGATGATGACTGTGAAAAGAGTTTTCAAGAACTCAAGGTACGACTTACTTCAGCACCAGTTCTTACACTTCCATCGGGTAATAAAGGGTTTGTGGTATATAGTTATGCATCCAGGCAAGGATTGGGTTGTGTTAGTAACATGGGAAAGTAGCGGCTTACGCTTCTCGATAACTTAAAAAGTATGAACAGAATTACTCGACTTATGATTTAAAGTTAGCGGCAGTGGTATTTGCACTCAAGATATGAAAGCATTATTTATACGAGTAACATGCCAGATTTTCACTGATCATAAGAGCTTGAAGTATTTGTTTACTCAGAAGGAGTTGAATATGAGACAGAGGAGATGGATCGAACTGATTAAGGACTACGATTGCACTATCGATAATCATCCGAGCAAAGCAAATGTGGTAGCAGATGCACAAAGTAGAAAGTCATCCAACTCGATTGCTCACTTGTGAGTGAAATATGTACCTTTGTTGATCGAGTTAAGGTCTTTGGGGATAATCGTGGGGTTTTGATAGCTACCTTTCGAGTTAGGCCGACTTTGATTGACAAGATTTATCAGATGCAAGATTAGGAATTGCAGTTACTAAAGTTGAAAGAGGGTGTGCAAAAAGGCTTTAGGCACTAAGTTGAATTTTAGTACAGTTTTTCATCTGCAAACTGATGGCCAGTCAGAGCGTACTATTCAAACCCTAGAGGATATGTTACGAGCTTGTGTTTTGAAGTTTAAGAGTAGTTGGGACATTTATTTACCCTTGATGGAGTTTGCTTATAATAATAGTTATCAAGCTAGTTTCGAGATGGCACCTTATGAGGCTTTATATGGCAGGAAATGTAGAACTCCTGTATGTTAGGACGAGGTTGGAGAGTGGAAGCTTTTTGGTCCCGAATTAGTGCCGAATACTAATGAGAAGATACAACTCATTCGGGAAAGATTAAAGGCAGCCCAAAACAAAAAAAAAAAGAAAAAAAAGAAAAAAATGAAAAAGCTATGCAGATAAGTGTAAGCGTGAACTTGAATTTGAAGTGGGTGATAAGGTTTTCCTATGGATATTTCTTTGGAAAGCGGTACTTTGATTTAGGAAGCGTGGGAAGTTAAGTCCACATTACACTGGACCATATGAGATCGTGGAGCGTGTTAGTCCGTTGGCATGCCGATTAGCTCTATCGCCTGAGTTATTCAGAATCCACAATGTGTTTCATGTCTTAATGCTCCAGAAGTACGTGTATGATTCTAATCATGTGTTATCGAGAAAATCAATTGAGTTGAAAGAAGATTTGACTTATAAAGAAGAGCACGTGGAAATACTAGAACAGAAGCATCAAGTTTTGCGTTAAAAAAACTATTCCGCTAGTAAAAGTATCGTGGAAGAATCATGTAAAGGAAGAGGTTACTTGGGAACGCAAGGACTTGATGCGATCTTAATATTCCTATCTCTTCTTATCAGGTACGTAAATTTCGAGGACGAAATTTTTATAAGGGGGGATGATTGTAACATATGCACTTTGATTTTCTTAATCAAGTGTACGATTTAATTTTTTTCGCTTCGAAACAAATTGAGCGTGATTAAGAGCTCGAGTGATCGGATTTTAATTCCGTTATGGGTCCGGTATAAGCTTAATCTGTATTAAGCTTAGTTTAAAAAAAAAAAAAGAAGAAAAAGCCGGTTTATATTTTCTGGACATGGGGGGTATTTTTGAAAAGAAGAGAGAGAGAGAGAGAGAGAAATAGAGAGAAAACCCGTTTGACTCGGCTGACCCGACCCGGACCCGCGGCTATGACCCGGCCGGATCTCGCGATTCCGGCCACCTCATCGGCCGTGCTTGGTATTGATCTGAAGCTTGGAAGCCGGCCGACGTATCCCTGCCATCATCGTCGTCGGAAAATGCCTGGAACGCCGCCGGTTGGAGCTTGAAACTCGCGGCCAAGACCCGTCTTCGTCGCCGTCGATTTCGCCGGAATTTTGGCACGCCACCACTTGGTTCTTGTTCCTCAGCTCACCAGCACCATTTTCCAACCGATCCCGTCACCTGAATCGGCCGGATTGCCGCCGATTAGCACTTGGAAGCTCGCGGTTTTTGGGGAGCTCGATCCCCCGCCGGCAGCGCGCGTGGGAGGTCACTGCCGCCACCATTGGACTCAGCGTGGCCGGAACTATGAGACCTAAGCTCCCCGTCGCCGTTGACTGAAGTCCGGTCACCGTTGACCGGCAGGGGCAATTCGGTAATTTCATAAAACTTTGGGGGTCATTTTGTAATTCGTAAAATCAATGGGTAATTTGGCAATTTGAGGTTAGGGCAGTAAGGTAATTTGTGATTTCGAGGATAATTCGGTAATTTAAGTTGTTAAGGACATTTCGGTAATTTTACGCTCTAAAGGGTAATTTCGTAATTCCTAGTATTGTGATTATTTCCGTGATCCGAAATGAGAACAATTTGGTAATTGAAGATTATATGAATATTTCGGTAAAATAATGATGTTGAGGGCATTTTGGTAATTTTGGCATGTAGGGGTATTTTGGTAATTTTATACATGCGGGAATAATTATTATTGATAGATATTCGTTTCGAGAAGTATTATATAAGAATAGTTGTATTTCAATTTACGGAGAATGATTATGTCGTTTCCTTGATTAGGAGGATTCGCGAACGAGAATCAACCCGCGGACGTGGTTGGTACTGAGTCTGGACATTGTCACTGTGAGTGGAATATACAAAATTTATTTCTATAAGTATATGTTAATTTTATGATACAGTGCAGTATGTTTTGAAAAATAAGTATTTGATGCTTCGATTTAATGATTTTGGAAAAGTGAATTTATTTACATGTGTTGATTTTATTATTACTGAGAAAGAGTTTGAATAATGATTTTATTACCGTTTTTAAATAAATGCTTGATATAGAATTGAATGGATTTGAAATACGTTGAAGAAAGAGAAAATGAGATTTCAGATGTGATTATATGTTTTCGTACATGTGTATTACATGTTATTTGAGAAATTGTTAAACAGTACCCTCCCCTCCAGATACAGAGAAACAGATAATATAAGATGAATACAGAGATACAGATGAGATGAGATAGAGGCCGTTGGGGCCCGTCTGAAACACATAGAGGCTTTGGGCCGTGTGTTGGGCGCTTTTGCCTTTTGGGGGCATATGCATGCAGTATGATGAGTACAGATATATTGATATGAGATACAGACAGCTGTTGAGATACAAATGATACAGATGATATATAGGCCTTTGGGGCCGTCTGAGTACACACAGAGGCTTTGGGCCGTGTGCTTGGATGCTTTTGTCCTTTGAGGACTAGATTGATATGATGAGATATGAGATTTTCCCTATCTATCCGTGTAGCTCCGGGGCGTGGCGGTACCCAGATAGTACGTCATTGCCTGTCTGTCGAGGTCCGGATATGATGAGATCATTCCCCCGGGTACTTGTTTGATGATAATTTTTGATATACAGTATTTGATATGACCAGTATTATGATTCCATTGATTTTACGCAAATTTATGTAAGATAGTATTTCAGTGACTGATTTAAATTAAATATTTTTATATAAGTAAACTAGATTTCCAAATGAATCACAATAAACGATATATATGCTTGATATGTTTGGAAAATCTATTTTGTTATATGTACAGATATTGATTTATATGTTCTGCCCCTGTGTTATTGTGATGTGTTGATATGAGATGTTGATATATGTGTTTATTGACATAGGCATACGTATGAATATTTCATTGGCATGAGTACGAAAATACACTATGTTTTCCATATTTCCAGGAAAAATGAGAAAGTTGATTTTTAGCAAATGAGATTTGGAAAGAAAGAAAGATTGTTTTACAGTTTTAGCTTGAATGCTTGAATTCGTTACTGGCTTAGTGGAGGACTCTCGAGATGTTTATAAAGTTATGAGATAAGTGGGCGAAGGACGCATTGCGAGAAGCCCAAAAAGTATGAAAGAGAAAGTTATGAAAGTTAAGAGAGTGTCCTACTAAGCAGTAATCGAATGAAGGTAGCTCAAGTAAGTGATTTGAAAGAGAATGTGAAAGTTTGAGAAAAATAGAATGATATTTTGATAGAATTGTTTTGAGAAAAAGTAATTCATTTTAAATAAATTTATTTTTCGAGAACTAGTCTCCACTCACTGAGTTTTATACTCACTACGTTTTTATCATGATATTTCCCCCCACAGGAGATTTGCAGGTATATCCGTCGACCCAGTATCGGTAGTTAGATTGAAATTATGGCCGCGTGATGGTGCTAGGAGTTGTAGATTTAATATATTGATATTTGGGATTTTGTGAGTTGTACTTATTGTTATATTTTGTAATTAAGGATAACTATTGTATTTGTTTTTATATTAAAGTGATTTGGGGCGATATTTGATATGTTGACTGGAGAAGTTGGTTTTGAAGTTTGGATGGTTATTGAGATACTTTTGGGAGTGTTGTTTTGTAATTGTAATCTTGAGGATGTTATATTTATAGGGGATATTCTGTCGAATTTTCAGCGGAATTCTTAGATATTATTTTTATTATTGATCCGATTTTACGAGATTAGACAGACTCGCCCTAGGAGTGCGGGGCGGGTCGTTTCACCCTGTAATATATATCATGCAGACCAAGGTGATCACTTCGTCGTGAATTCTTGTAATTTTTTTTGTTCTTTTATCTAACTAGAAAAGAAAATTAAGGGGAGCATTGTCTATCGAATTGAGCTTCTCTCAAGAAAAATACATACGGATGATTTATATATAACCATTAAATATGTTAAGACATTTTGTTATTTTTTTAGTCCTAAAAGTATAAGAGAAATTAACATTTTTTGAATTTATTTAGATACCGTAAATTAAAGAATGAAATTATTTACAAAATTATTTCAACTTTCATGATTTAAACAAGCAATCATCATTGATTTCAATACAAAGAAGTATTTCGGGTAGAACCGATTTCTTTACCAAGATATGATGTACATGTATTTGGAACTTCTTACTCTATTAGATTAATAACACGTTATCATTAATTTTAGATTATAAATTTTATATTCCAACTTTGTAAGACTATCATTGTTCCTTTTCTTAATTTAAAAATAACCACATAACAAATATGACATGATCTAATTGGTCTTGTTATTGATATGTACTAATGCATTTTATTTTTGTATATTATATTGATATGTTTCTCTGGAGGTTGAGAATAATATTCATTATGTGGCAAAATTTTATTAAAACTAAGATTATTTATGTTCTAATACTTTGAACATCTTAATATACACTCATTTATAAAATTTTAACACTAATTTTTGGGTAAATTATATTTTAACCTCTTATGAGATTGACATACTTTAATTTACTCAAAAATAAAAATAAAAACTTCAGTTTACTCTCTAAAATCTGTTAAATTTAGCTATCAACCAATATTGACTCACTAAAATACGATAATACCCCTGTTAATTATAGAATAACTTATGTTACTGATATATTTATGTTGGAAAGAAATATCATTTAAATCTCTACTTTTCTATAATATAACTAATTCAAACTTTATGGGTGTCATTAATGAAAATCATCCTCTAATCTATTTTTTAGAAAATAAAACAAAACCTCAATAATATATTTCATAAAGCAAGCATATTTCGGAAAGAGCTTGCCTCTTTGGTTGTTTTAAATAACCAACGTAATCAATAGTAGTGCTAGGTCAATGGTACATATACATAAACTAGTTAGCTAACGAATATTCATGTTAACCCAACCAAAAACCATCTAAAACCTCCTTCTACACATAGATACAAAGAAAATCTTACCCTTAAGATTCTCGAATTTAAACAAAAAATTATAAAATTTTGAAATAAAAATCGGAAAATTTATAAAAAAGTAAAATATTTTTTCCCTCTCTTCTATTTTCTTCATCTTCTTCGTTCTATTCCCTGTTCATCTTCTTCTTCGTTCATTTTTTTTTCTCTTTCACACACTTAACAACTCCATAGCCACTGTTAATTCCAAATCAGCCTAGCAAAACTCATGTCCATTGCCCGGCAACACCCATGGCCTCGCACTGCCATGTCCAACAAAACCCATGGATACGCTAGCAAAACCATGGCAGCTGGGTACGGGCATTTCAAGCAAGCCCGTGGCTGTACGCGGCCAATCCAAGCAAGCCCATGGCTGCGCGTTGCGACCACAGGCAAGCCCATGGCCATTTGGTTCGACTCATCGCAAGCTTGGAAACTCTATTATATGTCCAAAACAAATACTCTTAGCCCAATTTCTAACCTCGGAAGATACCCTGCTTATTCCATGCAACCATCTTATATCAACTTGCCTTCTCTGCATCTTCAAGCAAAGCTTGAATGGCTTGAAGATTTATGGTAAGTCACAAGCAGCAAAGAAGTTCAGCTGCTCCGGGAGAGGGGAAAGTGATCACATCCATTCTGGCAAAGAAAAGGAGAAATAATTTCATAAGTTGTTCAACGTACTTTTGTTGCAAAAATACCGAAAGGAACGAGTTGTTCAACGCACTTTATGGTTATTGTCGCCTAACCCACACGTCAATAATTTTAGGGTTTTTAATTTCCCTGATTGTACTCCACAGCTGTGATACATAATTGTAAATATTCTCTAATTAATTTGTAGTGGTCGGGCCAATGCCATTTAAAAAAAAAAAAAGTTGGAAAAAAGCATGCATTACCGATAATTCATTTATTTGTTTGAGGACGGGGATATTTTCTACCCACTTATTTTACAAATCTACCTTGCTGTCATAAAATAATTGTAATACCTTCATACTATTTTTAAAATATATAAATCAATAAAACGTAGAGACAATCAATAAATTAAATCATTCATATAATTTTTTATTTTTTTAACTTAGGTGTCTTTGACCATTTAGGTTGCTTTAAGACAAGTTTTATTTGATTAATTTACCATGATAATATAAAATGACTAAAATACCCCAAGAATCAAGAGTTCTTGTACATAATAGTTTAGGTATTCTATTTTATTTGATTCAATCTCCAAACTTATTGTAATTACATCTTCTTTATTTCAATTTTTAAAAAATAATTTGAACTTATTGTAATTATTTCTTGAGAGTGGGGTGGGTTTACGAAAATTATGGGCCTTTTCGTTTATTAATTCTTGGAAATTAATGGCTCCGTAATCAATTTCTTTTGTTCTTTTATTTAAATAGAAAAGAAAAATTAAGAGGAGCTTTTGTCTATTGAATGGAGGTTCTGTGAAGAAAAATACGTATCAAATGATCGACGGATTCTACTTTTCAATTTTTACTTCACAGTACTTTTCTTTATTTGCTGGGTCATTTATGTTTTTTTGGACGGATTTAAGTGTGCTTATACATTTTATTGAATTTTATTTTGATAAAATCACCAACGATCAGTAGCGATTTAGTCTACCTATCTGTGTATTTGGTTCTCTAATGTAAGGAAGCATGTAATCTTTCGCCAATAATTTTTTATTTCTTCAAAATGTTAAAATGTTGAAAGGAGAATTAGATTTTTTTTATATAAAAAAGAAAATTAGAGTTCATATTGAAGAAAATTCTTTTTTCTACTATAAGTCCAGTTCGAATCTTTGAAGCAAATGATCTAATGTCAAGCATAGAAAGTAGGAAGATCGCTTGAACAGCGGACACATTAACAAAAAATAATTACTTTAAAAAGTTAATATTGGATATCACAAAATTTTTATTATTATTATTGTAAGTTGGTACGTTGAAAAATAAACAAGCTTTATATGAACTTTAAACACAGATAATAATTTGCATGTAGTAAAATTGCTTAATATATCCATTATTTTATCATTTTTAACTTTATCTATCGGTTATTTTCATTTGGAAAATATAGGATAAATAAAATAATAACAAGCACATATTTCTAATTGAAAATTTTCTCAACTTGAAAATACCATTTTCATTCTCATAATATGAATTTAAAAATAAAATACGGAACATGCCCTAACATTTTCTGAATTTATTTTTATACTGTAAAAGAATAAAATTACTCACACAATTATTTTAGCTTTTATGACATAAACAAATAATCATCATTTAAATTCAATAGAAAGAGGTATTCTTGGTAGAATTGACTTCTTTAGCAAAATATAATCTATTTGGGACTTCTTACTCCATTAGCAAACTCGTTTTCTTATTTTTTTTTTCCTAAACTAAATTAATTTTATTATATCTTTTTTATTTTTTCCCTAAATTAAACTAATTTTTCTCTTCTTCTATTGTCCAAAGTTTTTCGATATAGTTTTTATTTCAAAATGGATAAAACAAGTAAAAAACAAAGTAGATGAATAAAAGAATATATTAAAAAGAAATAAGAACAAATAGTAACACAACTAATTAAGAGAATAATAAAAAGATAAAATCAGAAATTTGAGATGAAATCATAAATTAACTTATGTTTATATTAAGGCTATTGTATGAAAATTTGAGTAACGACCTAGAAAATAGAGAAAACTATTAGATTTTTTTTTTCATCTAGAGTAGACAGTAGAGGAAGCAAGATTTTTTTCCCTCTCTCTCTTTCTTTCTCTCAAACACCAAGATGTCTTGATTGTTGGAGGAAAATTTTAATGGATAAGTAATAAAATGTGGGGCTTTTATAGAGGTTTAAAATAAATATAAAACTTTTGAAATATAACTTATTAATTCTAACAATGAAATAGAGAATTTCTAGGATTGAAACTATTAACTTATTGGTTTTGTAGAAATTAAAACAATTAAGTACTACATTAAATAAACTTTATAAGAATTTGATAGTTTATTTAGAAAAAGATAATTACAAAATAATAATAAATTAAATGAATAATAATGACTTTTAAATTCATTTTTCTCTTTTATATACAAAATAATCATTTCGTAGAGCTTTCATATAAAGCGAGTCCTATACAACTGCCTAAGTTGCCTAGAGGTCGAACCACTACTATTTACAAGTCAATATTGGAGTGTTGAGGTAACTAAATATGAAGCCATGGCTGGTTTTTTAGGGGAGAAAGATTTGGAAGAGATGATGTTGAGAGGAACGGGGGAGTTCATAAAGTTTTAGGATAACGTGGAGGGTATTTTGGACATATTACTGTCCTAGCTTAAATTTGGGGAAAAAGATAATCAATAATAAACTATTTTTTATTTTAGATTTTAAATCATAAATTTAGTAAAGGAAGTTAAATCAAGTGATCACTTGATTGTTTTCCTATCAATAATAAACTCTTTTTTCATATCAATTTAAAACTCCGAGTGTGTCTCCAAAAATTGTTTTCCTTGTTTTTTATTTTGGATTTTAAATCGTAAATTTAGTAAAGGAAGTTAAATCAAGTGATCACTTTTTTTTTTATGCAAAGCAATTAATCTTTTTTGTAATTTAAGCAAATATTGGGTGGCGTACTTTAACAATTTAATATTTGATTCGAAATTTCATCTACCGAAACTACAAAAATTAATATTTTCTATCAAATCAAAACCAAAATTAAAAGATAACTTATTATCTGCCAACTGTCATTCAACAAAGCCACCACTCACGGAAAAAAGGAAAAAAGAAAAAAAAGTGATATATTGATTTTAACATAATTTTGTTAAGAAATTAGTGAGTGAAGCAAACATGCTGTAATGTTTGGTAAAAGAAAAGAAAAATTCAAAGCTAAAAATTCAAAGGAGTTATTTTACTAGTGAAAATAAGTTACAAGTATTGTAATATTTTAATTCGCTACCCAAAACTCCAACACACCCAATCTCTCACTCACTAGACACTCAAGAGTTTATTAAACTCTTAATACTCTCAACACTAAAAGAAAATAATATTTCTCTCTCGATGGAATTAGATACAAGCTCTAGATTGAGAGCTTGTATTTATAGGCAAAACTTTGCCTCAAATGTCAAATAAGTGGCCATAAACTTCAAGCCATACATCTTAAATTTTCAAACTGTGAATTTTTAGCTTTGAATTTTTCTTTTCTTTTACCAAACATTACATGCACTCAAGATTCAAGAATACATATTTGCATTTAGTTGGAGGAGGTTACGTAAATACATGGGAAAGAACTATTTTTAGTCCAATTTCATGTTTGGATGTTAAGGTTGATGTGGAAAGGATGTGGCTCCCACGTAAAACCCACCGCTGCATTCTAAACTAAGTGAATTTATCTCGTGAGCTAAGTAGTTTAGGAGAAAACTCAAATAATTAATTTTTATTAGTTCATTAATAAGAATTTTTTATTATATTTTAAAAAGTATAATTCATTACCAAAAAATATTCTAAATAATAATAACTGTTATTTAAGATATTACATTTTGACAATAATAAAATAATTCAAAATTAATTAATTTGATTTGATCTCATACTTTATTATTAAAAAACTTATAATATCTTTATTAATTTTATTAAATTATTATTTAAAAGTCATACATTTACTGCACACTGTCAACTTTCTGGTATTTTTTTTGTTCTCACAACAGCTAGTAATATCAAACAAGAGCTAAGTTAAGTATGATCAATTAATTAAAGTTTTGATTTTTTGTATAAAATAATCCTTAGATAATTAATCTATAAAGAATATTGGCTACTTCAAATGGAAACTTGTGATCAAAAGTGTATCACAGAAGTGACAAAGGCACACTATATGAGAAATCTGAAATAGAATTTGCAAACTTGAACTGGGTTACAGAGAGTTAATAAGCCCCCAAAGGAACATGGAAACTATTATCTTTATTAATTTCCATAGCGAAAACAAAATTAACTTTCCTAACTGACTAGAATTTAACTCAAGGAAAATTAGAATATGCGACGTTGTATCACATATGGTATTTAGACATCAAGAGAAGATTCCCTATATCAGTGAACTATACTTGCAGTTAACCCCAGGCGAGTACCACCACCTCCTACTATTTCTTAGGTGTCTCAGAGTTTGATGAGGACTTCCATGATGTGTCTCTTCGACAGGCAGCGAAATTGGGCAATTGACTACATTAACTCCAACAAATTTATGCAGTGACCTTCTTCCGGACTATCTTCTTTCTTCGCGCTTTAGTTGCCCTTATTTCCCCTTTAATAGAGTCAACATTATCTTGTTTGATGCCAAGGAGACCAAGCCCAGAAACAATGGCATTCTTGATATCAAGCACCTGGGGACTTTTGAGCTGAGCCATGACATCCAGAGATGGCCTGTTGTGTAAGCCTTCTTCAAAAGGTCATCGGTTAATCTTTCTCCTAATTAGACATTCAAAACCCTGCATGGAATCGATTTGAGAAGTTGGACAATAGACAAACTCCAACACATATAGACAGTAAAGAAGAATTTAGACCGCAATCACTGTGGCTCAACAAATGGACCTATTAAGCCTATTAAAAGTTGGAACCATATTCACCACTCGCATTTCCTTCGAGAACTATATCAGAATTCTGTAAATGTAAAACTATTCTTACATATTTAACTGTAAAACAAGAGAAATTGTACTTCCGTAGCAAAGTCTCACTATTGTTAAGTATCTGGACTTGGAAAGGATGCTAGTTGATGAAGTAAAGGAAAATTAAAATCAGACTTTGAGGTGACAGATCTATACACTTCAATAGGAACCACATTGACATCATATGAGACAAATAAACATTCCCCAGTCAAAGTTTAACAAACAAAACATTAAAACAAGAGTAAGTTGGTCTATCAATGTATATATAGACATGCCGATCAATAGACAAATACGTAAAAGAGGGAGGGAGAGACCTCAAAGCAGTGCTACTCCAACAACTTCAAAATTGTTGGTGACCACTCTATCAAATCCACCCAATAGTTGCATACACTCACCGATGGGTTTGTCACAGATAACCTGTTAGGCATTAAAAATTGCCCAAATTAAACAAATGTTAGACCAGCTTAGACAGTAAACGGAACAATATTCTAATTTTACTTTATTTATAACGAATAAGTGAACAAAGAAATAAAAAGGAATTTTGGCAAAGAATCCTGTAGCTAATGTAACACCCCAAATCTAATTTTACTTTATTTATAACGAATAAGTGAACAAAGAAATAAAAAGGAATTTTGGCAAAGAATCCTGCAGCTAATGTAACACCCCAAATCTAACACGTGCGGAACACGTGAAGAAGGAGGTTACTCATAAATCATAATCTATACTCATAAGTTTTAAACTGAAATGCCTCCAATTCTCATTGAAATAGAACCACATATCCAAAAGTCTAGTACTAAAACAATCTCTCCCGAGAACATAAAAATAATAACAAAAGTCTCAAACTCCAAGTTACAAGCTCATAATAGAAATAACTAAATAGCAACACGAGTTTATTCCTTCTCTTATTCAAATCGCAAACAGAAACGGAAAATTCCTAACTCCAAAGCTAAGCGCACCTCTCAAAAGAAACTTAATCTGCAAAAAGTAATGACGAGGGGTGAGCCGTCAACTCGGTAAGTAAAACCATTCCTAACATACCATGCTTATCGATACTAAAACATTGCAAGTCTTATTTTGTTTAAAACATATATCATAATCCATAAATTTCATAAAACAATATACCACGATAACATAACATAAATTCTTAATAATTTAGAATATCCAAAAGCATATTACTTACGAAGTAAATCATATAATGCGTATACAGAAAACAAAAAGGTTAGCTCATGTCACATAGTGTCACCTATAGTCCCGGTGACCCGGCCAGAAACATAATCAGAATATCGTGTGCACACTCAAACAGAAACCCAGTACTAGTCCAGAACAGACATATATCATAAAAGGTTGTCATGTCATAAAATCACTTAAATATTAAAAAGCATTTATAAACTACTTTGCTAAAAATAATTTAAGTTTGAAATCATTTACATAAAACTAATTTTGTTATCAAAATCAACTAATCCTTTAAGTAGTATAAAAACAGTTATACTTATAATAATAATATCAAAATACTTATACATATCTAGCATACTAGGAATGAAGTTACTTACTGTAACACCCCACACCCGGCTTTTGACCCATTTTTGGCACCCATATATAAGAGAAAGAGAGAGGGAAAGAAAGAGAGAGCTGAGAACCGAGAGAGAGAACCCAAACCGTTGACCCGAACCCGACCCGGACCCGCGAGTTTGACCCGGCCGTTTCTCCCAATTCCGGCCACCGTTCCGGGTGAGCTTGGTACCGTTTCGAAGCTTGAGAGATGAGCAACGTATCCATGCCGTCCTTGCTGCCGGAAATCGATCGGAAAGCCGCCGATCGAAGCTTGGAAGTTCCGCGGAATCGCCGGCTCGATTCACCGTGATTTCGCCGGTTTCCGGTGAAGCCAGCACTCGGGTTTTGTTCCTTACCCATCCCTCTACCATTTCCGACCAGTCATGGATGCCGGGGACGTCGTTTTGCCGTTGATCGGCCGTTGATGGACTCACGGCTTTGGGAGCTCGATTTGCCGCCGGCGCCGCGCGTGGGAGGACACCACCGCCACCATTGGACTCAGCGTGGCTGAAACTTTCAGTTCTGAGCTTCCCGTCGCCGTCGGTTGAATTCCGGTGACCGTTGACCGGCGAGGGTATTTTGGTAATTGTTGGCATTGAGGATAAGTTGGTAATTTATGATTTTGAGGTTAATTTGGTAATATTGAGATGAAGGTATTTTGGTAATATTGATTCAAGGGCATTTTGGTAATTTTGATATTTGAGGGTAATTTCATAATTTCAAGAATTATGAGTATTTTGATGATTTATGATTTAATTGCGATTATTTGAGGTTAAGGATGGAATGTGATTATGTTGAGAAATTTGAGAATCTTGGAGTTTATAAGTATGGTTTCATTTTATTCTTATGCGAGTATTATTTATTTGTAGGCCGATGATATCGATTTGTGTATTTGTTACTCGAGGACACGAGGAGGTAAGTAAACTGGATTTCCAAACGAATCACAATAAACAATATATATGTTTGACATGTTTGAAAAGTCTATTTTGAGATATGTACGATTATTGATTTATCTGTTATGCCCATGTGTTTATGTGATGTGTTGATATGAGATGTTGATATATATGTGTTTATTGACATGGGCATACATATGAATATTTCATTGACATGAGCACGAAAATGCATTATGTTTTCCATGTTTCCTGGAAAAGGAGAAAGTTGATTTTAGCAAATGAGATTTGAAAAGAAAGAAAGATTGTTTTACAGTTTTAGCTTGGATGCTTGAATTCGTTACTGGCTTAGTGGAGGACTCTCCAGATGTTTATATAGTTATGAGATAAGTGGGCGAGGGACGCATTGCGAGAAGCCCAAAGAGTATGAAAGAGAAAGTTATGAAAGTTAAGGGAGTGTCCTACTAAGCAGTAATCGAATGAAGGTAACTCAAGTAAGTGGTTTAAAAGAGAATGTGAAAGTTTAAGAAAGACAGAATGAGATTTCGATGATTTGTTTTACGATGTTTTCGAATATCATGGCACGTCATTCATTTGATATGTATATGTATGTATGTATTTTGATATATACAAAATTGGTTTACTTACTGAGTTTTGTACTCATTATAGTTTATTGTGATTCAGTTTCTGTAAGCAGGATTCGTGTTGAGCGTTGATAAGGGCTTGGATGGTGGTAGTAGATGGTTTGGCATGAATTTTAAATTCTTCCGCTGCTTTGTATTTATTTTCAAGGATATGATTTTTATGGATTGTAAAAGGATTATGTATTATTCTTTTACGAGATTTAAGCTTCTAGCAGTAAGATTCGCCCTGGGAGGTCGGGGCGGGTCGTTACACTTACCTCGACAAATGAATCTGAATCAACACACCTCTAAGCTTCTAAGAGCCTCAATTACCTTCAATACCTTAAACAAATACAAGATATGACAATTAATAACTTATGCTAAGATTCTGATTTTCTAATCCATACCCGAACAGGTCTGATTTTCCGAATTTTAACTCTTAATCTAGAATTTAGAATGATATAATATTCTATGGAACTATTCTGGACATCCATGAGTACCCCATATAAAATTTACAAGAGGATCCGATATCAAAAGCATTTTAAAAACTATTTATTTCTCAGAAAATTCGAAGCTGTTTTCACATGACCTAACCCAAACAGAACGGGTTCCATGATTTTTATAAAATAAAATAATAATCAGAAAATTATGAAATTAAAACTGGGAATCCTAGACACATATATTAACATTCATGTAAACTTTCAGAAGTTTCCGAGTTCATTTGATGGTACAAATAGACTTGTGAATCCGATCGCAATGCTGGAATCGTAGTTTTCCAGTGCAGTGGTTTCTATTTCGAAAATACATCTAAAATTGAAAACGAAGTCGAATTTAATGAAATAAAATTTAATCCAGAAGCCCTACATGTCTAGTTTCCAGAAATATAAATTTTATAAGAAAATTCGTTTAGAAAATATAGGTTTCAAATCGAGATACTCATGCTGTCCAGAATTATCCTGTGCTTAATGCATCAATGATTGATTAACTAAACTTATAATAAATCAAAACCCTAAACAACGCCTAAATATATTCTAAATCATGCATTAAGATCTATAATCATCTAGAATCGTGCCAATATAAACCTTAGACAAAGAGATAAAAATCCTTTAAGAATAGGAAGAATAACTTACCCGTCACGTTGATTCTCTCCTAAACCAAAGTTTGAATCCTAAGATTTGAGTAGGAGCGTAAGGAGCGGTAGAGAAAAGAATAAACGTTGTGAACTTAGCGTTATGGAAGGAGAAAAGTACGCATTTATAGGGAATCTTAAGAAACCCTATTTACTAAGGAAAAATAACCCTTTTTTTTTAAAACAATTTCATAAATAACCTCTATTCCTTTCTTAATAAGGGTTATAGCCACCTATAAATATCAATGAAAGCCCAATTTCCTTAATGGAATTTTGTGGTGTTACAGCTAATCCCACCATACACTGCTCTGCACGCTTATTTGGGAATCAAAATTCTCAAAATGTACTAAGAAATGACATTTGTTTACTAGTCCCACCAACAAGGAGGAAGTGACGTGAAGAGAATTTACTAAGAAATGCCAGTGTATTAATATTGAAGGAAAACATTCACAGACGACCAAAATCGCTGATATATACTTAATTTCTCACTCACTAAGAACGTTCAATTCATTCAAATGAAACTTCCACAGGAAGGTCTCATTATTAAGGCTTTAGCTTCACCTCACATGCTCAACAATTCAAATTTGAGGATCATATTTCTCCAAATAGAGGGCTCTATTTGTCTTGCCAACAATCTTCCTCACAACTATCATCCTTGCTCTATTGGTTGCACTGAGCAATCTTCATTCTAATATTTGCCCTATTAACCTGAGTACACAAGAATCCGAAACAACTATTAGAAATTTTAATTTTCATATATAGCCAAAAAGGTGAATAAGATGATGTACTTGATAATAAATACCTGAGTTAATAAATAATTAAGGGGCCGGTAACAATCTGAGCATTTTATCAGGTGGGGAAAGCCTTCGCAACGAAGATGCTGCTTGCTTTCAAGCAATAATAACTTTCCAATTCCATAAGATAGCTTAATGCCCTTTTAAGAATATCTCCACCAGCCTAACAATTATTCATGGAAATCCAATTTGCATTTGTCGCCTTGAATTTGCTCATCTTTGTCTAGAGTATTGTTTTTGCATTAACTTAGCTAGCTTGCAAACCACCTGCAGATGGTTTTAAATAATGCGTGAGAGTGTGAATTCAAACGAATTAATTAAATATGATGACAGGAGAAACAAAATTAAAATAACCACAAGAAGTAGAAATATACTTTTGTTATATTCAGAGCATCTCCTACTGTCTTCATTTCCCTTAGCTCTGTTTCCCTTTGTGCTCGAATGCAATGCCTCAAGGCTCAAGATAATTTGATGACCATCAATCTTTTTGCAGCCACATGTAGACTTGAAAAACTGTTGGCGGCCCTAAAGAACTTGAAAATTAGAAAAGATTCAGAATGAGTGACTAAATATTATAATCGAAACTAATTAAACAAACACGCCTTGAAAATCTGAAACTGAATTACTCAAATGTATATGCCCCTTCACAGCAATTGCACGTGGTGGAAATTTTAATGCGAAGACTTTCTCAAACATTGAAGATCATACTCGGCCTGACAACAAAGAAAAAAAAGTCAATATATGAAGACGATTTTACTAACAAGTGAGAGCTTAAAAATATTTGAAGGATAACGATCACTCATAACCCAAATCCCCAGTATTCCCTAATATTTCACTCAAGTGAGTTCAAGCTCCCAAAATTCACTACAGTCAAATGTCAAAACAAAACTCTCTTCTCAAATTTGATGATGATATCTCACGAAGGGAGGCAAAAGAATCTAACACTGATCAAATTGGCTTGTGAACAATTAATCTTCCTCGCCATCATTCATACCAGGTGCGGTGAACAATCTTCATTCTGACCTTTGCCTTAATAAGCTGCTTAGTAATCTTAACCTGATAACTCACACAAACAAAAACAACTTGCCTAAAGTTTAATATTTCGAGCAGAACAGTAAAGAAGATGATATCTATTGATGCTAAAATTTGACCTGTGTTACCCTGATGTCAAAAATCATAGCATCTCATGTGGGCAAAATCTTCGCAACACGAGATGCTTGCAAAATTGGAGCAGCATCTTATCACCTGTAATTTAAGTGAGACAATAACTTTCCCCAACCATTTCAATGCATTATTGGCAACTAAATTCAGAGGGTGCTAAGTAAATACCCTTTTAACAATATCTTCTAATTCTTCTTCAATCTAACAATTATTTGGAAAATCTAAATGACAATCATGCATCGATGGCATGAAAATTTGGCTACAAAGTAGCCTGGAAAAGGCTGCTCTCTGAATGAGAGTATGAATTCGAACAAATATGATGAATGAACAAATAGAGGCGTAATACCACAAGAAGTAAAACTTTTCCCCAGATTTCTGTTTCTGTTTGTGCTAAAACCAATGGAAACCGATGGAAATGAATTTCTACGAATTAGACATATCAGCCAAAACAGGTACTCTGTACAAGCAAAGTAAAAAAGGGTTACAAAAAATTTTAATATTGATATGATAATTAAAATTATAATGAAAATTTCAGTTACCATATAATTAATAGATAACTCTGTACACAATGATTTATTGCATATTTGAAACGACCCGCCCCGCACTCCTAGGGCGAGTCTGTCTAATCTCGTAAAATCGGATCAATAATAAAAATAATATCTAAGAATTTCGCTGAAAATTCGACAGAATATCCCCTATAAATACAACATCCTCAAGATTACAATTACAAAACAACACTCCCAAAAGTATCTCAATAACCATCCAAACTTCAAAACCAACTTCTCCAGTCAACATATCAAATATCGCCCCAAATCACTTTAATATAAAAACAAATACAATAGTTATCCTTAATTACAAAATATAACAATAAGTACAACTCACAAAATCCCAAATATCAATATATTAAATCTACAACTCCTAGCACCATCACGCGGCCATAATTTCAATCTAACTACCGATACTGGGTCGACGGATATACCTGCAAATCTCCTGTGGGGGGAAATATCATGATAAAAACGTAGTGAGTATAAAACTCAGTGAGTGGAGACTAGTTCTCGAAAAATAAATTTATTTAAAATGAATTACTTTTTCTCAAAACAATTCTATCAAAATATCATTCTATTTTTCTCAAACTTTCACATTCTCTTTCAAATCACTTACTTGAGCTACCTTCATTCGATTACTGCTTAGTAGGACACTCTCTTAACTTTCATAACTTTCTCTTTCATACTCTTTGGGCTTCTCGCAATGCGTCCCTCGCCCACTTATCTCATAACTATATAAACATCTGGAGAGTCCTCCACTAAGCCAGTAACGAATTCAAGCATCCAAGCTAAAACTGTAAAACAATCTTTCTTTCTTTTCAAATCTCATTTGCTAAAATCAACTTTCTCATTTTCCAAGAAACATGGAAAACATAATGCATTTTCGTGCTCATGCCAATGAAATAATCATATGTATGCCCATGTCAATAAACACATATATATCAACATCTCATATCAAAACATCACATAAACACATGGGCATAACAGATAAATCAATATTCGTACATATCTCAAAATAGACTTTTCAAACATGTCAAACATATATATTGTTTATTGTGATTCGTTTGGAAATCCAGTTTACTTACATAAAAATATTTAATTTAAATCAGTCACTGAAATACTATCTTACATAAATTTGCGTAAAATCAATGGAATCATAATACTTGTCATATCAAATACTGTATATCAAAAATTATCATCAAACAAGTACCCGGGGGAATGATCTCATCATATCCGGACCTCGACAGACAGGCAATGACGTACTATCTGGGTACCGCCACGCCCCGGAGCTACACGGATAGATAGGGAAAATCTCATATCTCATCATATCAATCTAGTCCTCAAAGGACAAAAGCATCCAAGCACACGGCCCAAAGCCTCTGTGTGTACTCAGACGGCCCCAAAGGCCTATATATCATCTGTATCATTTGTATCTCAACAGCTGTCTGTATCTCATATCAATATATCTGTACTCATCATACTGCATGCATATGCCCCCAAAAGGCAAAAGCGCCCAACACACGGCCCAAAGCCTCTATGTGTGTCAGACGGGCCCCAAAGGCCTCTATCTCATCTCATCTGTATCTCTGTATTCATCTCATATTATCTGTTTCTCTGTATCTGGAGGGGAGGGTACTGTTTAACAATTTCTCAAATAACATTTAATACACATGTACGAAAACAGATAATCACATCTGAAATCTCATTTTCTCTTTCTTCAACGTATTTCAAAATCCATTCAATTCTATATCAAGCATTTATTTAAAAACGGTAATAAAATCATTATTCAAACTCTTTCTCAGTAATAATAAAATCAACACATGTAAATAAATTCACTTTTCTAGAATCATTAAATCGAAGCATCAAATACTTATTTTTCAAAACATACTGCACTGTATCATAAAATTAACATATACTTATAGAAATAAATTTTGTATATTCCACTCACAGTGACAATGTCCAGACTCAGTATCAACCACGTCCGCGGGTTGATTCTCGTTCGCGAATCCTCCTAATCAAGGAAACGACATAATCATTCTCCGTAAATTGAAATACAACTAATCTTACATAATACTTCTCGAAGCAAATATCTATCAATAATAATTATTCCCGCATGTACAAAATACCGAAATACCCCTACATGCCACAATTACCAAAATGCCCTCAACATCATTATTTTACCAAAATATCCACACAATCTTCAATTACCAAATTATTCTCAATTCATATCATAGAACTAATCACAATGCTAGAAATTACGACATTACCCTCGGAGCGTAAAATTACCAAAATATTCTTAACAACTTAAATTACTGATTTATCCTCGAAATCACAAATTACCTTACTGCCATAACCTCAAATTACTAAATTATCCACTGATTTCATAAATTACAAAATCACCCCAAAGTTTTGTGAAATTACCGAATTGCCCTTCAATTCAATATTACCAAAAATACGCTCATATCAAAATTACCAAATTAACCTCAAATCATAAATTACCAACTTATCCTCAATTACAACAATTACTAAAATACCCACAAAATCTGAAATTACAAAATTGCCCTTAAACAGTGAAATTACCAAAATGCCCTTGCCGGTCAACGGTCACCGGAATTCCTCCGACGGCGACGGGAAAACTCAGAACTGAAAGTGCCAGCCACGCTGAGTCCAATGGTGGCGGTGGTGACCTCCCACGCGCGGCGACGGCGGCAAATCGAGCTCCCAAAGCCGTGAATCCTCCAACGGCCGATCAACGGCAAAACGAAGTCCCCGGCATCCATGGCTGGTCGGAAAAGGTAGAGGGAAGGACAAGGAACAAAACCCGAGTATTAGCTTCACCGAAAACCGACGAAATCACGGCGAATCGAGCCGGCGATTCCGCGAAACTTCAAGGCTTCGATCGGCGGCTTTCCGATCTATTTCCGGCAGCAAGGATGGCATGGATACGTTGCTCATCTCTCAAGCTTCGAAACGGTACCAAGATCACCCGGAACGGAGGCCGGAATTGGGAGAAACGGCCGGGTCAAACTCGCG
Source organism: Citrus glauca (assembly GCA_029633175.1). Lineage (NCBI taxonomy): Eukaryota > Viridiplantae > Streptophyta > Magnoliopsida > Sapindales > Rutaceae > Citrus > Citrus glauca. The sequence continues at coordinate 12,503,299 of JAQOOD010000005.1, forward strand.
GGTCCGGGTCGGGTTCGGGTCAAAACCGGGTCAAAACATCTCTCTCTCTCTTCCAATAATACCCCCTGCCCCAAAATAAATATGGAACCCGGCTCTTCTTTATATATGGGGGTCAACGGGTCAAAACCCGGGTGTGGGGTGTTACAATATTAAGATTGTATACCTGAATTTAATTGCTATACAAAATATGGTAGTAGCATTAGGAGACCACACCAAACGTACCGAATTGAATATGCCTTTTCACAGCCATTGTACAAGCTTTGAAGCTTTACCACAAATGCTTTCTCAAACCCGCGATCATGATGCACCCGAGAGATGCAAGATATGAAATTGTTACTACAGCAGGCATTGAAACATTTGTTAAAACAAATGTTTATACAGGATAAATGATTCCAAGAATGAAACAAGATAGCAATGATGATCTCAGCACCTTAACATCAAGCAATAATAATCATCATGTCTTTCAGGCAGCTATCCATCCTCAATTGAAACAGAGTAGACCCGGCCATCACTTCCTTCTTCAAAGTCCAGCAACCAAACGTTGCACATTAACCACAGTGATAATCCTTGGTTACCCCAATGTTCTCCATAGAGTCTTCAAAGTCAATCTAAAAATGAAATGCAGGTGGAAATCAAAACTCTATTAACTAAATAAAATATAAAGTGCAATGCTTGTGCTTGAGCTTGCTTTAACATCATCATAATAGCGAATTTTGATACACCTTTACTTCTCTGTGGTTCAATCATTTACTTCTCTGTTCTTGTTTATTCACAACAAGATATCAATAGAAGAAGATGGAAATGAAATTCTATAAAATAAAGCAAGTGAATTACCAGCAGAACATTTTAGCAATCCTTTGGCTAAACTTTTCATTTTCTTAGCATACTCTCCTGCCTGCATCATTAAAACCAAATAAGATTGGACATGTGAATAGCTAGTGTGGTTCTGACATTTCCTCGAATCCCTGGTGAACATAATTACACTCGTATGAAATAAAACAAAGGGCTAATGTACTAAAAACAATTACACAATTACCTTAAAGAATTCATGTCACATAAATTATATATAAAAAAAACGATTATCATTATATAAGATAAAATTGATAATTTAGTTTTCAACATTACTGCAAATGTATGAAGGAGATTTTGTCACTCAGGAAGTTACACATAACAAATTTTCGTACATTAAAAATTAAATTACATTGGGATTTTCTATGATGTTGTATGAAATTTTACAAAAGACTACATATATTTTTTTAAAAAAAATATAGAAAACAAGTTTAACAGATTTGATAACTAGGAAGTTTTACATATTTATACCATGATTGATTCTATATAGAACCATTAAGTAATAAATATGTTAGACTTACATTTATTTTTTAGCCCAAAAAGTATGAGAGAAATTAGTACTTTCCAATTTTTTTTTTGTACCGTAAAGAATCAAATCACTCACAAAATTATTTATGACTTTCATGATGCAAACAAACAAATCATCATTAATTTCAATAGAAAGAAGTATTCTAGGTGGAATTGATTTCTGGAGCAGAATATGATGTATTTGGGACTTCCTACTCTATTAGTTTTAGATTATAAATTTTATATTCAAACTTTGAAACTTCTAGCATGATCTAATTAATTGATAGTGTTTCAAAAGAATAAAAAAATAAATAAAATAAAATAAAGTAATGCCACAATCTAATTGGTCTTGTTATTGACTAATGCATTCTATATTTCTAACTTTGTACATTTTATTGATATGTACAAATTGTCAATGTTTGCAGTGTCGTTGTTTGAAGTAACAACAAAGTAAAATAGAGGAGAGAAATTACCGGTGGGTGATAGTAATTGCAACCATTCGAGAATTTACCACCACGTGATGTGGGGAATGTGAGATATCTTATGCCAGTCTTCTCCTTCCCCCTCTCTATAACGGTTTTCCAGAAGAGGACATAGCGAAATACTCAATTCCTGCAGCGTCGTCATCCAAAGGAGGTAATCCGGCAGCACCTTTAATTTGGGGCAATATTCAATTTGCAAGGAAGAAAGACGTGGTATGTCTGTTGTCCTGCAATCTTCTAGAATTGGCAGTTCTTCTAGAAGATCACAATAAATAATACTCAATTTCTGCAGTGCCGTCGTTTGAAGAAGGTAATCCGGCAGTGCCTTTAATTTGCTGCAATTCCAAATCGTCAAGGAAGAAAGACGTGGCATGATGGAGATGTTTTCCTTCCTCGTAATCCTGTAATTCCACTCTTCCAATTCTTCCATTCTCGTAATTTGGAGTGATTTCAATTTGGGGAAGGCAATAACTGATGGTGACGATGAAGATGAAGATGGGTCGTCCTCACTGCTTTCTTCTATTCCCAAAAACTCATTACCCACTCTTTTTACACTTTCCAAATTGTATAGTTCGAGTTTTTCCAGAGGTAATTTTCCCAAAGGAGGCAAATGCTCGCAATTAACGCAGTAGACAAGGCTTAAAGCCCTTAGATTGGTTAGCAAAGTCAACCATTTGGGAAAAATGTTGCCTCCGTAGGATTCAATCTCTAATTCCTCTAAATTCAAAGGCGGTTGTAAGGCTTCAAGAAGTTGTTTGTCTTTCTCATTCTTCCTCCTCCCTTCTTCGCCTTCCCCATCTACGACTCTACCAAACTTAAGATGCAAACGAAGGAGGTTTTTCTTATTGTAAAGTAGTGACCTCTCAGCCGCATCTACATGCGATACATTACTCAGCCCTTCTACTCTACTTTCACGAAGGAGTTGAAGATTTTTCAGAGATTCAAGCCTACACGTGCCGCCACCATCAACACCTCCACCCACAACAAACTTTTCTAATGTTCGAAGACTGGTTAATTTGGAAATCCCTATTGGCATGTACTTCAACGAATGAGTTTTACCATTCCGTAAACTCCTCATGTTCATTAACTTCCCAATCCCCGCAGGCAATTCCCTAAGATTTGCGTACCACCTAATATCTAGCTTTTGTAAATTATATAATTCACACAAAGTCTCAGGCAGTCTCTCTATACATAGTCCAGACAAATTAAGATATTTTAAATGTATCAATTTTCCAACATTTTTTGGAATTTCTTTTATTCCTGAACCCCATTTCCTTATAACTAATGCCCTTAAACACGCCAATTTACTAAATAACTCCAGAAGGACGCTCCTATTAAGAGACGGATTGGAAGGACTTTCATTATCATAAATTAGGAGGGTACGCAATCTATTAAGTCCGTGAATGGATATAGGAAATGAAGTGTCTCCTTCAAACTTTAACCCTAAGTGACGGACTTTCCCACCAAAAAAGTTTATGACTGATTCTTTGGTACCATTAATTTCTAGCCACAAACATTCTTTGCTACTTATAAATTGAGCAAAATCATGTACTATGTCATGCATCTTGCAACTCCTAATATCGTCATCATCATTTTTCTTAAATTCTTGAAAGAAAGAGCGTGCTACTAAAATGTTGAAATATTCTTCCCCAATCATCTCCATCTCTTCGTCTTCTTCTGCATTAAGGTAACCTTGAGCCATCCATAGTGAAATTAGTTCCTCTTTATTCATATTGTAGTCTTTTGGAAAGACAGCACAATATGAGAAACATCGTTTTACCATAGAATTGGAGGGCAAATCGTTATAACTCAACAACAAAGGAGCTAAAAGACCTTGCCCAATCTCTTCTACTTTCCACATTTCACTCTCTAAAATTCTTTGCCACTCTTTCACTGTAATTTTAGATCGCAAGAGATTCCCTATTACCTTTGCAGCAAGAGGCAGGCCTTTGCACTTCCGTCTAATTTTTCACAGTCCTCGGAAGAACGACCGAAAAATGCTAACCGGTTGAACAACAACCAGCATTCGTCTTCTGCCAATTGCTTAATGGAGATAATATTTGTTGATCCCATCATATGTGCAACTGACTTATTACGTGTGGTAATCAAAATTTTACTTCTATGGTGACCATTCTTTAGACAGAGGAAGATTGGTTCCCATTTGTTGTAACTCCCATCCCATACATCATCTAAAACCAGAAAAAACTTTTTTCCTTCAATTGATCTATGGATATGGCTCACAAGAGATTGGAATTCGCTTAAACCAGAGGCTGGCATGGCTAGACCTTCAATGATTGCTTTGGCGACCCTAATCTCCTCAAAAGTGTCTGATACACACACCCATATAACTTTGTCAAAATTTCTTTTCACCTCATCATTATTATACGCCAACTGTGCAAGAGTGGTTTTACCTATACCCCCTAACCCAACTAGTGAAATGACATGAAGGCCTTTTTGTTGTTCACTACTTTCACACAACAACTCGCTTAAGTTTTGTTGTTCCTCAACTCTACCGCAAACCTCTCCCTCATCAATCATGGAGATGGCTCGCACTCTCTCTGGATTCCTTACATTGTTACTCACATTCTCAACAAATTTAAACATATCTTTTCCAGTGGCAATTTCATCTAGCCTTTTACTGATTTCTCTAATCTTGACAGCAATATCATGACGAAGACTGAGTTGTTTGAAACCACCAAAGCAGTTTGAGGCAGCAGGAAAGAAGGAACATACCTTCGTCAAAAGAGCAACAAAAGCATTGGCGTCATCATCATCATCATCATCATCGCCGTCCTCATCAAGCTGCAATTTCCGTGTTTCAGTGATCCACTCATCCAACACATCTTCCATGTCATAGGATGCGTCTCTGAGCCTATCCAGCCAAAGAGTAACAGCTTTGTCCTGCTTCATTTGCCTCTGCTCTGCATCTTCCAGCACAGCTTGAATGGCTTGAAGATTGGTCGTAAGCTTTTCCACTTCTTGTTCGACACCCGTCACAAGCCTCCACTTTTCTTTCACCTGATCTTGAGCAATGGATTTCAGCTGGTCCAGGAGAGAGGAAACGATCGCATGAGCCATCCTGATATTAGATCAAATGGAAAATGCAGCAATTGCTTTTCTCGCTAAAATGCTCAGAGGAAAGTAGGTTTTATGTATTCTGTGAGAATGTTCATTCAAGTCAATGTCAATGTGAACGTTCTTTTGTGCTGCAAATTGAAAGAGTCCCCACAAGAGTCACCGTCTGGGGCTAGCTTTCTGCAGAGTACACAGCATCAGCACTTGTAAAATTTCTTACATTTGTATTTAGTTACTTGCTGCTCTTAAGATAATTAGTAACAAAATATTTGTAAACTGTAACAAAAAGCTCAGTGCAATCTATCTATGAATCTTGTGAATTCACATATAATACAGTCGATTTAAAATAGTCATAAATTTTTTTATTATAAATATTAGTATATTTTTAATGGTATAATATATATCGATGAAACTATATAGAGTAATTTCGCCTAATTGTATAAATTTATTACGAATATCATCACAAATTTGTATTTTGGTCGGGACCGTGCGAGTGAAATTTTTGATAAAATCATCTCCTGACAATTTATTTATTATATTTTTCAATTTAGCTTTAACGTATGGATCCATTCCTTTTATTATCAGGTAGGCCAAAGCCATTTGGACATTTGAACAAGTATGTGATTCCGTTTTAGTCTATTATGTCACGACAAAAAGAGAATTGGAAAATATAACGTTCTCAAATTAATTTGTAGTGGAAAAGAGAAAAATAAGACAAAAGTTGGAAAAATCATGCAGCCGACCCTTTTTTCTATCTGATTGCGCAATATTAGGTAGGCGAATGCGACTTCATCGATATCACACAGCAGTGGAACTTTATTATCTATCATCTGATTAAATTGGAACTTCACCTCTACAAACTCTTGAGATTAATTTTTCATTACTTTGTATATTTGATAATTTGTCAATAAAATTGACTATTTAATAATTTATTGTATTATTGATTGTATTAAATTTAATAATCACTAATATAATATTCAAAATAATCATAAAAATTAATGATACCATCAATTAATTGATTTTATATATTTTTTAAATATTTAATAAGAATTTGATAAAAATTAATTAAGGATTTAAATTTTTATTTCATTTTTTTATTTATTTTATTATGGATACCTAATAACTTGCAATATAATTAATTTTCTTATTCAGACTACTTAGCATCATGTCACGGGACGAGAGGTTACGAACCCGTGCGGCACTGCCGCATCCCATACTACGAGAGTAAGCCTAGTGGAAGTGGCACAATATCGACTGGTTTCACCCTGCCTTGGGCTCATCAGGAGAACGGCTCCAGTTCCCAACCAGTGTGTGTAGGGCATCCCCTAGACCCCTCTTCAAGGTTAAGTCCTCGACTAGAACCAAACTCCCCAAACTCAACCGGGTCGGTCTGCTTGAACTCCAAAGAGTCTAGGGCCATTGTATTCCCCACACGCACGCCTTTGAAGCACGTCTCCCACAATCAGCACAACCAGCAACGATACTAGCGTACAGGCGCATATCTTAGGCGTCACGATTGCGGTCCGTGACAATCAGCTCCTATAAAATTTCTTACATTATAAGCAACAAAATATTTATAAACTACAACAAAAGGCTTGGATCAATCCACCGATGAACCTTTTGAAGTTATATATAATATAGTAATTGTTGATCTAGAATAGTCTTAGTGGTAGATTTTTTTAATTATAAATATCAATAAATTTTTTATCGTTTAATAGATATTGATGAAATTATATGGAGTAATTTCGCCCAATCATATTATTTCATTATGAATTTCAGCACAATTTTGTATGTGATCGATCTGGACCGTGCAAGTGATATTTATTTACTATATTTTTCAACTTTTTGTCAGGTAGGCAAAAGCAAAAGCCTATCTCATTAATTGATTTGGTCATTTGAGAATGTAACTCTATTATGCCGTGACAAACTCCAAGATCCAATTTAGAGAGCGACTCAAATAATGGTAATTAGTAATTTATTACATCTGCAGCTAGATAGATACTTTGTTTGAGAAAAAAATGAAATCTTTTATAATGATTTTAATTACAATAAATATCATGCTGTGGTCTATGACTTATCTGATATTATAGAGAAAATATGTGAAAGATAATAAATCCATTACGAATTTCATCACAAATGAAATTTATTTATTATATTTTCCAATTTAACGTTAACGTATGGACCATTTTTTTGTCTATATGGATTATGGCCGACAACTTTTGTTATATATCAGGTAGGCAAAAGCCATTGTCCCATTAACGAACAGTGGAGTATTTACCTTTTTTTCATTCATTTACTAATTTTTCTCTAACATTAATTTACTCATTTTTTCCATTATTGTCTAGTTTATATGTGGTTTACAAATTTTTTATTTCATTTCACACTTAATGTTAATTTACAAGTTTTATGTCATTTTCTAAGGTTTTATTTTGTTTACAAGTTCTTCTTTCAATTTACAACTCTAACATTAGTTTACCCTATTTTCCCTAAATTTACTACAAACTGATGTAACATAATTAATTTGTTTTCTATTATATAAACTATTTGTTTTCTATTATGTCAATTTACAACACTAACATTAGTTTTTATTTTTATTTATCATAGAAATTATTATATAGATTTGTTTTCTGCAAACCAATGTAACATAATTCATTTAGTTAAGTTATGCCATCAAAAGTATCTAATTTCAAAATATATGATCTCTTTTCAATTTTTTTTGAACCCAAGAAATTCAAAAATATGCAATCATAGTTCAATATAAATAAAGTATGAATATAAATGTCATAGGAGTAAGGTAAAAGATTGTATAATTTTTAGATAAAGATCAAGTAATTAACAATTACAGAATTTTTAGATAAGGATCAAGTAATTAACAATTACAGGTTGGGTAGTTATTAGCCAAGAATTGGTAATGGTTGGGTAAAGAGAGATGGGTAATGAGCATTTAAAATGGAGAATAAATATTATCTTTTAAAGATGTTTACGATTTATTTTTAATGAATTGTTATATGACTAGAATTACTCAGTGTGATGTCATATTTATAGAATTAAGTCACTTTTATGGCATAAACAATATAATTTCCTCAGCATGCAAGAGCATGTTAATATGAACAATAGAAATGAAACCATCCTTATTACAAACCAATCGAAAAGAAAATATTTCAGTACTATTATATCTTGTTAACCAGTGAGGACCATTATTGTTAACCATTCAATCAAGTCACCCTCCCTCTTTTACAATTTTTTTCTTAAAAAAAGAGGAAATAGCATTTAAAAATAATGGCAAAAATACTCAAATCATGGAGTTAAGCCACTATTATGCTTGTAATTATGGAAAAATTACTCAATATGATGTCATATCTGTAGAATTAAGCCACTTTCTTGAGATAAATAGTACAATTTCCTTAGAATTTTAATAATTTCTATTAAAATATGGAAACAAAATCATAATATTGAAGAAAAAAGAAAAGAATAAATCATTCACCAAAATAATAGCCATATCAAAATTTGTAGAAAAATTCCTCAAAGAGCGACAAAAAGTTCACTCATACTGCATCATTTATCAGCCCTAAGCTTCTTTTGTAACATAAATTTTGTCCATTTCCTTTCATGTAATCAAACAAAGCCCAGTTCTCTAAGCTCCTTGTGCACATTTTAAATACTGCGGCCGTGGCATGGTTTTCACGATAATTTCTCTTTAACTTGTAGTTGTAGGCAAAGTTGAAATACCTTAAGCTTGCAAGGAGGAAAGCTTTTGAATAAATTTACCTATTTAGCTAAATTAGAAAGGTAAATTTGGAAGTTAATCTCAAGTTAAATGGTCTCTTCTCAAAGAAAAGAAAAAAAGAAGCAAGGGTAATAACTTGTTAAAGTGTTATATAAGATCTTGCACCTAAATTAATTAATAATCTGTACAAAGTTTTACAGCCATTCGAGTTTTGACACTTTCTTAAATGATAAGTCTAAAGTAGAAGATCTAGAAAGATGAAATTAAATCTTTCCCACCAACTACCAAAGGGTAATCTCCTTTTAATCAGTTTCAACTAATGAAATAAGATCTTAACAACCAGTTCTTTGGAAAAAATACAAAAAAAAAAAATATATGAGAGAAAATTTGTACCTCAAATAGAGGATTTACACATTTTCTTAGGCCAATGGCATATAACATTGTTATCCTTTGCATTTATCAAGATCTAATCATATGGAAGTTTATTTAGAACACAGTTAGAATTGCCTACAATAAACCAGAAAAGCTATTACAATAGGCACCTAATTAAATCAAATTAGCTTGCTCACTCTGGAAGTCCAACAAATAGATTATTTACAATACAAAATTAATTAGCAGGAAATAATAAAGATAACATGTGAAAACAGTAAATTTTGATGAAGAAAACCAAAGAATACAAAAGAGTGAACGAAAAAAAATAAAGCAGATATAAAACAATTCAAAAGAAAATCAAGGTGAAAAAAGGAATTGCCCAAAAGTCAATACTAAAAGACAAAATTATTACCAAGAATTGGCTAACTTGGTGGGCAGTCTGGCTCGAAAAACAGGAAAAAAAAAACACAATTCAAAGACAGCCTTTGCCCGTTCTAGTTTGCAAGGATTGTATGTTTTGGAATTTAACGAACTTTAGCCTCTTCGAGTTCGCCACTGGGAAACAACCTTTGCCCTTTCCCAACACATGATGAAACAAAATGGCGGAACGGCGATGACTGGAGTTGGTAGTGGAGAAAGACTCAGTTGCTCTTTTCCTCTCAATATGAATCGGCTGAAGTTTTACTTCGGTCCTATCATAATCCCTAATTAACGTGAATGAGCGATTTTAAAATAAATCAGTTATAATATTTTTCTAAAAAATATAATAATTCTTTTTAATTTTAATCGGTTAACTTTTATTTATAAAAAAATATTAATCTGGTTGTAACCTGTTGAAAAAATAAAATTTATATAATTATAATTATTATATGCTGTTGATCTAATCTAACGGTACATAATAACTATGAAATTGATACCATAATTTTAATCACTGCAGCATAGAATTTTCATATTTTAAATATTATCCACCCTTTTACTATTTTAATATACAAAAAGAAGAATTACTTGTGTTTAACAATAGCAACCGGGGGCATAATATATCTGATGGATTTTTTTAAGGAACAAAACTTATTATATCTCCTATCAAAGGATTTTATTATATCTCCTATCAAAAATGTCATTTTTTGTTAGGAAAAGGATGTCTACATTCCCAAATTTTGGAAAAATGGTTACCAACGCTTCCAAGTCCTATGTTTTCAAAAAGAGACACTAAAACTCATTTTTTACTACAATACCCTTTACTTTTATTATCCCAAAAATTAACTTTAATTTTTTTATAATAAATAGGAATATAATATTAAAATAAATGTATTAAAATTTAAATTATTATGAAAAATAATAATTTCAATATTATTAGTATGTGAGACTTTTTTAATTGTAAAATGTATTTAATGCAAATATTTATTTAAAATCTCTAGAATAAATACAAATATATTATTAAAATAATATAATAATTTACATATTTAAATTTATTTTAATATTAAAGTATTTTAATATTATTAATCTACTACATAGATTACATTATTTATATAATATTTGTGTTTACTAAAAATTTGCAATTTAAATTTTTCGGGATATTAAAGGTAAAGAGTATTATGGTCAAAAGGGAGTCTTGGTGTCCTTTTTAGAAAATTTAGGGTGTTGGTGACTATTTCTCTGAAACTGGAGATATAGATATCATTTTCCCTTTTTAATTTTAAACAAGTGGTGACTAAAGATTAAACTGTCATATATTCACAAGATATTCACCACAAAATTTGTAGGAAATTTCTTCTTCCCTAAGCGGAAAATACAAAACAAAAACATAATTGGCAATTTCACTAGCAAAACTAATGATATTTTGTTCCATATCCAGGGGTAGAGCTCGGGGTAAATCTTCTTGAGGCCCAAGTTCAAATTAAGTGTTAGCTGGGGATTAATTTTAGACAATTTTTTTTTATTTATAGCTAGTAATAATAGTTGTTAGGTATTTCAAAATTTGAGAATTTAGTGATTCTGTGAGAATGTTCATTCAAGCATGTTTGTATTCTTCTTAAAAGTACCATAGGAGATATTTAGTTTTTACCCTTATGTTCTGATCAATAATTGTACAGCATCTGCCCTGTTTCCTCAACTTTTCAAATTTCTTATCAATACGGCCAACAACTTTTATTATCAGGTAGGCCAGAGCCATTTGGACATTTGAAAAAGTATGTGACTCCGTTTTAGTCTATTATGTCACGACAAAAAGAGAATTGGAAAATATAACGTTCTCAAATTAATTTGTAGTGATCGGGCCCATGCCCGTGGAAAAAAGAAAAAATAAAACAAAAGTTGGAAAAATCATGCAGTCGTTGGCGACTTTGATTCATAATTGAAGTTACGGTTGCAATTTAATAAAAGGCCATTTGTCATAATGAAAAAATAATTAACAAAATAAAAAAATCGAGTTTACTTGATTTTATTTTACAAAATATAAATTAAATTTCTATTATATGTATAAAGTTTATACATCAAGTGCTTAGGGGTTAAATCAGTCTTTTTATATCTAATTTTTAATATTTTACTTCGAAACCTCAAAATTTGTCAAAGTTTGTAGGGTCAGAATGGCCAAATTTGTGTTCATATCAACTTAATTGGGTTTTGGGTTGATTAGGCTAGAATTGGATCAGATCAAAAAGTGTGAGAGAAATTAATTGAGCTTCTCCCAAGAAAAATACATATAGATGATTGATATATAATCATTAAATAATAAATATGTTAGACTTACATTTATTTTTTAGCCTGAAAAGTATGAGAGAAATTAGTACTTTCCGAATTTATTTTTTATACCGAAAAGAATCAAATTACTCACAAAATTATTTTTGACTTTCATGATGCAAACATACAAATCATCATTAATTTCAATAGAAAGAAGTATTCTAGGTGGAATTGATTTCTGGAGCAGAATATTATGTATTTGGGACTTCCTACTCTATTAGATAGGTTAATAACATGTTAATCGTCACATCATTAATTTTAGATTATAAATTTTATATTCAAACTTTGTATGACTGCTCCTTTTTCATTTGAAAAAAAAAAAATAACTTCTAGCATGATCTAATTAATTGATCTTGTTTCAAAAGAATCAAAAAATAAATAAATAAAGTAATGCCATAATCTAATTGGTCTTGTTACTAATGCATTCTATATTTCTGACTTTGTACATTTTATTGATATGTTTCTCTTGAGAGATAAGAATCATTATGTGGCAAAATTTTATTAAAGCTGGAATTATTTATGTTCTAATACTTTGAACATTAATTTTTAATCTACTCTTTAGAATACCTAAATAATCCTTACCTAAACATCTTTCATAGTTAATTCATTAACAAAATGAAAAATGTTAGTTTACAAAATACAAATCCGAATTTTTTGTGTGTGAGAGGGAATTTAAAAGGGAGAGACTAAACAAATGTGGTGACAAATTACACGTATTACCAAAATTGAAAAAACAAAGTTTAGGCAACTGAAAACATCTCTGTCAATGGCAATGAACCCATTACCACCATTCATAATTAACCAAAATCAAATAAATTAAAAAAGAAAACACAAAACAAGGATAATTACTAGTTGTTTTGATCATCCCTGCTTCTTTTTCTTAGCATAGCTCTTGTAATGAAAATTAACAAAAAGGGCCAAAAGGGAAGCATTAAACATAGTATTGAAGCATCAACCCCAAAACCCAGGGAAACCAAATCCCGTGAAATGACAATTCAGCATCAAAATGAAAAATGTTATGGATGGTTGTGATGGGTCTGAGGATGTGGGGTCCAATGAGAGGTGATGATGATGGTGATGTTGATGTTGATGTGTGGTAGAGGATGGATGTGAGGGAGAGGTAAGTAATGATGGACTGAATGAGGATGTGTGGGAAGGAAGCTAGGGTTTGGTTTTGAGTCCATGTGAAGTTAGAGGATTTGTGGGTGGCTTACAAGGAACATTGGAGTGTTGAGCTGATTGAATTTGAAGCCATGGCTGGTTGTGCATAGGGATGGCAAAATCCTTCACGGATTTGGGGCCTCATGGAGTCTCACCCTAAATTGGAAAATTTTTGAATAATTTTTGGGGAATGGGGTGAGGAGTGGGGGAAAAATAATCCCCAAATTCTTATATAGGGTAGGGTTTGGTTTTGTACTCTCCACCCCACCCCCACCCCACCCCACCCCAATCCCCATTAAATATATATTTTTTTTAATTCTTATTTAATAATTTTTATTTTATCAATTATAATGTCAATTAATAATTTTTTTAATTTTTATGCAATATAAACAAGATATGAATGAAAGAAAATCCTATAATATTTTTCAACTCTGAAACATTGTTATATTTTCTTTTCTCTTTTAAGGTGCTACGCTCTTTAAATATTTTTCACTTTTAATATCAGTTTAAGATATTGTTTCAAACTTTTAGATATTTTTTAAAAAGAATTTAAATACTTTATAATATGATGATGATTTTATTTTTAAGTCTCTAATTTTTAACTTACTAAAATAATGTATTTATACATATTATAAAATAGATAAATAAGGAATGGGGTGGGGATGGAGAAATCATTCCCCACATGGGGATTCTCCATCCCCACCCCACTAAATTTATTGGGAAATGGGGTGGGGAATGGAGACAAAAATTTCTAACGGGATGAGGAATGGGGTAGGCCTCCCCACCCTCACCCCACCCCATTGCCATTCCTAGTTGTGGGGGAAGGAAGATTTGGGAGAGATGATGCTCAGAGGAATGGGGGAGTTTAGAAAGTTTGGGATCATGAGAAGGGTGTTTTAGGCATAAGTTTTTGTTAAGAAATAATAAACTCTTTTCTCATATCAATTTAAAACTCCGAATATGTTTCCAATTCTTTTTCTTTTTTTTTGGATTTTAGATCATAATTTTTCAATTCAATAACGGCCTCCTTAATTATAAATATGGTAAAAGGGGATGGGGTATATTGTCTAGGCCTTTATTTCAATGGCATCTTTGGACGTGGGTTTCTTTTTATTTTTTCTCAAACTTGTGCAGATTACATGCAGTCAACGCTGAACCCTTTTGAATGGAATTTACTGTTTTGCTGGGATCCCCGAAGGAGCATGGAATTAGGACCAATTTTTTGACAAAAAATTCGATATAAAATGTTAGGAAATTGGTGGTGAAAGCAGACACGCAGCTAAAGTAAAATTGTAAGAAAATAAAGAACAAGTGTAAAAGAGGATACCAGAAATTACGTGGTTCGGCTTTTAGCCTACTTCCACGGGCGAAGACAGAAGGAAATATTTTACTAGTGAAAAGGAGTTACAAGTATTGTGGTATTTTAGCTCACTTCCCAAAACCCCAATACACCCAAACTCTCAGAACACTAATAACAAGAGCTTATAAATTGAAGCTCACAAAAAACTCTCTCAAATTGCTCTCTACCGATGGAATTGAGATGCAAATGAATGAGGAATCTCTCCCTTTTATAGCCAAAATTTTGGCTATTTAAATATTTTTTTTCTTGTTTTCCTCTGTCAAAGCCGTCTGGTTCCTGTTCTTTTGGCTGCTGTCAAAGTTTCAAACTTTCTTCTTTTTTCTTTCTTCTTCATTCTTCTTTGTTTTCTTTTCAAATTAATGACCATCTCGATGGCTGCTTTAGACCATCTAGATGGCCGACATTTCTCCCACTTGGAGATTAGATTAAGGATTAATCAATCTCCACACCATCCTTTCTGCTTCGCCATAATCATGTTGCCTACGTTTCTGCTAGGCCACAAGAGGATCTACTCCAGATAAACTTGTCAGCATTTACCGGCTTGATCAAAACATCTGCCAGGTTCTCTTTCGTATGGATTTTCTGTAAATCCATACTTCCATTTTCCACTACTTCTCGAACGAAGTGATACTGAACTCTTATGTGCTTTGTCCTGGAATGAAAGGCTGGATTCCTTGCAATATGCAAGGCACTCTGACTGTCACAAAACACAGGAATTTTCTGTTGCTCGTGCCCGAGCTCCTCCAATAACCTTTGTATCCAAATAGCTTCCTTGCAAGCTTGTGTAGCTACCATGTATTCTGCTTCTGTTATAGATAAAGCCACAACAGTCTACAGTTTCGAAACCCAGCTTACAGCTGCTCCCGCAAGTGTAATCACATAACAAGTAGTGGATATCCTTTTATCAAGGTCTCCTGCAAAATCTGAATCCACATAGCCCCTAACAGTAAACTCTGATCCTCCATAACATAATGCAACATCTAAGGTTCCTCTGATGTATCTCAGAATCCTCTTCACAGCTATCCAATGCTCTCTACCAGGATTCGCCATGTATCGACTAACTGCTCCTACTGCTTGTGCAATGTCTGGTCTTGTACATATCATAGCGAACATTAAACTTCCCACTGTTGATGCATACGGTACTCGAGACTTCTCCTTCCTCTTCGCTTTATTGCTAGGACACATACTTGAGGATAATTTGAAATTAACAGGAAGTGGGATAGAAATTGACTTACAATCTTGCATGTTGAAGCGTCGCAAGATTTTCTTCAAGTAATTCTTTTGCGAAAGCCAAATCTTCCTGTTATTTCTGTCTCGGTGAATTTGCATCCCTAGAATCTTGTTTGCTGGTCCCAAGTCCTTCATTTCAAACTCCCTAGCCAACTGTGCCTTCAATTCTTGGATTCAATCTTTGTTGGGGCCTGCTACCAACATGTCATCCACATACAACAATAAAATAATGAAATCATTATCTTTAAACCTCTTGTAATATGCACAATGGTCTGAACTGAGTCTGTTGTATCCAAGGCTCATAATGAAGAAATCAAATCTCTTATACCAACACCTCGGCGCCTGTTTGAGACCGTATAGAGATTTGTTTAACCTGCAAACCAAGTTCTCCTTTTCTGTTTCTGCAAAACCTTCTGGTTGGAGCATCTATATTTCTTTTTCAAGTTCTCCATGAAGAAATGGAGTTTTCACATCTAATTGCTCAAGATGTAAGTCAAATGTAGCACACATCGCCAAGACTACTCTGACTGTTGTGAGTCAAACCACCGGAGAAAATATCTCGTTGAAGTCAATACCTTCTTTCTGAGCATATCCTTTCACTACCAATCTCGCACGTACCGCTCCACTTGGTTGTTTCCACCACGTTTGATCTTGTAGACCCATTTGTTTCCAATGGCTTTTCTTCCACGTGGTAGTGGTACAAGTTCTCATGTCTTATTCTTGTGTAGAGCTTCAATTTCTTCCTGCATTGTTGTCATCCACAAAGCATCATCTGAGCTGTTTAAAGCTTCATGGAAAGTTAAAGACTCCCCATCCTCTGTTAAAAGACAATATGCAACGTTGATCTCTGTGACATACTTCGAGTGCCACATTGGCGGTCGTCTCTCACGAGTTGACCGACGAACTTCTGGAGCCTCGGACTCGACTGGTTCTTGTTCCTCGTGCTCTAGTGCTGCTTCAGAAGAATCTGAATCCTCTGGATTATTTTCCACATATACCGGTACAATCTCTGACTTTTCTTTTACAGTGTTATCATCCTCATCTTTCCTCTGCAGTTGATCTTCTAAAAAGATAACATCTTTGCTGATGATGATCTTGTGGACAGTGGGGTCCCACAGACGATACCCCTTTACTCCATCAGCATACCCCAAGAAGATACATCTTCTAGATTTTGGATCCAGCTTTGTTCTTTCTTGGGCGTTGTGCATCACGTACACAGGATATCCAAGTGCATGTAGGTAGGAATAATCAGCTGGCTTTTTAGTCCACATCTCCATCCCAGTCTTCAACCCAATAGCTGTAGATGGCGACCGATTTACTATATAACAGGCAATTTTGGCCGCTTCTGCCCAAAATGAATTAGGAAGACCAGCAGTCTTCAACATAGCTCTTATTCTTTCTGTAAGAGTTCTGTTCATCTGCTCTGCCACTCCATTTTGTTGAGGAGTGTATGCCACCGTGATCTGCCTCTGAATACCTTCTTGCTTACAGAAAGTAAGAAACTCGCCGTCTGTATATTCTCCACCATTATCTGTCCTCAAGCACTTGATCTTTTTACCAGATTCAAGTTCTACCCGCGCTTTGTATTCTTTAAACACTAGAAATACATCTGACTTTTTATTAATTGGATACACCCAACATCTTCTGGAATAATTATCAATGAAAGTCACCATGTACTTTGCACCTCCCATAGATATATCCGGTGATTCCCAAACATCAGAACGAATCAAGTCTAGAATGCATTTACTTCTAGCAATAGATCTACTAAACTTTAATCTATACTGCTTACTAATAACACAATGCTCGTAAAATGGTAAACTTACCGATTTGAGCCCCGGAAGCAATTTTCGTTTAGAGAGAATCTTCAAACCTTGTTCCGACATGTGGCCAAGTTTGAGATGCCACATCATCGTTGACTCTTCTCCATTTGACGCGACACACGCATCAGCCTCCTGTAGTGTTTCTCCTTTAAGCATGAATAGATTAGCACCGATCTTTTCTACCTTCATCAATACAAGCACGCCTTTAATGATCTTTATAATTCCATTCTCCACATGAGTTTTGTACCCATGACTATCCATTTGTCCCAAAGACAATAGATTTTTCTTCAGGCCATTGACATGTCGTACCTCCCCAATTGTGCGAATTGTACCATCAAACATTTTTATTTTGATAGTACCAATACCAGCGATCTCCAAGGCATGATCATTACCCATATATACAGATCCTCTTGAGATAGGTTCATATGTGTGGAACCATTCTCTCCGAGAGGTCATGTGCCAGGTAGCTCCTGAGTCTATAAGCCAGACTTCAGATAGTCGTTTTCTGCCTTCTGAAATAGTTATTGCCTTGCTGTAGAGAATTTCGCCATCATCCGAGGTACTTGCTACATTTGATTACTCCGGTTCTTTGCCTTCTTTTCTCTTACTCCAACATTCTTTCTTGACGTGCCCTTTCTTGCCACAGTTGTAGCATTTAACATTCTTCTTACTTCTAGATTTTGATCTACCATGATTTTGACTCCCACTGGGGCCACGTTTAGTTGACCTCCCTCTCGTCACCGATAGCGCCTCCGCCTGCTGCGAACTTGCTTGTCTGTTTTCCTTATTTTTCCGCTTGCTCTCCTCATTTAATACGGAGGCTGCAATATCGTCAAAAACTAGATTGTCCACTGGATTGTTGTTCGTCAGGTTGATGATGAGTTGATCATACGAATCTGGTAGACTTTGAAGTAGAAGCTCTGCACGTTCATTCTCCTCTATATTATGACCCAACGTTGTGAGTTATGAAAATAGAGTCTTCAAGGTGTTGATGTGGTCGGTCACCATTGTAGATTCCGCCATTCGAAAAGTATAGAGTTTTCTCTTAAAGAAGATTTTGTTGTGTAGTGACTTGGCCTCGTATAATTTTGTGAGAGTATCTCATATTTCCTTCGCTGTGTTTTTCTCTGCCACACTAGATAATACTCCATCTGCAAGTGCCAAGTGTAGATCAGAAATGATGTTGCCATCTACCTCGTTCCACTTGTCATCAGTTATCTCCATGGGCCTTTCTCCAATTGCTGCCAAGCAATTATTTTTCCTTAATACAGCTTTCATCTTCATTTTCCACAACGAAAAATTATTTCTGTTAAATTTCTCAATTTCATACTTTGCCGCCATTTTATTAATAAATACTGCACACAAGCTAGTATATCACCTTGAATAGTTGTGTGTATATGTGAGAATGTACACCAGAAAAGTTCCCAGGAAAGACTGGAGGGGTCACAATGGTCCCACTTAAAATCCAGACTCCTTAAGCTCTTATTGCTTTTGTGACAAAACTTTCCTAGACATGTACAAAAACCACACAGTTGCTTTACTCACACCACTATCCCCTGCTTTGCACTGCCAAATTCTTGGGTCGCTCCCACTGTTTCTTGTGAACAGTACCGTATACGTGAACAATACCGTACACATAAATAGTACCATATATGTGAACAGTATCGTACACGTAAATAGTACCATTCCCACCATTTCACGTGAAAAGTGCCGTATACGTGAACAGTGTCGTATACGTCAATACCCCTTATGTGAATAGTACCCGACTCCAAAAATACAACCAATAGCTCCGATACCACTGTTAAGAAATCACGCAGCTAAAGTAAAATTGTAAGAAAATAAAGAACAAGTGTAAAAGAGGATACCAGACATTACGTGGTTCGGCTTTTAGCCTACGTCCACGGGCAAAGACAGAAGGAAATATTTTACTAGTGAAAAGGAGTTACAAGTATTGTGGTATTTTAGCTCACTTCCCAAAACCCCAATACACCCAAACTCTCAGAACACTAATAACAAGAGCTTATAAATTGAAGCTCACAAAAACTCTCTCAAATTGCTCTCTACTGATGGAATTGAGATGCAAATGAATGAGGGATCTCTCCCTTTTATAGCCAAAATTTTGCCTATTTAAATATTTTTTTTTCTTGTTTTCCTCCGTCAAAGCCGTGTGGTTCCTATGTGGTTCCTGTTCTTTTGGCTGCTGTCAAAGTTTCAAACTTTCTTCTTTTTTCTTTCTTCTTAATTCTTCTTTGTTTTCTTTTCAAATTAATGACCATCTAGATGGCTGCTTTAGACCATCTAGATGGCCGACATAAAATATACAATTAAAGTCGAGTAAGATTAAGTGAAGTTAAGTAACATCTTTATGGTCAAGTACATCAAGTAAGGATTTGTATAATCGAGTTAGAAATACAAATAAAATTAGATAAGAGTGTCGTAGAGCATAATTTTTAAGTTACAATATCAAAATATTTAATAAATATTTATTATTGTGACTTAAAAATAAACTGGAAGTATAAAAGAATTAATAATATATTTATCAATTTTGTCAAAATTATTATTTAAAAATCATATATACGACACACGATCAACATTTATGTTATAATTTTAGTTCTTTTTTCACAATAACTATAACTACAACACAATAGTACTAAGGGTGTGTTTAAAATTGATGTTGGACAACTGTAACTTAAAAACTACAATGCTAAAGTATTTGGTAAGCACTAACTGTTATAGTTTAAAAGTTATGTTGATATAATTTTTCATTTGTATGATTTAAAATTTATTTATCTTTAATAATTTTTGTCAAAATGATTATTTAAAATTTATATTTACTACATATTATTAACTTTTGTTTCATAATTATAATTTTTTTTCCACAACAATTGTAATTACAACACCTTAATTCCAAACAGTACCTAAATAGGAAGTCAAGTATGATCAAGTAATTACAAGTTATGGTTTTTTGGTGTTACATGATACTTCAAATTGAAATTTGCGATCAAAAGTGTCATCACAAAATCTCAAAGACACTGTTTGACAAATCTGCAGTAGAATTTGCAAAATTTAATTGGGTTACTGATAGAGAATAAGATTCCAAAGCAACATGCAATTATTATTATTAAGAGAACAATTCATCGCAAAAACAAAATTAACTTTTCTAACTTACTAGAATTTAACTAGAGAAAAATTGGAATATACCATGTTGTATCACATATGGTATTTAGAAATCAAGAAAAGAATCCCTCTATCGGTGAAGTAGTGAACTATACTTGCCAGGAAACAGGGTGAGTACGACCTCCTCCTACTAGTTCTTGGATGTCTCAAAGAGTTTGATGAGGACTTCGGCGTTGTATCTGTTTGACAGGCAGCAAAATTGGGCAATTGACTAGATTAACTCCAAGAAATTTATGCGGTTACCTTAATTCTTCCGGACTATCCTCTGTCTTCGCACTTTAGGAGCCCTTGTTTCCCCTTCAACGGAGTCGACATTCCCTTGTTTGATGCCAAGGAGCTCAAGCCTGGAGACAATGGCTTTCTTTGATATCAATGACTTTGGGGACTTTTGAGTTGAGCCATTGACATCCCGAGATGGCCTGTTGTAAGCCTTCTTCAAAAGTTCATCTGACTGAAGTAGCGGATCTGCTTCCACTCCTGGCCAAGCAAGCCTTGATCTTTCTAACTGGACATTCAAAACCCCGCATGGAATCCATTTGAGACAAAGTCCAAGGCATATAGGCAGTAGAGAAGAATGTAAACCGCAATGCTGATTGTTTACACACAGGGCTGAACAAATGGGTATATTAAGGCTCTTAAAAGTTGGAACCATATTCACCACTAGTATTTCCTCAGAGAACTATCTCAAGCGTTCTGTTAATTTAAAACCATAATTACGTATTTAACTGTAAAACAAGAGAAATTGTGCTTCTGTAGCGAAGTACCACTCTTGTTAAAGATCTGGACTTGGAAAGGATGCAAGTTGATTTAAGTAAAGAAAAATTGAAATAATACTTGGTGATAGATCTAACACACTTCAATACACTAACATCATATCAGACAAAGAGACAGATTCCCCAGTCAAAGTTCAACAAACAAAACACTAAAACAAGAGTAATTTTGTACGACCAGAATAGTCTATCAATGTATCTAGAGATGTAGATCGATAAACAAATACGTAAAAGAGAGAGGGAGATACCTCAGAGCCGTGCTTAAGAACACTGCTACTCCAACAACATCAAAATGCCATGTGACCACTCTTATCAAATCCATTGGAAACTGTATGCGTATAATTTTTTTTTTCAAACTTGTGTCCAAAATAAATGAATGAGGTAGGATAAATTCGAATAAATCAAAAGGCCATGTGACCACAGGTAGAAATATACTTTTGTTATATTTAGAGCATCTTCCAATTTCTTTCCCTTGAGCTCTGTTTCTGCTTGTGCTCCTCAAATGCAACACACATGCCATAAGATAGAATTATCACCATCAATCTTTTGCCGCCACATGCAGTAATTGGAAAACTGTTTATGGCCCCTAAAGAACTGGAAAATCAGAAAACATTAAGAACAAGAGACTAATAATTTTGATCGCAACCAAAAGTACCTCTTCACAGCAATTGCCCAAGCTAATCCCAGCAGCCTGCGTCATGGAGCTTCTCCCAATGAGTGAGTGAGCCTTCAACAGTTATCACTTAGCTCAAACTAAAATGAAATTATTGTGGACATCTGAATTAAAAATACATGTAAAAGTAGTTTTCTCAAAGCAAGGTCAAGATAAGAGATTAACTCTGCTCCTTATTTACATTAAAAATACCAAACAATGAAAACAGAGCTAGAGAAGAACTTACCTGTGCATTGATATCTTCTTATATTTGCTTTGAGAAACTCCATCTTCTTCTGAAAGTTCTGACAGTTCCCTAAACCCAGGCCAATACAATTGCAACAGAAACTGCATGCTTTAACCAGCATCTTATCATCTCCTTTTATTTCAAGACAATAATAACTTAACTGCAACACTGCATGCTTCAACCATTAACCTTTTAATCAGCCTTCTTCACAAAA
Source organism: Citrus glauca (assembly GCA_029633175.1). Classification (NCBI taxonomy): domain Eukaryota; kingdom Viridiplantae; phylum Streptophyta; class Magnoliopsida; order Sapindales; family Rutaceae; genus Citrus; species Citrus glauca. The sequence goes on from JAQOOD010000005.1 coordinate 12,525,681, forward strand.
CTATGACAAACTTTTCACGGTGTTCCACACATTCCGGGATTCAACGGCAACTAAAATTACAATTTACAATTTCAGTCCCCATGTAATAGTAAAAATTTGTGCACATACTTATAGCAAATTAATATTTAATACCTCATGATATTTATCATAACCATCAATCTTCAGAAACCACATGCAGGCTTGTTAAGCTGTTTATGGCTCAAAATAACAGGAAAATTAGAACAGATTTTTAAGAATGAGCGACTAAATATTTCAATGGCAACTAAAATTACACATCTTGGAAATCTAAAACTCAAGTACGCAGAATGAATGTGCCTCTTCACAGAAATTAAACAAGCTGGGAACTTTAGTGCAAATGCTTTTTCATAATCTTCAATTGCATAAGTCAGTTAGAATCAATCTTTCTTAATCTTTCAATTCACTAATGAGAGCCTGATAACAGAAGGAAACACTGTAAGTGAATTGTCAACTGTGACAAATTTTGGGTAAAAATCATCAACTGTAGTTATCCGCATAACATACAGTGTCAACACCAAATTCCTTCCTGATCCGTGGAAGCATTTCAGCCCACGGACGGTTTGCTTTGTCAATATAATATCAAGCTTTGTAGCTTTTAAGCAACTCAGGATTCTATATTTAAACTATGATGTTTGATAACTTGCTGATACAAAAGACATTGTCCCAAGCACTTTTTTACAGGAGCTAAGATCAAGCCAGTCACTTCCATTTGTTGCAGTTTTAACGCAGAAAGAAAAAAGAGAGAAAAAAATCTGCAAGATACTGCATTTTCGCGGAAGCAGAGTTGAATAATTACTAAATTACATTCTTGATTGCACAGAAATGATATATAGCAAAACAAGCATAAGGAAATAACAATATAATTTTACATTGTTAAGCTTTGGTCTTCGTCACAGTCAAAGACGTGAAGAGAATTTTACTAAGAAATAAGAGTGTACTAATGTTGAAGAAAAACATTCACTAATCGCTGATATATGCTTAATTTCTCACTCACTCCAAGAACTTTCATTCTCCCATAATTCACTTAAATGAAACTTTCATTGGAAGGTCCTATTATTAAGGCTTTAGCATCACTTCATATGCTCAACAATTCAAATTTGAGGATGTTATTTCACAAAATGGAGGGCTCTATTTGGCTTGTGAACAATCTTCCTCACCATCACCATCATTGCCGTTCCAGTAGCACTGAACAATCCTCATTCTGACATTTGCCCCAATTATCTGATTACACAAGAATCCAAAACAACTGTTAGAAATTTTAATCTTTATATATAGCCAAAATGGTGAATAAGATGATGTACTTGATAATAAAAACCTGATTTAATAAATAATTAAGGGGCCGATAACAAGCACAGAATCTCATCGTGTGTGGAAAGCCTCGAACAGAAGATGGTGCTTTCATTCAAGCAATGATAACTTTCCAATTTCATGAGGTAGCTTAATGCCCTTTTAAGAATATCTGCACTAGCCCGACAATTATTCATGGAAATTCAAATTCATAATCATGTTCTTATGAGAGATGAAATGTAACGAGCGACTTGGCCACTATATATGCATTTATCATCCCCTATAGATTCCCTGTTACCTTGCAGTAAGAGGCAGGCCTTTGCACTTGCGTGCAATTTTTCGCCTGATTGGTTCTAATTTTTCACCATCCTCCAAAGAGCGACCGGAAAATGCTAACTGCTTGAACAACAACCAACATTCCTCTTCAGTCAATTGCTCAATGAAGATGATATTTTTTGATCCCATCATACGTGCAACTGACTCATTACGCTTTAGACAATGCCTTCTTCTACATTTAAAGTAACTTTGAGCCATTCATAGTGTAATTAGTTCCTCTTTACACATATTGTAACCTTTTGAAAAGATAGCACAATGTGACAGATATTGTTTTACTATGGACGATAAATCATTATAACTTAACAACAAGGGAGTCAAAAGACCTTTCCCAAACTCTTCTACCTTCCACATTCCACTATCTAAAATTCTTTTCTATTCTTCTATTGGTCATTTATAGTGTAAGAATTTCCCTATTATCTTTGCAGCATAAGGCAAGCCTTTGCACTTACATGCAATTTTTTGATCGATTGATCACGATCCTTGAAGAATTTACCAAAAAATGCTACCTGCTTAAACAATTACCAACATTCTTCTTCAATTAATTCCTTAAGAAATGTAAGATTTGTTGATCTCATCATGCTTGCTACTAACAGATTACGTGCAGTAATCAAAATTTGACCATCGTAGAGACCATTCTTTAAACAACAGAAGAATGGTTCCCATTAATTGTAACGTCCATCCCACACATCATTTAAGACAAGAAAAAAGTATCTTTCCCTCAATACATTTATGAATATGGCTTACAAGAGATAACCTAATATTTGAACATCGTCTCCAGGATGGTTGCTCCTTTGATTGTGTGGTCGCACCATGATGACAAGTGAACTTGCTCTGATACCAGCTGGTGATGCAGAAACACTAAAAAGCTATTAGATAATATAAACTAGTATTTGAATAATAAGTTTTATTAAGAATAATTTGAATGAACAAAATTAGGGTTTTGAATCCCATTTATAGGAGTCTAAATATAGCAAATTTAACAAATTAAGCAGATTCAAAATATTATATGATAATAAAATTCTTCAAATCTAAATAAGAGAAAGAAAATAGATGGCACTTAAATCCAACATCTAGAAAAAAATGATAAAAATCCTAGAAGAATGAAGAAAAATAGAAAAATATCTTAAAACTGAAAAACGACTACAAAAGAAGTGAAATTTTTAGCTCAATTGTAGGGCATAACAGCCTAGGTTGTTCTGCATTTGGTTCGACTCATCGCAAGCTTGGAAACTATATTATATGTCCAAAACGAGTAATTGTAGCCCAACTTCTAGCCTCGGAAGATGCCCTGCTTATTCCATGCAACAATCTTATATCAACTTGCCTTCTCTGCACGCGTCAATAATTTTAGCATTTTTAATTTCCCTGATTCTACTCCACAGCTGTGATACATAATTGTAAATATTCTCTAATTAATTTGTAGTGGTCGGGCCAATGCCATTTAAAATTAAAAAAAAAAACAAAAGATGGAAAAAAGCATGCATCACCGATAATTCATTTATTTGTTTGAGGACGGGGATATTTTCTACCCACTTATTTTACAAATCTACCTTGCTGTCAGAAAATAATTGTAATACGTTCATACTATTTTTAAAATATATAAATCAATAAAACGTAGAGACAATCAATAAATTAAATCATTCATATAATTTTTTATTTTTTTAACTTAGGTGGCTTTGACCATTTAGGTTGCTTTAAGATAAGTTTTATTTGACTGATTTACCATGATAATATAAAATGACTAAAATACCACAAGAATCAAGAGTTCTTGTACATAATAGTTTAGGTATTTTATTTTATTTGATTCAATCTCCAAACTTATTGTAATTACATCTTCTTTATTTCAATTTTTAAAAAATAATTTAAACTTATTGTAATTATTTCTTGAGAGTGGGGTGGGTTTACAAAAATTATGGGCCTTTTCGTTTATTAATTCTTGGAAATTAATGGCTCCGTAATCAATTTCTTTTGTTCTTTTATTTAAATAGAAAAGAAAAATTAAGAGGAGCTTTTGTCTATTGAATTGAGGTTCTGTGAAGCAAAATACGTATCAAATGATCGACGGATTGTACTTTTCAATTTTTACTTCACAGTACTTTTCTTTATTTGCTGGGTCATTTACGTTTTTTTGGGACGGATTTAAGTGTGCTTATACATTTTATTGAATTTTATTTTGATAAAATCACCAACGATCAGTAGAGATTTACACTACCTATCTGAGTATTTGGTTCTCTAATGTAAGGAAGCATGTAATCTTTCGCCAATAATTTTTTATTTCATCAAAATGTTAAAATGTTGAAAGGAGAATTATATATTTTTTTATAATAAAAAAGAGAATTAGAGTTCATATTGAAGAAAATTCTTTTTCCTACTATAAGTCCAGTTCGAATCTTTGAAGCAAAAAATAATTACTTTAAAAAGAGAATTAGAAAGTAGGAAGATCGATTGAACAGCGGACACATTAACAAAAAATAATTACTTTGAAAAGTTAATATTGGATATCACAAAATTTTTATTATTATTATTGTAAGTTGGTATATTGAAAAATAAACAAGCTTTATATGAACTTTAAACACAGATAATAATTTGCATGTAGTAAAATTGCTTAATATATCCATTATTTTATCATTTTTAACTTTATCTATTGGTCATTTTCATTGTAAAAATATAGGATAAATAAAATAATAACAAACACATATTTCTAATTGAAAATTTGCTCAACTTGAAAATATCATTTTCATTCTCATAATATGAATTTAAAAATAAAATACGGAACATGCCCTAACATTTTCTGAATTTATTTTTATACTGTAAAAGAATCAAATTACTCACACAATTATTTTAGCTTTTATGACATAAACAAGTAATCATCATTTAAATTCAATAGAAAGAGGTATTCTTGGTAGAATTGACTTCTTTAGCAAAATATAATCTATTTGGGACTTCTTACTCCATTAGATTAATTGTCACATCATTAATTTTAGATTATAAACTTTATATTCGAATTTCGTAAGACCGTCATTTCTCCCTTTTTATTTAAAAAAAATTAACCAAAAAATAATAATAATAATAAGAGGAAGCTGGGTAATGTTTTATGGGGGAGAGGGATAGAGGAAGCTGTCAAACCGACCCGGAAAACCCGACCCAAAACTGCGAACCCGACCCAGACATATCTCCGATTTTCGGCCACCTCACTGGCCATGGATGGTAGCAACGAAAGCTCCTGAGCCAGCCATCACTTTCCCACCGTCACTGTCGCCAAAAACCAACCGAAATGCCGCCGTTTCAAGCGCGAATAGTCGCAGCCAAAAACCTATCACGACCGTCGTTGATTCCGTCGGAATTAGGCCATGCCAGACGGGGAAATGGTAGGGGGAAAGCAGAGTTTGTAACGGAGGTGGGGTAAATGGAGGATGATGGAGAGAGGGCAACCAACGGCCATGATGAGGGAGAGGAGGAGGAGGGTGAGGTTATGGACGGCTGTGATGGGCTTGAGGATGTGGGGTCCAATGAGAGGTGATGGTGGTGGTGATGTTGATGTTGATGTGTGGTAGAGGATGAATGTGAGGGAGAGGTAAGTGAAGGTGGAGAGATAAGTAACTTATAAGTGAGAGTGGAGAGATAAGTAACTTTTGTGTGTGTGTGTATATATATATTATTTATTAAAAATTAATTCTTTGAACACTTTAAAATGTAAAATTATTAAAATAAAAATTTATTTTATTACTGTTAATTTATAAAATTTTAATTTAATTATAACATTTTCATTTTTTAAAGTTAAGTTATATCTTTTTTATTATTTTTTCTAAATTAATCTAATTTTTCTCTTCTATTGTCTAAAGTTTTTCGATATAGTTTTACTTCAAAATAGATAAAACAAGTACAAAAAAGAAGTAGATGAATAAAAGAATATATTAAAAAGAAATAAGAACAAATAGCAACACAACTAATTAAGAGAATAATAAAAAGATAAAATCATCAATTTGAGATGAAATCATAAATTAATTTATGTTTATATTAAGGCTATTGTTTGAAAATTTGAGTAACAACCAATAGTCATAGAAAATAGAGAAAACTATTAGATTTTTTTCTTTTTCTTCTAGAGTAGACAGTAGAGGGAGCAAGATTTTTTTTCCTTCTCTCTCTTTCTTTCTCTCAAACACCAAGATGTCTTGATTGTTGGAGGAAAATTTTAATGGATAAGTAATAAAATGTGGGGCTTTTATAGAGGTTTAAAATAAATATAAAACTTTTGAAATAAAACTTATTAATTCTAACAATGAAATAGAGAATTTTCAGGATTGAAACTATTAATTTATTGGTTTTGTAGAAATTAAAATAATTAAGTACTACATTAAATAAACTTTATAAGAATGTGATAGTTTATTTGGAAAAAGATAATTACAAAATAATAATAAATTAAATGAATAATAATGACTTTTAAATTCATTTTCTTCTTTTATATACAAAATAATCATCTCGTAGGGCTTTCATATAAAACATAGTCCTATACAACCGCCTAAGTTGCTTAGAGGTCGAACCACTACTGTTTACAAGCCAATATTGGAGTGTTGAGGTAACTAAATATGAAGCCATGGCTGGTTTTTTCGGGGAGAAAGATTTGGAAGAGATGATGTTGAGAGGAACGGGGGAGTTCATAAAGTTTTAGGATAACGTGGAGGGTATTTTCGACAAATTACTGCCTTAGCTTAAATTTTGGGAAAAAGATAATCAATAATAAACTCTTTTTTCATATCAATTTAAAGCTCCGAGTGTGTCTCTAAAAACTGTTTTCCTTTTTTAATTTTGGATTTTAAATCATAAATTTGGTAAAGGAAGTTAAATCAAGTGATCACTTTTCTTTTTATGCAAAGCAATTAATCTTTTTTGCAATTTAAGCAAATATTGGGTGGCTTACTTTAACAATATTAATATTTGATTCGAAAATTCATCTATCGAAACTACAAAAATTAATATTTTCTATCAAATCAAAACCAAAATTAAAAGATAACTTATTATCTGCCAACTGTCATTCAATGAAGCCATCACTCACGGAAAAAAGGAAAAAAGAAAAAAAAAAGTGATATATTGATTTTAACATAATTTTGTTAGGAAATTGGTGGGTAAAGCAGACACACAGCTAAAATAAAAATTAAAAGAAAAATAAAGAACAAGCACAATAGATGAACACCAGAAATTACGTGATTCGGCTTTTAGCCTACGTCCACGGGCGAAGACAGAAGGAAATATTTTACTAGTGAAAAGGAGTTACAAGTATTGTAATATTTTAACTCACTACCCAAATCCCACTACAAGAATTAAGGCCTTTAGTAACAAGTTTTTTAGCAACAAAGTTGTCTTTGTTGCCTTAAGTGTGTTACAGCAACATAAAAAATATTTTGTTGCCAAATACTTAAGAAATAAATTAATATTTAATTAACATTTTTAGCGACAAATATTTCGTAGCTAAAGGCATACATTAGCAACGAATTAGCTTTTTGTTGCAAAATGTTTTAGTGTCAAACTAAATATTTTGGTGCTAAAACATTTAGTGATAGAATCCTCGTCACCAAATAGTTTTGTCACGAGAGAGTGACCAATGGCGACAAAATATAATTTGTTGTCAAATCTATGTAGTTAAAATTCTGAACTTAAAGATTTAACTTCTTGACTTTTTGTGACAAAATTGAGTTTTGTTGCTAAATGTGTATTTATAGCAACAAATTCTAATTTTGTCACTAAAAGTCAAAGATTAAATATTTAAATCATTTTATTTCTGCCAAAATTTTTGATTTTTTGAGACAAAAGAAAAAGTTTGTCGCGAATGTATATTTTTACCAACAAATGTAGAATTTTGTCGCTAAACAAATCGAAAATTTTTAAAGTAAAAGTGGGTGGTTTTCTGCCAAAACAAGTTTTAGCAACAAAATTTCAATTTTGTCGCTAAAAACTCCATCTCTCTATTTATATCTCATACACTTTATTTTTTTTACTCTTTTATTCTTGCATTCTCTAACTTTTATTCTAAATTCTCTCATCTATAAGTTTTTTTAACTTTCATTTCCTCATCTCTAATGTATAATTCTCATTCTTTCATTCTCTAACTCAATCTCTATCTTCTTATCTCTTCTATTTCTCTTCAATATGGTGTAATTTTTTTATTTTTTATTTATCTTTTTTCATTACAATATTACATGATTATTACATTTACAAGTTAACTAATTATTGTTTGCGTTTTTTTTTTGTAGGAAATATTGAAGTTCAATCACACCACGAGATGAAGAAAATCAATAAATTTATATTCATTTGTAATTAAAAAAATAGATATTACATATTGTAATAATGGTTATGTATTTTTCATCAATAATAATAATTCTTTTGTATTAATTAATTTCTTTTTTCTTATAATGGTATTAATTATCATTGTATTTAATTTTAAAAATTTTGATATAATAATTTTGTTGAAAAAAAATTATTTCTACACAAATGTTTTGTAGTAAAATTATTTATTCTATTTCTTAGCAACAAAATAATATTGTTGTAAAAAACATTTAGTGCAAGGCCGACGACCATAACGACAAATGTATTTTTGTTGCAACAATCTAAGGCAACAAAATTTGTACTTTGAGCAACAAACCCTTGTTGTTGCAAAAGGTCATTATTGTTGTAGTGACCCCAATACACCCAATCTCTCACCCACTAGACACTCAAGCGTTTATTAAACTCTTAATACTCTCAACACTAAAAGAAAGTAATATATCTGTCTTGATGGAATTGGATACAAGCTCTAGATTGAGAGCTTGTATTTATAGGCAAAACTTTGCCTCAAATGTCAAACAAGTGGCCATAAACTTCAAGCCATACATCTTAAAAATTTCAAACTTTGAATTTTTAGCTTTGAATTTTTTTTCTTTTACCAAACATTGTGGATCTAGAATTTCAAAGCCAAGTGCTAACCATTCTTGTTTATTCAAAACTTCTTGATGCAGCCAATCATATCTCTCTCAAAAAAAAAAAAACATAATTTCATATCAACATATCATTTGAGGTATGGCGTCCAGGCCTTTGTGACAACGGCATCTTCTACTCAATCAAACTTGTGGATTACATGCACTCAAGAATACATATTTGCGTTTAGTGGGAGGAGGTTACGTAAATACATGGGAAAGAACTATTTTTAGTCCAATTTCATGTTTGGATGTTGAGGTTGATGTGGAATGATGTGGCTCCCACGTAAAACCCACCGCTTTGTTCTAAACTAAGTGAATTTATCTCGTGAGCTAAGTAGTTTAGGAGACAACTCAAATAATTAATTTTTATTAGTTCATTAACAAGAACTTTTATTATATTTAAAAAGTATAATTCATTACCAAAAAAATATTCTTAATAAAAATAACTGTTATTTAAGATATTACATTTTGACAACAATAAAATAATTCAAAATTAATTAATTTGATTTGATCTCATACTTTATTATTAAAAAACTTATAATATCTTTATTAATTTTATTAAATTATTATTTAAAAGTCATACATTTACTGCACACTGTCAACTTTCTGCTATTTTTTTTGTTCTCACAACAGCTAGTAATATCAAACAAGAGCTAAGTTAAGTATGATCAATTAATTAAAGTTTTGATTTTTTGTATAAAATAATCCTTAGATAATTAATCTATAAAGATTATTGGCTACTTCAAATGGAAACTTGTGATCAAAAGTGTATCACAGAAGTGACAAAGGCACACTATATGAGAAATCTGAAATAGAATTTGCAAACTTTAACTGGGTTACAGAGAGTTAATAAGCCCCAAAGGAACATGGAAACTATTATCTTTAGTAAATAATAGTAATACAAGCTATTAACTGACTATTATCTTTATTAATTTCCATAGCGAAAACAAAATTAACTTTCCTAACTGACTAGAATTTAACTCAAGGAAAATTAGAATATACGACATTGTATCACATACGGTATTTAGACATCAAGAGAAGATTCCCTATATCAGTGAACTATACTTGCCAGGAAATTAACCCCAGGCGAGTACCACCACCTCCTACTATTTCTTAGGTGTCTCAGAGTTTGATGAGGACTTCCATGATGTGTCTCTTCGACAGGCAGCGAAATTGGGCAATTGACTACATTAACTCCAACAAATTTATGCAGTCACCTTTCTCCGGACTATCCTCTTTCTTCGCGCTGTAGTTGCCCTTATTTCCCCTTTAATAGAGTCAACATTATCTTGTTTGATGCCAAGGAGACCAAGCCCAGAAACAACGGCATTCTTTGATATCAACCACCTGGGGACTTTTAAGCTGAGCCATGACATCCTGAGATGGCCTGTTGTGTAAGCCTTCTTCATAAGGTCATCCGTTAATCTTTCTCCTAATTAGACATTCAAAACCCTGCATGGAATCGATTTGAGAAGTTGGACAATAGACAAACTCCAACACATATAGACAGTAAAGAAGAATTTAGACCGCAATCACTGTGGCTCAACAAATGGGCCTATTAAGCCTATTAAAAGTTGGAACCATATTCACCACTCGCATTTCCTTAGAGAACTATATCAGAATTCTATAAATGTAAAACTATTCTTACATATTTAACTGTAAAACAAGAGAAATTGTACTTCCGTAGCAAAGTCTCACTATTGGTAAGTATCTGGACTTGGAAAGGATGCTAGTTGATGAAGTAAAGGAAAATTGAAATCAGACTTTGAGGTGACAGATCTATACACTTCAATAGGAACCACATTGACATCATATGAGACAAATAAACATTCCCCAGTCAAAGTAAGTTGGTCTATCAATGTATATATAGACATGTCGATCAATAGACAAATACGTAAAAGAGGGAGGGAGAGACCTCAAAGCCGTGCTACTCCAATAACTTCAAAATTGTTGGTGACCACTCTATCAAATCCACCCAATAGTTGCATACACTCACCGATGGGTTTGTCACAGATAACCTGTTAGGCATTAAAAATTGCCCAAATTAAACAAATGTTAGACCAGCTTAGACAGTAAACGGAACAATATTCTAATTTTACTTTATTTATAACGAATAAGTGAACAAAGAAATAAAAAGGAATTTTGGCAAAGAATCCTGCAGCTAATCCCACCATACACTGCTCTGCAGGCTTATTTGGGAATCAAAATTCTCAAAATGTACTAAGAAATGAGATTTGTTTACTAGTTCCACCAACAAGGAGGAAGTGACGTGAAGAGAATTTACTAAGAAATGCCAGTGTATTAATATTGAAGCAAAACATTCACAGACGACCAAAATCGCTGATATATACTTAATTTCTCACTCACTAAGAACGTTCAATTCATTCAAATGAAACTTCCACAGGAAGGTCTCATTATTAAGGCTTTAGCTTCACCTCACATGCTCAACAATTCAAATTTGATGATGATATTTCTCCAAATGGAGGGCTCTATTTGTCTTAACAACGATCTTCCTCACAACTATCATCCTTGCTCTATCGGTTGCACTGAGCAATCTTCATTCTGATATTTGCCCTATTAACCTGAGTACACAAGAATCCGAAACAACTGTTAGAAATTTTAATCTTTATATATAGCCAAAATGGTGAATAAGATGATGCACTCGATAATAAATACCTGAGTTAATAAATAATTAAGGGGCCGGTAACAATCTCAGCATTTTATCAGGTGGGGAAAGCCTTCGCAACGAAGATGCTGCTTGCTTTCAAGCAATAATAACTTTCCAATTCCATAAGATAGCTTAATGCCCATTTAAGAATATCTCCACCAGCCTAACAATTATTCATAGAAATCCAATTTGCATTTGTCGCCTTCAATTTGCTCATCTTTGTCTAGAGTATTGTTTTTGCATTAACTTAGCTAGCTTGCAAACCACCTGCAGATGGTTTTAAATAATGTGTGAGAGTGTGAATTCAAACGAATTAATTAAATATGATGACAGGAGAAACAAAATTAAATAACCACAAGAAGTAGAAATATACTTTTGTTATATTCAGAGCATCTCCTACTGTCTTCATTTCCCTTAGCTCTGTTTCCCTTTGTGCTCGAACGCAATGCCTCAAGGCTCAAGATAATTTGATGACCATCAATCTTTTTGCAGCCACATGTAGACTTGAAAAACTGTTGGCGGCCCTAAAGAACTTGAAAATTAGAAAAGATTCAGAATGAGTGACTAAATATTATAATCGAAACTAATTAAACAAACACGCCTTGAAAATCTGAAACTGAATTACTCAAATGTATATGCCCCTTCACAGCAATTGCATGTGGTGGAAATTTTAATGCGAAGACTTTCTCAAACCTTGAAGATCATACTCCGCCTGACAACAAAGAAACAAAGTCAATATACGAAGATGATTTTACTAACAAGTGAGCTTACAAATATTTGAAGGATAACGATCACTCATAACCCAAATCCCGAGTATTCCCTAATATTTCACTCAAATGAGTTCAAGCTCCCAAAATTCACTACATTGAAATGTCAAAACAAAACTCTCTTCTCAAATTTGATGATGATATCTCTCGAAGGGAGGCAAAAGAATCTAACACTGATCAAATTGGCTTGTAAACAATTAATCTTCCTCGCCCTCATTCATACCAGGTGCGGTGAACAATCTTCATTCTGACATTTGCCTTAATAAGCTGCTTAGTAACCTTAACCTGATAACTCACACAAACAAAAACAACTTGCCTAAAGTTTAATATTTCGAGCAGAACAGTAAAGAAGATGAATCTATTGATGCTAAAATTTGACCTGTGTTACCCTGATGTCAAAAATCATAGCATCTCATGTGGGCAAAATCTTCACAACACGAGATGCTTGCAAAATTGGAGCAGCATCTTATCACCTGTAATTTAATTGAGACAATAACTTTCCCCAACCATTTCAATGCATTATTGGCAACTAAATTTAGAGGGTGCTAATTAAATACCCTTTTAACAATATCTTCTAATCCTTCTTCAATCTAACAATTATTGACAATCATGCATCGATGGCATGAAAATTTGGCTACAAAGTAGCCTGGAAAAGGCTGCTCTCTGAATGAGAGCATGAATTCGAACAAATATGATGAATGAATAAATAAAGGCATAATACCACAAGAAGTAAAACTTTTCCCCAGATTTCTGTTTCTGTTTGTGCTAAAACCAATGGAAACAGATGGAAATGAATTTCTACGAATTAGACATATCAGCCAAAACAGGTACTCTGTACAAGCAAAGTAAAAGAGGGGTTACAAAAAATTTTAATATTGATATGATAATCAAAATTATAATGAAAATTTCAGTGACCATATAATTAATAGATAACTCTGTACACAATGATTTATTGCATATTAAGATTGTATACCTGAATTTAATTGCTATACAAAATATGGTAGTAGCATTAGGAGACCGCACCAAAGTACCGAATTGAATGTGCCTTTTCACAGCCATTGTTCAAGCTTTGAAGCTTTACCACAAATGCTTTCTCAAACCCGTGATCATGATGCACCCGTGAGATGCAAGATATGAAATTGTTACTACAGCAGGCATTGAAACATTTGTTAAAACAAATGTTTATACAGGATAAATGATTCCAAGAATGAAACAAGATAGCAATGATGATCTCAGCACCTTAACATCACGCAATAATAATCATCATGTCTTTCAGGCAGCTATCCATCCTCAATTGAAACAGAGCAGACCCGGTCATCACTTCCTTCTTCAAAGTCCAGCAACCAAACGTTGCACAATTACCACAGTGATAATCCTTGGCTACCCCAATGTTCTCCATAGAGTCTTCAAAGTCAATCTAAAAATGAAATGCAGGTGGAAATCAAAATTCTATTAACTAAATAAAATATAAAGTGCAATGCTTGTGCTTGAGCTTGCTTTAACATCATCATAATAGCGAATTTTGATACACCTTTACTTCTCTGTGGTTCAATCATTTACTTCCCTGTTCTTGTTTATTCACAACAAGATATCAATAGAAGAAGATGGAAATGAAATTCTATAAAATAAAGCAAGTGAATTACCAGCAGAACATTTAGCAATCCTTTGGCTGTACTCGTCATTTTCACCATGAAGTATTCAACGTGAACCTAAAAATGAAATAAAAATGCAATGCAGGTGGAAATGAAAATTCTGTAAATTAAATAAAATAAAAATGCAATGCTTAAGCTTGCTTTAGCATCATTGTAATAGTAAATTTTGATATATCTTTACTTCTCTGTTCTTGTTTATTCACAACAAGATATCAATAGAAGAAGATAGATATGAATTACCAGCAGAACATTTTAGCAATCCTTTGGCTAAACTTTTCATTTTCTTAGCATACTCTCCTACCTGCATCATTAAAACCAAATTAGATTGGACCTGTGAATTGCTAGTGTAGTTCTAAGATTTCCTCGAATCCCTTGTGAACAAAATTAAACAAATATGAAATAAAACAAAGTGGGCTAATGTACTAAAAAAAAAAATTACACAATTACTTTAAAGAATTAATGTCACGTATATTATATATAAAAAAATACGATTATCATTATATAAGATAAAATTGATAATTTAGTTTTCAACATTACTGCAAACGTATCACAGATTTTGTCTCTCAGCAAGTTACACATAACAAATTTTCGTACATTAAAAAATAAATTACATTGCACGAAATTTCACAAAAGAGCACATATTTTTTAAAGGTAAATAAATATAGAAATTTCAACAGACTACACTTGTATTTTTTTATTATTTAATCTTTAGAAAGTTTACATATTTATACCAAGATTGATTCTATATAGAATTTTAATTCAAAATATAATTATTTTTATTAATTTCATTGCAAGCAACAACGAAGTAAATCAGAGGAGGAGAAATTACCAGCGAGTGATATCTTACGGAAACCACGTGATGTGAGGAATGTGAGATATCTTATGCCAGTCTTCTCCGTTCCCCTCTCTATAATGTTCTTCTAGAAGAGGACATTCCATAATATTCAATTCCAGCAGCGTCGTCGTTCGAAGGAGGTAATCCGGCAGCACCTTTAATTTGGGGCAATACGAAATCGTCAAGGAAGAAAGACGTGGTATGTCTGTTGTCCTGCAATCTTCTAGAATTGGCAGTTCTTCAAAATTTTCACAAGAATCAATACTCAGTTCTTGCAGTGCCGTCGTTTGAAGAATGTAATCCGGCAGCACCTTTAATTTGGGGCAATACCCAAATCGCAAAGAAGAAAGACGGGGCATGATGGAGATGTTTTCCTTCCTCGTAATCCTGTAATTCCACTCTTCCAATTCTTCCATTCCCCCAATATCGAGTGATTTCAATTTGGGGAAGGCAATAACTGATGGTGACGATGAAGATGAAGATGGGCCGTCCTCACTGCTTTCTTCTATTCCCAAAAACTCATTACCCACTCTTTTTACACTTTTCAAGCCGCATAGTTCGAGCTTTTCCAGAGGTAATTTTCCCAAAGGAGGCAAATGCTCACAGTTAAAACACGAGGAAAGATATAAATTCCTTAGATTGGTCAGTGAAGTCAACCATTTGGGAAAAATGTTGCCTCCGTAGGATTCAATCTCTAATTTCTCTAAATTCACAGGCGGTTGTAAGGCTTCAAGAAGTTGTTCATCTTTCTCATTCTTCCTCCTCCCTTCTTCGCCTTCCCCATCTACGACTCTACCAAACTCAAGATGCAAACGAAGGAGATTTTTCTTATTGTAAAGTTGTAACCTCTCAGCCTCATCTACATGCGATACATTACTCAGCCCTTCTACTCTACATTCACAAAGGAGTTGAAGATTTTTCAGAGATTCAAGCCTACACGTGCCGCCACCATCAACACCTCCACCCACAACAAACTTTTCTAATGTTCGAAGGCTGGTCAATCTGGAAATCCCTACTGGCATGTATTTCAACGAATAAGTTCCACCATTCAGTAAACTCCTCATGTTCATTAACTTCCCAATCCCCGCAGGCAATTCCCTAAGATTTTGGCACCAACTAATATCTAGCTTTTGTAAATTATATAATTCACACAAAGTCTCTGGCAGTCTCTCTATACACAGTCTAGACAAATTAACATATTTTAAATGTATCAATTTTCCGACATTTTCTGGAATTTCTCTAATCAAATTTGGGTGCAATTGCCTTATAACTAATGCCCTTAAACATGCCACTTTACTAAATAACTCCACGAGGATGCTGCCATTAAGAGACGGACTGTAAGGACTTAAATCATAAATTAAGAGGGTACGCAATCTATTAAATTCAGGAGTGGACATAGGAAATGAAGCTCCTCCTTCAAAGTTTAACCCTAAGTGACGGACTTTCTCACCAAAAGAGTTTATGACTGATTCTTTGGTACCATTTATTTCTAGCCACAAACATTCTTTGCTACTTACAAATTGAGCAAAACCATGTACTATGTCATGCATCTTGCAACTCATAATATCATCATCATCATTTTTCTTAAATTCTTGAAAGAAAGAGCGTGTTGCTAAAATGTTGAAATATTCTTCCCCAATCATCTCCATCTCTTTGTCTTCTTCTGCATTAAGGTAACCTTGAGCCATCCATAGTGAAATTAGTTCCTCTTTATTCATATTGTAGTCTTTTGGAAAGACAGCACAATATGAGAAACACTGTTTTACCATAGAATTGGAGGGTAAATCGTTATAACTCAACAACAAAGGAGCTAAAAGACCTTGCCCAATCTCTTCTACTTTCCAGTTCCACATTTCACTCTCTAAAATTCTTTGCCACTCTTTTACTGTACTTTTAGAGCGCAAGAGATTCCCTATTACCTTTGCAGCAAGAGGCAAGCCTTTGCACTTGTGTGCAATTTTTCGCCCCATTGGTTCTAATTTTTCACAATCCTCAAAGGACCTACGTAGAAATGCTATCTGCTTAAACAGTAACCAACATTCCCCTTCACCCAACTCCTTGACAGGGATAATATCTATTGATCCCAACTGTAGTGCAACTAACCTATCACGTGTGGTAATTAGAATTTTACTTTCATGGTGGCCATTCTTTAGACAAGAAAAGAATGGGTCCCATTTCTTATAATCTCCATCCCACACATCATCTAAAACAAGAAAAATTTTCTTCCCCATAATATATTCCTGAATCTGTTTCATAAGAGATTCGAATTCGCTTAAACCAGAAGCTGACACGCCTAGACCTTCAATGATTGCTTTGGCGACCCTAATCTCCTCAAAAGTGTCTGAACACACACACCCATATAACTTTCTCAAAATTTCTTTTCACCTCATCATTATTATAGGCCAGTTGTGCAAGAGTGGTTTTACCTATACCCCCTAACCCAACTAGTGAGATGACATAAAGGCCTTGTTGTTGTTCACTACTTTCACACAACAACTTGCTTAAGAGCTCATTTTTCTCATCAACTCTACCGCAAACCTCTCCCTCATCAATCAAGGAGGTGATTCGCACTCGCTCTGGTTTCTTAACATTGTTACTCACATTCTCAACAAATTTAAACGTATCTTTTTGGGAGGCAATATCATCTAGCGTTCCATTGATTTCCCTAATCTTGACGGCAATGTCATGACGAAGACTAAGTTTTTTGAAACTACCAAAGCAGTTTATTACAGAACAAAAGAAGGAGCGTACCTTCTGCTTATGAGGAGCAAGAGCAAGAGCATTGTCATCATCAACGCCCTCAATCTGCAATTTGAGCCTTGCAGTGGTCCACTCCTCCAACACGTCTTCCATGTCGTAAGATGCGTCTTTGAGCTGATCTAGCCAAAAAGTAACAGCATTGTCGCGCTGCATTTGCCTTTTCTCTGCATCTTCCAGCACAGCTCGAATGGCTCGAAGATTGCTGGTAAGCTTTTTCACTTCTTCTCCGACACCAGTCACAAGCCTCACGTGTTGTTTCACTTCATTAGCCGCAACGGAGATCAGCTGCTCCAGGAGAGAGGAAACGATCGCATCAACCATTCTGACAAAGAAAACGAGAATTCTAGAGAGTTATTAGATGTGCTTTTGTTGCGATGATACTGAAAGAAAAGGAGTTATTGCATTCTTTTATACTGCATAGAAAAGGTTTATGCTTAACCCCATCCCACACGTCAATGATTGTAGAATGTTTAATTTCCCTGATTCTACTCCACCAGTTGTGATGCGTAATTATAAATATTCTCAAGTTATGTATGAAATAGTACAAATTTGGATCTAGTACTGACTTTATGATTTCTGAGTGTTCACTTTTTCATAATCTTTTACTATAAGGATTCAGATTTAATTACTAATTTAAAAAATGAGCACAACAATAATATCAAGCATTAACTGTGATTCACAAAGGAATAAATAACAAAAAGAAAAAATATTGGAAAAATCATATTGGTAAATCATAACATTATTTTTTAATAATCGCAATAAAATTAGTAATATTCATATTAGTCCCTAAAAAATTAATACATATAACTAAAAAAATCTTATTAGTATGCACGATCGGAATTTATTGAAATAATTTTAGCTTGTGTTAGAAGAAAAAGGGTTATTTCCACCCAACCCCCAAATCTTTTGACATTTTCCATCGCACACCCAAATGTTTCAACATTTTTCACCGCGCACCCAATTCTGTTAATTTGACCATTACTCTTTATCTTGAATTAGAAAAGAATTAAATGAGATGAAATGTTAATCCAATAATTAATATTTACATTAAAAATTCTTAATTAAAGGTAATTAATAATAATCCCATCAACTAACTTATCAAATCAAATAATATTTAGGGCATCAACTTCCAAATTTGCCCTTTGCGCATTAGAATAAACGGTCAAATTAACGGATTTGGGTGTGGATTGGGCATTATTGAAACATTTGGGTGCGTAGTGGAATATGTTGAAACATTTGGGGGCAGGGCAGAATTAACCCAAAAAAATTCCCAACTTCACCACTAGTTAAATCTGTAGTACACGACTCTATATATATATGAAAATTCTTTCTCGGAGGCTTCCGCACAAAATAAAGTGCGAATACGGCATTTTACGGTCTAACAAAATGATTTTTATTATTGTAAAACTATTAACAATAACCTAAAATACTATTTCATGCTGAAATATGTGGAGAGAGAACAACCACACACACACACACACATATATATATATATTTATCAACATTTATGCAAAGGAGTCCCCACTCTCTACCTGGGGGAATTTGGCATTGGATGAAAAAAGTTATGCTTATCCCCACCCACACGTTAGTAATTGTAGTAGCATCTTTAATTTCCCTGATTCTACTCTACCGATGAGCACATTTTTTGTACGAACATCTTTACATTCCCACACCTTAGGAATTTGGTACAAAATAATAAATATTCTCAAATTTGTCGCATCTTTAACGTATGAGCACGTGTTTTGTCTGTGTCATTTTTTCTATCTTACTGCAATATCTGGGAGAGGAAATCCCCAATAGATGGGAAACGCATAAGCCATTTGGTCAGAATGCCGTTGATGCATTTTTGCATTCTTCTATACTACAGCAGATATT
Source organism: Citrus glauca (assembly GCA_029633175.1). Taxonomy (NCBI): domain Eukaryota; kingdom Viridiplantae; phylum Streptophyta; class Magnoliopsida; order Sapindales; family Rutaceae; genus Citrus; species Citrus glauca. The sequence continues at coordinate 12,544,829 of JAQOOD010000005.1, forward strand.
TAATTTTTGAGTAATGATACAGTCACAAATTCTTGTACAAATTTATTTTGTACAAACTGATGTGGCATGAAAAGATTGGTTGAATTAAATATCACTTGGCCCACATGATTTGTTTTTATTAATTTATATTTTCATTCAACTAATGAATTAATGCCACGTCAGTTTGTACAAGAGTTTATGGTTGTATCATTACTCTTAATTTTTACCCTTGAGTCAATGTCAATGCAAATGCTTTTATGCTGAAAATTAAAGAAATCCCAACCGCAGTCGCCGTCTTGGGCTAGCTTTCTGCTCCACCACACCAATAATTGTACAACATGTGCCTTGTTTCTCAGATTCATCATAATTATGCAGACTACTCAGCATCATCACTAGTAAAATTTCTTATATTATAAGCAACAAAATATTTGTAAACTACGGAAAAAAACTTGGGAGCAATCTACCGATGAACCTCTGAAGTTATATAAAATAAATGATGTCTTATTATAAACACATATCTAATTAATATAGAAGAGGTATCTTTTGATATTTAATTAATATCATACTATGGTCTATGACTTACCTCATATTACAAAGAATATATGTGAAAGATAATTAAGGAATAAAGCTTTCAACAACGATTTATAAAATTGCTTTTGATAAAACTGTTCTGATGAAATAAAATTATGTGAAATTACTAAGAACTTAATTAGCCCCTCAAAAAGGTTTATTCATTGCTTGACTTCCCAAGTTTAAAATTCGAATGTCAAAATAGATAAAAAGTTAAAAAATTATTTTGAATTTTATATCCACCCGTTTACCATTTTAATATAGAAAACTCTCCTATTGCTTTCAAGTGTCTTTTTTTTTTTATTTTAAACAAGTCTCAGCCAAAGATTAAATTGTCATCTGTTCGCAAGATATTCAGAACAACAGTTGGGCGAAATTTCTTCATCCTTGAGCGGAAAATGTTAGTTCAGACTTAAAATGTTAGTTGGGGATTAATTTTAGACTGTTTTTCTATTTATAGTTATTATGTAGTCGTTAGGAATTTCGAAATTTGAGAATTTTGCTTGTAGCTACAGGCTGCAGCGATTTCGATTTGGCGACTTTGATTCATAATTGAAGTTACTGTTGCAATTAAAACTAAAAAAAATAATGAACAAAATAAAAATAAAAAGATCGAGTTACTTGACTTTATTTTACAAAATGAAAACTACTACTATGAAATTAAATGAATAAAGATTGAAATAAACTAGTACTATTGGATTGAATCGGATCCTCGTCTCTTGGCCTTCTTACACATTAATGTAATAATCATAAATTTTCTCTTCTCCAACAGTTACCAACGATTGCCCCAAAATAACGAAGTTAATGAGCTAAAATAACACAACATACAACAAATTTTATAAGCTCCAATGCGCCAAATTTTATCACTTAAAAATTCAAGTTTTGAAAAAACAATTGAAACTTTAAAATACTTATACGACTTGATAATAAGCTCCAATCCGGCCCCATCCCTCATGAACCAGATTAAAGTAAGATTGTCTCTTGAGCTCTTTTTTACTTATTTTAGTTTTAATTTTGATTTTTTTATCCTGTTTATTATTTAATATCGATACTGCAGTCATCTAATTTTTTGTCATTAAATTAGCGTAAATTAGGTATTTTATGTTAAGGGTAGAATAGTCATTTATGTTCGGAGTAAAATAATCATTTTCTGGATATTATGTTAAATTCTCTGATGCTGTTGTGACGGAAGTGGAGCAACGATGCTGAAACGACCCGTCCCGCACTCCAAGGACGAGTCTGTCTAATAACGTAAAATCGGATCGAATAATATAATACTATCTAAAGATTCTACCGAAAATTCGGCAAAACCTCCCCTATAAATACAACATTCCCACAATTACAATGTACAAAACAACACTCCCAAATAATCATCCAAACTTCAAATCCAACTTCTCCAGTCATTATCTCAAATATGGCACAAATCACTTCAATATAAACATAAATACAAATCACAATCCCAAATATCAAAATATTAAAACTACGACTTCTAGCACCATCACGTGACCACTATTACAAATCTAACTACCGATGCTGGGTCGACTGATGTACCTGCAAATCTCCTGTGGGGGGAAAAAATATGATAAAAACGTGGTGAGTATAAAACTCAATGAGTGGATACTAGTTTCCGAAAAATAAATTTATTTAAACCAATTTTTCTTTCTCAAAAACTTGGGAGCAATCTACCGATGAACCTCTGAAGTTATATAAAATAAAATAATCTTAGTATTGGAATAATTTTAATGTAATTTTAATCTTAGTATTGGAATCGGATCCTCGTCTCTTGGCCTTCTTACACATTAATGTAACTTTATTGAAAAATCAAACGAATCATAAATTCTCTTCTCCAACAGTTACCAACGATTGCCCCAAAATAACGAAGTTAATGAGCTAAAATAACACAACATACAACAAATTTTATAAGCTCCAATGCGCCAAATTTTATCACTTAAAAATTCAAGGTTTAAAAAAACAATTGAACTTTAAAATACTTATACGACTTGATAATAAGCTCCAATCAGGCCCCATCCCTCATGAACCAGATTAAAGTAAGGTTGTCTCTTGAGCTCTTTTTTACTTATTTTAGTTTTAATTTTGATTTTTTTATCCTGTTTATTATTTAATATCGATACTGCAGTCATCTAATTTTTTTGTCATTAAATTAGCGTAAATTAGGTATTTTATGTTAAGGGTAGAATAGTCATTTATGTTCGGAGTAAAATAATCATTTTCTGGATATTATGTTAAATTCTCTGATGCTGTTATGACGGAAGTGGAGCAACGATGCACTTTTAAAAATTACAAATTGTGGGGACGAGAACATTTTTTAATGAAATAATTAATAATTAGCAACTCAAAATATATCATTCGTAACATTTTTTTAATTTGCAATTTCTTTAGTTTTGGATGGCAACTCGGGATTCTTTATTTAAACTATGACGATTTATAAATTGTGGGTACAAGAGACATTGCTCCCACCACTTTTTACAGGAGCAAAAATCAAGCCAATCGCTTCCATTTTTGGCAATTTTAACGGAGAAATAAAAAAGGAACAAAAAATAATTCTGCAAGATGTCACTTGTGATACTGAATGTTTGTCGAAGCAGAGTTAAATAGTTACAAAATTGCATTCTTGATTGTACAAAAATTATATGTAGCAAAACTAAGCATAAAGAAATAACAAGATAACAGTCAAAGGCATTAAGAAAATCTTACTAAGAAATGTATTACTTTTTTATAATAAAGCTCCACCTTTATTATTGTAATTATCTGTATTTTTCACTCCCCACAAATATATATCCCCAACTATTAGGTAACTTTTTTTTATTTGAAATATAAACAGGTTTGAATGTTACTGAAGTCTAAATATGTTTGAATACATATGTTATATTAATATACTTGTTTTTATTTTTTGATGTATGAGTGTAAGAGGTAAGTTGTTTGTTTTTACAAATTCAAAGCATCTTAAATCTAATATTTTTACTCTTATGACCTTGAAAGTAGTGTATTTGAAGTTTTAAATCGGTTTATATTTTCAGTATTATCTAATACAATAGTTTTTATATGTTATAAATACTTATAAGGGAAGCATTTGATATATAGTTTTTGAAAAATAATTTTGATAACATTATTTTTTACAATTTAGCATGATATTTACACATAAAAAAGTTGTTATCTAATAACAAAAGAATTTGTTTAAAATTCCAATTGAACGCATATTAAGTATTTAATACCAAGTAAAATCTGAGATAAAGGGAAATTCTAATATGACATCTAATAGCTAAGTAGAAAAAATATATATTTAATGAAAGTATTTGTAAGAAGAAAACTGATTTTCCATTCAGAGATTTTATCATTCAGATAGAAGTGAAGAAATTTTACTTTTTCTATTCAAATAAAAATGTCCTACAATAAAACTCCATATTAATTTTTCAATTTAGCTATAGTGTATGGATCCGATCCATTACTAGTATATATGGCGAACAACTTTTATTATCAGGTAGACAAAAGCAAAAGCCATTATCTCACTAATTTATTTGGTCATTTGAAACTCCAAGATCTAATTCAAAGAGGGGTCATTCTATAATGCCGTAACTAAATTTACGGTATTGATGCCGTAATGGACGTGGACCGTTAGATTTGAATAAAAAATCTCTATCATTAATTCTAAAAAAATAAGTAACCTGTTACCTAAGTAGCAGGTAATTACTATTTTTTGTTCAAGTTTCAAGTTACATTTACTAATTTTATGTGTGATTTACAAGTTTTATGAAACTTTTACAAGTTAATGTTGATTTACAAGTTTTATGCAACATTTACAAGTTTTTATTTTATTTACAAGTTCTTCTTACAATTTACAACTCTAACATTAATTTACCTATTTTTCCATTAATTTACTAGTTTTATGTGTGATTTACATATTTTATGTTTTATTTCACACTAAATGTGAATTTACTAGTTCTATGTTATTTTTCTAAGTTTTTGTTTTGTTTACAAGTTCTTCGTACAAATTACAACTCCAGCATTAATTTACTCATTTTTTCATCAATTTACTAGTTTTATGTGTGATTTACACATTTTTTGTTTTATTTCACAATTTACTAGTTTTATGTCAATTTACTAGTTCTATGTCATTTTTATAAGTTTTTATTTTTTTTACAAGTTTTTCGTGCAAATTACAATTCCAACATTAATTTACCATTTTTTTCATTAATTTACTAGTTTTATGTATGGTTTACATATTTTTTGTTTTATTTCACGCTTAATGTGAATTTACAAATTCTATGTCATTTTTCTAAGTTTTTGTCTTCTTTACAAGTTCTTCTTACAATTTACAACTCTAACATTAATTTACTATTTTTCCATTAATTTACTAGTTTTATGTGTGATTTACATATTTTATGTTTTATTTCACACTTAATGTGAATTTACTAGTTCTATGTCATTTTTCTAAGTTTTTGTTTTGTTTACAAGTTCTTCGTACAAATTACAACTCCAGCATTAATTTACTCATTTTTTCATCAATTTACTAGTTTTATTTGTGATTTACACAGTTTTTGTTTTATTTCACAATTAATGTTAATTTACTAGTTCTATGTCATTTTTATAAGTTTTTGTTTTGTTTACAAGTTCTTCTTACAAATTACAACACCAGCATTAATTTACCATTTTTTTCATTAACTTACTAGCTTTATGTGTGGTTTACATATTTTATGTTTTATTTCACACTTAATGTGAATTTACTAGTTCTATGTCATTTTTCTAAGTTTTTGTTTTGTTTACAAGTTCGTCATACAAATTACAACTCCAGCATTAATTTACTTATTTTTTTATCAATTTACTAGTTTTATGTGTGATTTACATATTTTTTGTTTTTTTCACAATTAATGTCAATTTACTAGTTGTATGTCATTTTTATAAGTTTTTGTTTTGTTTCCAAGTTTTTCGTGCAAATTACAATTCCAACATTAATTTACCATTTGTTTCGTTAATTTACTAGTTTTATGTGTGGTTTACATATTTTTTGTTTTATTTCACACGTAATGTGCATTTACTAGTTTTATGTCATTTTTCTAAGTTGTTGTCTTCTTTACAAATTCTTCTTATAATTTACAACTTTAACATTAATTTACTAGTTTTGTGTGTGATTTACATATTTTATGTTTTATTTCACACTTAATGTGAATTAACTAGTTCTATGTTAGTTTTCTAAGTTTTTGTTTTGTTTACACGTTCTTCGTACAAATTACAACTCCAGCATTAATTTACTCATTTTTTCATCAATTTACTAGTTTTATGTGTGATTTACACATTTTTTGTTTTATTTCACAATTAATGTCAATTTACTAGTTCTATGTCATTTTTATAAGTTTTTGTTTTGTTTACAAGTTCTTCGTACAAATTACAACATCAGCATTAATTTACCATTTTTTTTATTAACTTACTAGTTTTATGTGTGGTTTACATATTTTTTATTTTATTTCACACTTAATGTGAATTTACTAGTTCTATGTCATTTTTCTAAGTTTTTGTTTTGTTTACAAGTTCGTCGTACAAATTACAACTCCAGCATTAATTTACTTATTTTTTTTATCAATTTACTAGTTTTATGTGTGATTTACACATTTTTTGTTTTATTTCACAATTAATGTCAATTTACTAGTTCTATGTCATTTTTATAAGTTTTTGTTTTGTTTCCAAGTTTTTCGTGCAAATTACAATTCTAACATTAATTTACCATTTGTTTAGTTAATTTACTAGTTTTATGTGTGGTTTACATATTTTTTGTTTTATTTCACACGTAATGTGCATTTACTAGTTTTATGTCATTTTTCTAAGTTGTTGTCTTCTTTACAAGTTCTTCTTATAATTTACAACTTTAACATTAATTTACTAGTTTTGTGTGTGATTTACATATTTTATGTTTTATTTCACACTTAATGTGAATTAACTAGTTCTATGTTAGTTTTCTAAGTTTTTGTTTTGTTTACACGTTCTTCGTACAAATTACAACTCCAGCATTAATTTACTCATTTTTTTCATCAATTTACTAGTTTTATGTGTGATTTACACATTTTTTGTTTTATTTCACAATTAATGTCAATTTACTAGTTCTATGTCATTTTTATAAGTTTTTGTTTTGTTTACAAGTTCTTCGTACAAATTACAACATCAGCATTAATTTACCATTTTTTTTATTAACTTACTAGTTTTATGTGTGGTTTACATATTTTTTATTTTATTTCACACTTAATGTGAATTTACTAGTTCTATGTCATTTTTCTAAGTTTTTGTTTTGTTTACAAGTTCGTCGTACAAATTACAACTCCAGCATTAATTTACTTATTTTTTTTATCAATTTACTAGTTTTATGTGTGATTTACACATTTTTTGTTTTATTTCACAATTAATGTCAATTTACTAGTTCTATGTCATTTTTATAAGTTTTTGTTTTGTTTCCAAGTTTTTCGTGCAAATTACAATTCTAACATTAATTTACCATTTGTTTAGTTAATTTACTAGTTTTATGTGTGGTTTACATATTTTTTGTTTTATTTCACACGTAATGTGCATTTACTAGTTTTATGTCATTTTTTTAATTTTTTGTCTTCTTTACAAATTCTTCTTACAATTTACAACTCTCACATTAATTTACCAATTTTCCATTAATTTACTAGTTTTGTGTGTGGTTTACATATTTTATGTTTTATTTTACACTTAATGTGAATTTACTAGTTCTATGTCATTATTCTAAGTTTTTGTTTTGTTTACAAGTTTTTCGTACAAATTATAACTCCAACATTAATTTACTCATTTTTTCATCAATTTACTAGTTTTATGTGTGATTTACACATTTTTTGTTTTATTTCCCAATTAATGTCAATTTACTAGTTTTATGTTATTTTTATAAGTTTTTATTTTTTTACAAGTTCTTTGTACAAATTACAATTCCAACATTAATTTACCATTTGTTGCGTAAATTTACTATTTTATGTGTGGTTTACATATTTTTTATTTTATTTCACACTTAATGTGAATTTACTAGTTATATGTCATTTTAAAAATTTTTATTTTGTTTACAAGTTTTTTGTACAAATTACAACTCCAACATTAATTTACTACATTTTCTATCAATTTACTAGCTTTTTCTATTTTTTATTTTTTTAATTTTGTAGACCAATTTACCACTGTAACGCTAATTTACCCGTTTTACCTTCAATCTACGAGTCATACGTGTGGTTTAGAAATTTTTTGTCTTATTTTACATTTATTTGGAATTTAGGTTAATTAGTTTAAGTCAATTGCCTCAACTTAAATCCAACGTGAAAATGGTTAAAGAGTTGGATTATTGCCATTTTATGATTTAGATAGAATGATATAAGGGATGGCATGAGTTGGGTTTGATAGGGTTAGTGAAATTCTAACCTGGTCTATATTTTAATGAGCTGAGATAAAATTCATCCAACTTAACTAAATAAACTTGTTTAACCCAATTCTACCCAATCCTTATATTGTCTGGTTAAGTTGATTAGGTTGAAGGTCAAATCAAAAATTTAAATTTAACAATGAAAATGATATGAAACTTATTAAAATCAAATATAAGTCTTTTATAACATGAAATTTTCATTCATTATCTAGGGTACGTAAAGAAAGTTAATAAATTAATTATCTTTAAATTAAAAAAATTTCCACGAAAAGCATATAGACTTTATTTCTCCTGCATCTCCTTTTCCAATTCCAAATTAAGACTTTTTAGATAATTAGCTAGCATCATATACAAAAATAAAATGAAAGTGATATATAATTATGTGCAGTTAAGTATTCACTAAAAAAATTAAAACCAACTTACTTTTATATTAATCTTATAAAATAATAAATTTACTTATAATAGAGTGTGATTTTGGTTTTGGAATTGTAGTCTAGAGAAGCAAATGCAAGAATGAAATAGCCTCTTGTATTAAAAGATTAAAATGAATAAAAACTTAGATAAGCCATTTAAGTCTTTATAATTTTGCAATTAAGAATTAACACATTATCATTTTCCTTCTTGTTGTTGTTGTTGTTGGTGTTGTTGTTGTTGTTGTTATTATTATTATAGATTTGGTTGGGTTAGACTGGTTAATTATAATTTATCCAACCCAAGCTAATTATTAATTAGGTTAGAAAAAATAGACCCAATTAAATCACCAGAATCTGCTCATGGTGCATTTACCAATCAGTAATCGTAACGGGCTACAATCAGAATCAAGAATGTGAATAAGAATAAGTTATTTATTTGAGCTGTAGAAATTGAAGTCGGAATGAGATTCTTTTCCATCGATGTGTTTAATTTGTCTTGAAATCAGAATGAATTATCATAATTTCTTAAATGCCCTTTGTTAATTATTGTCAATTGGTGGTAATAATAATAATAATAATAATCATCATCATCATCATCATAATGTTTATTAAAATAGTATTATAATCATGATTACTAATTCATTATTGTTATTATTTATTAATTTCATGATTTTTTATGATTATTATTTACGAAAATATTATTGTAATCAAACTTTATAATAATTATTATAATAATAAGTTATTATTATTAATATTTTATTATATTATTTCATAAAAATATTATTATATTTATAATTTTATTGTTATTATTATCAGTATAAAATTATTTCATTATTATTTATTATAATATTATTATAATTATAATTCATTATAATTTATTAATCTTTTATTATTATTATTTATTTAATATTACCTAATTAAAATTTATAACAATTAATTAAAATATTTTTATAGTTATTATTTATTAAAAAAAATTCAATATCCTAACAATTTTGGCACCATTAACAGTAAAAAAAGTTTAAAAAAAAACTTTTTTATACTATCTATTTTTCCCCTTTTTTGAAAAATAAAAGGCGGAAAAAAAATACATTTCCTATTGAGTCTCAACGTTACTGTAGAAGAAAAAAAATGAAAACAAATCCGCCCTTAATGTTCATTCCCAATGTGAATTTCTGTCACAAATCTCCTAAATTCCCAAATGAGGGTTTCTGCCATTTTTTCTGCCCACTTACTTTTCTCACTCTTTCTCTTCTATTAAGGCCCGTGCACCATACGACTGAAAAGCAAAACGAAAATCTTTCTCTTAATCCTTCAGGGCAGAAGCAGTGATGGCTTTCAAGTCTCAAAACGAGGAGGCCATAGAGAAACTTTTTTTTTTTGTCACAGCTGACCTAGAGGAGAGAAGCAGATATTCAGCCTGTGAACTTCGAAAGGCAACTCGAAGTCAGGCAATCGTAGCTGAGTTAACCAAAGCAAGAACAGCGCCCCCGGCCGGAGATTGATTGAAAAGGCAGCCCAGCCAGCCCGCTCTCGTTGCTCAAAACCGAAAGTACTGCAAAAATGAACCAAATTGAAGCACTTTCGATTCGAGCCATTTCTTTCTTTCTTTACCTTTTTTGTTTTCCTCCCTCCCGTTTTCCACTATCTCTTGTTACTCTCAGTTTATTATTTGTTGCTCGTAAATGGCATTTGGGAGAGCCATTTATGCATGTTTAGAAATGGGTAATTTTAGATGCCGGAAAGTCGAATTTATGGTTTAGTTGTCATTACAGGTTGTATAGTTTTTTTTCTTTATTTTTATTTTTGTTGTTGTTATAATAAGTGCTTAATTATTTTCTTAGTGTTGGTTCACAAATAGGGATGAAAGGGGATTTTAGTTGCAAGCTTGTGATTGAGCAGAATACCGATCTGCAAAATGCAGTGAGGGGCTGCCTTGTGGTGCCAGGGCCCGCCGTCTAGGCCTGATGAGGAGACTGGTAAGTTGTCATTGTCGTTGAGGTTTTATATTTTCTTAAAAGTTTATATCTGATTAATGATTGATCTTAGCAAAGGACTTGCAACTGCTGGGCTGAGTGAGTTTTGGGTGATTGTATTTGTGAAAAGAATGAATATTGGTGAGAGTTATGACAGATATTGATGTTGTTGTTTAATATAAACTAAAGGGTGTAACTAATCTGCTGTGCAGTTCAATCGCTTTTGGCAATTATTATGTTTCCGTAGTATTATAAGATAAGATGGGGTGGAGTTTTATACTGCATATCAATGCCATGCTTCTCTTCTATGTGATTTTGGACAGACACTTCCTTTACTATTAGTAAAAATGGTTGCAGTGTATCTTAAATGATTCTGCAGCTGTGCAGATCATCTTTAACTGATTAAGATCGATCTCTAGGCTTAATTTATTTCTTCAAATTTGATTAAAATTTTAAACAGGCAGTTCAGGTATTCCGTAATGGCCATACTGTCCACGGTGATGTAATTCTGCATTGCACTGGGTAGTTTTCATTCTGCTGGGAAAAAAAAATATATCTATTCAGAAATTATGTGTTTGATGATGCATTATCAGATAGTTAAAACAACCAATGGATATATAGTAATATGGCATTCTTAATTCTGTAAGGTACAAGTATCACTTCCCATTTCTTGAAACCAATGGCATTGTGACTATGGATGACAATCGGGTGGGGCTGCTGTACAAGCATGTTTTTCTGCCAGTCTTGGCGCCATGGCTTTCTTTTGTTGGTTTACCCTGGAAGGTTAATCTCTAACTTAATGTAATCTGGCAATATCAGTTATCAGATACTTGATTTCACTAGTTAAAGTAAGCTGTTGCATTTGATGGGCAAGCAGGTTATCCCTTTTCCCCTGTGTGAATATCAAAGCAAGTGGATTGCTGGTGTTTTGTCTGGTCAGATTGTGCTACCTTCTCAAGAAGAGATGATGGAAGACATTAAACTTCAGATATTTATAAGCAACTATCAGGCATGTCTTCCAATCTTATACCAAACTTTCCATTGCATACCACGAGATGATAAGTGCTTAAAAAATATGCAATGATGGATGATATGAAACCATCTGAGTTTCAAAAATTATATAATTTTAGAGGGTTCCAATGTCCAATCCTTCCCCTTTATTGTGTAAGTAATTCATTTCTTGTTAAAAATACATGAAACAACAGAGTACGTACAAACATGAAGAAATATATTAAAATTTACTTACAAAGCAGCCAAATCTATCCATACAGCCATCCAAGAAACGACAGCACTTGTAGGTTTGTAAAGGGCTTGCTCCACGGAATGAGTAATTGTTAAAATAAGCTTGTCATGGATAAAATAAGAGGGTCAAACTGTTTTACTTGTTCCCTGGGCAGCCTTGTTTGTTGCAATCTAGCAGTAGTATTGAATATGAATAACATCAGTTAGTTTCCAACTTATGGATTTTAAGATTTCTGCATTCTAACATTGAGGAGAAAATGGCAAATGCAGGTTTTCGTACTATGTGCACGAAGGACCAATGTTTTCACTATTTTAACAATTGGTAATTGGTACAAAAAATAATAGTCACTATTGGCACATGCAAGGCATCTTTTGTTCTTTTGTGGAGAAGTTTGAGCACTATAGCAGCGCTGCCAAACGTGCCACCACCAGATGAAACCATATAGCAGTTAATCTTTACAGAACTCCCCCAAAATTTGCTATGGCAAACATAGTTATGGAACAAATTCTAATGAAAAAACCGGATATATCAATTAATAGAAGCATTCAATTTAACCAAAACTGCTAATTTAAAAAATTCTACTGCTTCTCAACAAAGATGATCCACCTTCCCACAAGATGTTACTGAAGAGGAAATTGTGAGCCACCTGGAGAATAAAGGAAAACTTGCAGTAAAACATTGACTATTTCCAATTCACATTCTGCTTATACTCAGTAGGCAATAGCAAAATGGAAATTGTTTCTAATAAATTTTATGTGAAACAACAATTATAATTGCAATAACTAATACAAATCATGAAATGTAATAGGAACAAAAAAAAAGCAGGAAAGAAATAGTTAAAGAAAACCTACTTTTAACATGCTGCAGGCTTTTGGACTCTACTTTTTCTTCTTCAAATTCTTTTGACCATTAACTTTGTTCATCACTTTGTTCGGTGGAAGATTATTCTTGTGTGAATCATGAAATTCTTCAGCCTTACATCTGATACTATCTCTCACTTTATTTGAATCTCCGTTGACAAGGTGGAGTGCAATGCGATATCTTTCTATTGTTGAGTTATACTAAATATAACACGAGAAAAAATAAAAAAGTGAGAAACAGAGTCATCATTCATTGTAAAACTATAAATCAATATGATATAAAATTAATGTCACATACATGTTTTATAGATAGTAGATCACATTGCGTCTCCATGAACTTGATCACAAACAAACCACAATCAGTTCCATTTGGTTGTACTGGGACATTATCTGGATATGAAATTTTAAAACTCAAAAAATCCCAACATGAATGAAATTTTCCCAAAAAATCATCGAGGAAAACTTCATCGAGTCCCTGTAACTGTGACAATGATGATAATAGTAAGCATACATTTGCATTTATTGGTAATAATACAGGTGAAATGCAAGCTTCACTTACAATTGCTCTAACAATTTCCTCTCGATGTGAATTCGAACTATTACTAGGTAAAGAGTCCCAAATTTCAACAGTTTGCGTTTTAACAAGCAACACCGCTAGATACCAATGCGCAAAGCCATCATTTATAGGAACATAGATCTGCATGACAAATGCATAATTTTTAATAATTACAAATAAATGTCTTAAACAATGCCATGATTTATTGTAATTTTGCATTTAATTTCTTACCTTTTCACATACTGCAAGTTTTGACATGTATTTATCTCGAATATTATGATTTTTGACAAAGTCTTCGATGCTTGATTTCTTTTTGCAGGCCATGTTTCCCACTATTTTTTGTTGCAAAACTCATAAAATAAATACAAAATTAGTATATTATCAACATATAGGGTCAACTGTCAGTAAAACAATTCACAGTATAACATTTACAACTTACCGAAAATATGGTGGGCAAATACCAAATACGCATCTCTAGGCTTGTTTTTGCACGTTCTTTGTTTGTCAAGTAGTTGACGAAACAATCTATGACCTACGAATAGAGCCATTAAACAAGAAGACTTAAATACTTAGAAAGAAAATAAATAAATTGAATGATTAAATTAAATATAAGGCATGCTTACTGTGTCAATGATCCAAGTATTAGGAGCCAAAGAAAACATCTCTTGGCGAGAGACAAAAAAACTAATTCCATCAACAATATGCTCACTGTATTAAGAATCCAAAAATAGAATTAAAACTATAATAGTGTTAATGCAAAAATAATAACATATGGAAAATAGGTCATGCGAAAATCCAATTACTCCATAGGCAATTCTCCTTGAAATATATATTGCAGCAACTTCATATCTTCCTCTGAAAATGAATTTAGTAGAGTGATTGAATCATGAAAAAAATTTTGTTTGCTTCGTCTTTTGGGAAACTGATTATAAGGGGATTTTTGGTATGGACCGGGCTTTCGCTTTCTAGATCGCATATCTTTAACCTCAAATACACTAAGTTGGTTTGATGATTCCTCTTCAATAGAACAATCATCATTCCTGCCATTATCCTACAAAAATTATGATTTATAACTTAATACTCATCTATGCACTATTATGTTTTACTTGTCCAAAAAAGAAAATCACAGTTTATTGCTAAATACCTGTATAACTGCATTGCAGAAAATTTGCTTACGCTTTCCCTTATTTATGTCTGACTCACCCGTCAAAATTCTCTCATCATGTTTCTCTTCAACATTCTCCTCATCCAATAATTTCTTCTCAAGAATATCATCTCCATCTGGCCTTTCTTTGGCTCTCTTCATTAGTTCGACAAAAGTTAAAATTTCATGGCTTGATTCGTCGTTCTTTTGTTGCTTTCGGGAAGGAGAAGTAATTCCAACAGCAATGCCATTATTCTCCTTTTGCTGATCAACTTGCTTTTGGGCTAAGTTCTCTTTAAGGGTTTCCATTACTTGTTGCATTTGCTGCATCCAATTACCCACTGAATGCTTTAAACCATCAAGCTCCAATGCCATACGGCCAATATCTTTTCGAACAAGTGATAATTCCTTCTGATGTTGACAATTATGTATACATTCTTCATTCTTCCGACTCATTCCATCAAATGTTTCTTGGACTGTATTTTGTTGAGGATGGATTTCTCGCAAATTAACCTAATAAATACCACATACTATTAAATACATGTCATTTCAATATGGTATGGTAATATTTAATTAATAAAAAATAGATGTCATACCTTTGAGCTCCCATAACCACCATTTTTCTTAACAAAACTCAATAAATTAGTTACATCTCGATTTGTCCATGTTGTTATTGGACTCAAAGATTTATCAATAAATTTTCGTGCAAATGATATAGAATCCATGTAAAAAAGCTGCAATATTAACAAAATGATCAAAACAAAGCAAAAACAAAATAACACAATAAAATTGATCAAATCAATTTTTAAAAAAATTATTACCTCCAAAAATAGTACACAACCGTTAACAACTTTATGTTGTCCTGCCTTGAACTTTTGTATGCCCTCAACTAACCCTTCAAAAGCCCATGTTGCCCAATTTTTTTTATTTATGGCACTGGTGTCTTTCAAAAAAGCCAAGTAATACGGGGCTAAATTTAACCCCGATTTAGGAAAAATAATTGTAGCTATAGCAAACAAAACAAAGCTTCTTTTAAAGTCATCATTCACCTCCCTTTGATTCACCAATTTTGACTCTAAAGTTTTCAGCTTAATATATCCACTGTCATCACAATATTCATTTTTCAATTTATCTATGTCATCAATACCAAGACCTACATCAATGTTGACTCCACCATCTTTTATTCCCATAATGTACTCAAAATCACGAGGCGACATTTTGATACTCTTACCATGCAAAAAAATACATGAAGTAAATGGGTCAAAATTTTGAACCAACCATGAACATAAATCTCGTTTCAGTCGACCACATTTTATCTGTAGAAGACTTTCAAATCCCAACTCCACAACAGCTTTTTTTTTATTTTCTGACAACTTTGCCACTAGTTTTGCAAAACGCTCCGGAGCACATCTAGTTTCCATGGCTTTCTGAGTTCCCTTCACAAAATCATCTTCTTTGTCTTCATTCTGTGCTATATCACCACCAACCATTCTAAATTTAGCCTTCTCTTCTTCACTCAAATTTTTGAAACATTTTCCTAATTTAATTCTATCCTAAAAAATTAAAAAAAATATGACAATAAGTTATTGCTTGAAACATGTCCCAAATTTAATGGAAATTAATTATTGCACCTACACTCACCACTTTTTTTCCTTGCTCCCGTAATATTTTTGCTTCTTGCTTGCTGCAACCAATTAAATATTTTGAAAAAAAATACATATAATCAGTGCACGTTAACATTATTGTGCTTGGCTTTACTAAATACTCATAAATTTACCAACAATCAAACACATAATATTTAATATAAGAAGACTTACAAATACTCAATAAAAGGCCGATTTTTTCTTAAAATTTCATTTTCCTGGCTCACATTATCATTCTCCTTGAAATCATTCTCATTATCCTCATCAACATTTTCAGCCATTTTCGAGTTTACAAGAATCTGTACATGAAGATATTAGGCAAAAAAAGAAATGGAAAATATCACAAGTTTTGGATCCTGTAAAACAAAAGAAAATTTAACCCAAAAACAGTAATAAATTTATCCAAAAACAGCAGAAAATTTAAACTAAAAATTACAGAAAATTTATCCAAAAACAGTAGAAAATTTAACCCAAATACAGCAGCAAATGAAGCCCAAAATACCAGAAAATTTTAACCAAAAATGGCAGCAAATCATCTCAAATACAGTAGAAAAATAAACTAAAAAATAGCAACCAATTAACCCAGAAACAACAGGAAATTTAACCTAAAAACAGCACCAAATGAAGCCCAAAACACCAAAAAAATTTAACCAAAAATAGCACCAAATCATCCCAAATACAGCAGAAAATTTATCCAAAAACAGTAAAAAATTTAACTAAACAACAGCAATATATTTACCCAGAAACAGCAAAATATTTAACTCAGAACCAGCAGCAAATGAAGCCTAAAACACCAGAAAAATTTACCTGGAAATAACAGAAAATATAACCCAAAAACAGCATTAAATTTCTCTAAAAACAGCAGAAAAACAAACTGAAAAACAGCAGCCAATTCACCCAGAAGCAACAGAAATTTTAACCTAAAAACAACACAAAATAAAGCCCAAAACACCAGAAAAAATTAACTAAAAAATAGCAGTATATTTACCCAGAAACAGCAAAATATTTAACCAAGAACCAGCACCAAATGAAGCCCAAAACACCAGAAAAACTTAACCAAAAACAGCAGCAAATCATCCAAAATACAGCAGAAAATTTGTCTAGAAAAAAGCATTTCAAACCCAAAATTTTTCTGCAACTTCACATAATTCTCTATCACTTCAATTATATTTGAGACAAAAACCCACTTCCAGTTTCAGAATTATGATCCACTAATAAGAAAGCATATAAAAGGCAGTCAATATTTTGGTAAGACTTGTCCAACATAAGCTGCATGGCATAGATAGTTAGATATTAAGTCCAAACATTGCTCAATCTTGCTAAATAACCAAAAAACAAAATTCAGGCCTGTGTCATAGCAGCTAAAGTGTCATTCTCTGTGTCATAGCAGTTATATCCAAGTTCCAGAAAACAGATCAAGAATAAATATGTTACTTGTGGATGTTGCTAATTAATAAACCATGAAACACAGAAAAAGCAAGGAAGACTAAGAAGGTTTAGTTTGGTAAACTGAACATGACTGATATAATTTTTTCACAATTTCAAAACAGATGACTAATTTGGAAAGACAATTCATTCATGCTATTCAGCAGAAATAGAATATCAAAACCCACAAGTTGTTTAACAGCAGAAAAATAAACTAAAAAACAGCAACTAATTAACCCAGAAACAGCAAAAAATTTAACCTAAAAACAACACCAAATGAAGCCCAAAACACCAAAAAACTTTAACCAAAAACAGCAGCAAATCATGCCAAATACATCAGAAAATTTATCCAAAAACAGCAAAAATTTAATTAAACAACAACAATATATTTACCCAGAAACAGCAGAATATTTAACTCAGAACCAGCAGCAAATGAAGCCTACAACACCAGAAAAATTTACCTGGAAATAGCAGAAATACAACCCAAAAACAGTATTAAATTTCTCTAAAAACAGCAGAAAAACAAACTAAAAAACAGCAGCCACTTTACCCAGAAGCAGCAGAACTTTCAACCTAAAAACAACAAAAAATGAAGCCCAAAACACCAGAAAAATTTAACTAAAAAACAGCAATATATTTACTCAGAAACAGCAAAATATTTAACCCAGAACCAACAGTAAATAAAGCCCAAAACGCCAAAAACTTTTAACAAAAAACAGCAGCAAATCATCCAAAATACAGCAGAATATGGAGAGGCATCTGAACAGAGCATTGAATATGGAAAGCTTCTGCTAATGCCACTGCTACTACTATCGGCAAAGCTTCTAATTTTCTCACGAGGCAAAGGCAAAAGTGCACTGGAACTTCTTAATTCCGTGAACAAATGCGGAAATTATGACTATGAAATAAAACTATGCAAACCCAAACACTTGCAGCGACTTCTTAATTCTTAGATTCAATGCCATTAACAAATTATGACCATGAAAGAAAACTAAAATGCTTAGCAATTCGAACAAGACAGAGGATTAAATTTACCTTGCACAGGTGATGACGGCCAAACCAAGATAGAGGTAGCAACAATAGAGACTCAGCAATTCAAACAAGATAGAAAATCAAGACAGAAAATCAACTCAAGAATGGCTGCAATCTATAGACGTATGAGAGTTCCTCAAATCTTTCCCCAAAAATTTGCTTTCTGCTATGCTTTATTGACTCGTTTCATATCATGGCTCCAGGGTTGATATCTCTTTTTTAGTTTCGATCCACAGGCACAACTTTTCTTTAGGAATTCGTTAATTAGGGTTTAATGAAAAACATGAACGGAAGTTTTCCTTTCTAATTTTTTATTTCTTTAAAAGGTAAATCGTTTTTTTTTCTTTAAATTTATACCGGTCAAATTTTTTAAAGATTTTATCTTTAAAAAATACTTAACCGGCTTACAACCGGTTAGATTTAATTTCATTAAAAATTTTATTATTTCATAATTTTTGTGAATCGTTGATTTAATCTAACGGTTCATAATAATTACGGCATCATAGAATTTTCCTTCAAAGAGTGCGTCTCAAATAATGGTAAGTAGTAATTTATTACATCTGCAGTTAGATACTTTGTTTGAGAAAAAAGAATAAAATCAGTTCCATAATGAATTTAATTACAATAAATATCATACTATGGCCTATGGACTCGCCTCATATTACAAAGAAAATACGTGAAAGATAATTAAGGAATAAAGCTTTCAACAACCATTTATAAAATTGTTTTTGGGAAATTGTTCCGATGAAATAAAATTATATGAAATTACTAATAATTTAATCTGCCTCTGAAGAAGGTTTATTTAGTTGATTTCTCAAGTTTAAAATTCGAATGGGAAAAAAGATAGAAAAAATTAAAATTATTTTAAATTTTATCCAACATTTTACCAGTTTAATGATTAAAAAAAAGAACTACTTCTTTCTCAATGATCATTAATTATGATTATTTTTAGCAATTAATAGCAGTCGGAGGCATAATACATCTGATTGATTTTTTATAAGGAATATTTGTCATTTTGTCATAATGACAACCTTTTACCAAATTTTATTAAACTTTTAATAAAGTCTATTTGTCATTTTGTCATAATGAAAAATAATTAATAAAAAAATCAAATAACTGTGTTACTTTGACTTTATTTCACAGAATATAATGTATGAAATTTACATATCATGTATTTTAGGGTCAAATCAGTCTTTTTGTACCTAACTTTTAATATTTCATAAGAAACCTCAAAGATTGTCAAACCTAATCGTTTGAAAACTAGGTTTGCACTGAATCTGATCTTTATCTTTTACTTTTTTTATTGACCCATACTTGAATCTAATTTTTGCTCCACTTTCCTTTCTTTCTTCAATTAATTATCAATCCAGTTCAAACCTAAAAAGATTTAGTAATTGGGAAACCCTTTTTTTTTTTTTAAGAATTGCAAAGTACTGTAATTGGAAACTGCGTTCATTTCTTAAAAAGCAACCTGATTTGTAATGTTTGGCTTATAGTGGCCTTCTATTTTTTGTTTTTCATCTCGGCTTGGTTAATTTCTTCACTAGTCATTTAAATTTGTTAATTTTTATTTTTCCTCTTTAAGCTCATTAAATATATATTTTTTTAATTTATGGCTTTCGGTCCAACTGATCATCGTTGAATGTGGGCACTATAAATGCTATAGGGCTTGTTAACTTAATGTATTTGATCATATATTATAGGATTGTTTACTTTAAATTTAGACAATGAAATAGATTACAAAAAAAAAATAACTTATGCTTGTCAAGTTGTAGACACCATTATTCATGTCTTCATTACTGAATATCGGTGTACTTATTAAGTGTTCTCTTTAATACTTGATAGAATACTTTTGGTGAAGCAATTTGTGGTATCATGATTGCAGGCTGTAATTAACTTGGGAACGTGTGGATTCTACAATTTCTTTTTCAGATTCCTTAACTTGCTTCTTTTAATCCTACTCTTCCATGTTGAAGTAATTTATGAGTATTTTTGCTTCAATTTAACTTGTTTATATTAAGAAGACAAAATGTACCTTTTGAACAAATATAAGGACAAATTGAGGTTTTTGCCCTTTAAGAAGTAAATTAAAGTTTGTTATACTAGTTTGGCATTAAAAGAAGCTTACCCCTGTAATATGCATCAGGTAGACCAAGGCGAGTTTGTCGTGAATTCTTGTAATCAATTTCTTTTGTTCTTTTATCTAACTAGAAAAGAAAATTAAGAGGGCATTGTCTATCGAATTGAGATTTTCTCAAGAAAAATATGTACGGATGATTTATATATAACCATTAAATATGTTAGGACTTTTTGTTATTTTTTGAGTCCTAAAAGTATGAGAGAAATTAACATTTTTTTAATTTATTTGTATACCGTAAATTAAAGAATGAAATTATTTACAAAATTATTTTAACTTTCATGATTTAAACAAGCAATCATCATTGATTTCAATACAAAGAAGTATTTTGGGTAGAACCGATTTCTTTACCAAGATATGATGTACATGTATTTGGTGTTGGGGAAAAATCAGGTTTTTAAATTTTTTATAAAACCTATTAAGGACCGCTCTCATATAATATATAAGAACACGTAATCTAGAAATCGTACCTTGAAAATCCGAGTTGGCTTTTTCCGCTGAAGTGATTTAGGCTCCTGGATCACGATCTGCCACCACCACTCCTGTTGGATCACGATCCGTCACCACCACGCTAGTTAGATCACGAACTATCCCCAATGATCGTCCAGGTTATGACTCAGGTTCGATCTGCACTTGACGTGTGGGCGCCTTTATCACTACCAAAGCAACTAGCACGAGAAATTTTTTCTCTCAACAATAGAGAGAAAAATCTTATTCTCAGATTTGTGTAAAGTGGCTTCTTTCTTTCCTATTGAGAAAATAAGCCTTTTATATCTCCCTTTAGTGAAACCCTAGGCTCCAAATTAAACTCACGTTATTTACTTTTCCAATAGGGGACCCACCTTGTAAAATAACATAAGGCCCCTTATACAAAAGCTAATTAAATGGAGCCTCTCACTAAATGATAAATTTAGGCTTTTGACCCATATTGCTAGTTATCTTGCTTATTAGTCCAGTAGTGGTGCAGTCAATTAAATGAGCTAACCCGGGGATCATTTGGGAACATACAATAGTGGCTACAATAATTAAGCATGTAATAAAGCTAGCCTAATTATTTAATTCCAAATCTACTCCACTAAAAGATTGGAACTGACTTCCATAATTGTATGCTCGAATAATAATTCGTCCCAAGCCACATTGATTTCTTTACTGCACAATCCTTTGTACCACATCGTTAATTAAATTGATATCTCAACTGTCCAATCAATTTAATAACATCTTATTCCTTGATCCTTACTGGTTTTTTCTAATGATCATTTTCAACATACTAAATATGTTGACACACTCTGGCCAGAGAATTCTATGATCAAGTACCGAAAACCTATCAAGAGATGTGTTGTACAAATTCTATATTGTTAATCTATAACTCCAATACTCATAATTGCTCCCACCAAGATACCGGGTAGTCTTGACCATAAAGATGTGTCGTGCCCATTGGTAACTCAAATGGAATAACAATCACAATCATGAAATCATAATTAACTCAAGATTAAGATTACAGTAAAATCAACGCCTATGAGATTTAATAAGTCTGACAGTTATTATAAAGTTAATTAAATCTCATATGTGATCCAGTTCAATGTAGTCGTACTACATCAATAAATTCATACATGATTAAGACAAATCATTCAATGAATTTATTACAATTTATACCTAAATAAAGTGCCCAACTTTATTTATCAACTGCGAACTAAATTTATTTAATCATAAGATAACTTGTATTTATGTCTTCTGTGAATCCACATGGTGATCACATAAATACATATAATATGATTAAATGGACTTTAACACAAATATAAATGCAATTAAGATATTTGAATAAAATACCTCATTAATTTTATTAATCAGAAAAAATGTTTATTACAGTTAAATAAACACATATGCTTTTAAAGAGCATAATTTCCCAACAATCTCCCACTAGCTCTTAAAGCATATCTAGCATATTGCTCATGCTCTAGGGCTCTAAGTGCAGGTTATAAAGGTTTCTCACTTATGGCCATTGTAATAAGATCTGCCATTTAGCATCTAATGCCATTTAGGGTACTGTCATATAACCTTTCTACACTATTCCCTTATGAGATGATACTTCCTGTCAATATGTTTTGTTTCTTGTGGTTCTTTGTTTCCTTAAATTGAGCTACCGCACCACCATTATCACAAAATAGTTTCAGGGGTGCAGTTACAACAGGTACCACCTCAAGATTTCATAAGAACTTGCAGAGCCATATAGCTTCTTTTGCAGCTTCAGATGTAGCCACATATTTAGCTTTAGTTATTGAGTCTGTGATACAAGATTGTTTCACACTCATCCAACTAATAGCTCCACTTCCTATTATAAACACATAGCCGGAAGTTGTTTTTCTAAAATCCTTATCTGACAAAAAATCAGTATAACTCACTAGTATAAGTTCATCACCAGAATACACAAGCATATAATTTTTAGTTCTTTTCAGATACTTTATAATATGCTTGACTGCAATCCAGTATTGAGGTCCAAGATTAAATTGAAATCTTCTAACCATCCCTACCGCAAAACATTTGTCTGCTCCTAGTGCAAAGCATGGCATACATGAGACTTCCCACAGCTTTTGCATAGGGAACTCGTCTCATTCTCTCTATCTCTTTTTAGGTGATTGATCCTTAGAGAATGTAATTCCATGTCTGAATGGTGATAAACCAGTCTTGGAATTTTTCATGCTAAATCTAGCCAATATCTTGTCGATATAGACCGCTCGAGACAAGGCTGAAGTTTTATTCTTCCGGTCTCATAGTAACTTGAAACCAAGAATATGACTTGTCTCCCTAGGTCTTTTATATCAAATTGTTTTGCTAACCAAATCTTTATTGTAGTCAATACTCCTATATCGTTTCCAATCAGGAGACTATTGTCTACACAAAGAACTAGGAAGGCTATCAATTTTCCTTGAATTTTCTTATACACACATGGTTCATCAATGTTCTGAATGAATCCAAGCGATTTAATCGCTTGATCAAATCTGATGTTCCATGACCAGGATGCTTGCTTCAATCCATAAATGGATCTCTGCAACTTACATACCATGTGTTCTTGGCCTTTTTGTATAAATCCATCTGGTTGCTGCATGTAGATGTTTTCTTCAAGATGCCCGTTAAGAAAGGCAGTCTTGACATCCATGTGCCAAATTTCATAATCTAGCACTGCAGCAATGGAGAGCAGAATCCTGATGAATTTAAGCATAGCAACCGGAGAAAAGGTTTTCTCATAATCGATTCCTTCTTTCTGAATAAACCCTTCGGTTACTAATCTTGCTTTCCGTCTACTTCTCTCTTTCTCTTGTAGATCCACTTGCACCCTATAGGTTTTACCCCATTTGGTGCCTCTACAAGTTCCCAGACTTTATTGGAATACATAGATCTCATTTCTTGATTCATGGCCATTTTCAAAATTCAACATCTCTATCTATTAGAGCTTCGTTGTAACTAGTGGGATCTTGTACATGTTCATCTGAGATAGCCTTATAGGTTTCTCCCAAAAGCATGTATCTCGCCGGTAACCTAGTTACCCTCCCACTACGACGAGGTTCTAAAAGTGATGGTTGTTCAAGGATAATCCTGTGCTGATCAGCTGGTTGTTGCTGTTCTTCTTGTTCTATAACAGGTGTTGAAAGCTGAGCAACAACCTGATCTTTTTTATTGCTCTAGTTTTACCTTACTCTTAGGTTATAAGTCATTATATAGTCTTCCTCAAAGAAAGTAAAGAATATTTCTATAAATATATTTCTATCTTGAGGACTATAATTCAGACTTTCCCTTATTCCTTTAAGATACCCAAAACATGCAAGCTTCTGAACACGAATCCATCTTCTCTATCTCTGATTCTAGTAGAAATACTAGTGAACTCCAAATACGAATGTGTCTCAAACCATGTTTGTGACTTTTTCATAATTTTTTGGAGTAGTAGACACCGAGATAGATGAAACTAAGTTCAACAAAACTTTATAGTTTCAATTACTAGTATCTGGAATAAAAAAGGTAAATGATAAACCACTTAGTATATATCTTGTCTTATCCAAAAGAATCTTGTTTCTCCATTTAATTACACTATTGTATCATAGTGTTCATTGACAACCAAATAGTGTTAGAATTCTCCATAGAGATATTCTTTGTTTCGATCATATCGAAATTCTTTTATGTTCCTTGTCTAATTGCTTTTGTCTTATCCACGTACTCTTTTGAATTTCAAAAGCAATGGAATCATGACGCATTTAGACAAACATAAATTAAAATGAATATTCATCAACAAGATTGATAGAATACTTATAACCTCTTATAACATGTAAACTGATTAGTCCGTATACAGTTGTATGCGCTAAATCATCAAATACAATGTTATGCTTTTAGCTCAAAAAGAGCATCCTTGTCATATTACTTTTCTAAATAAGATTTATAGAGTTACAATGATCAATCTTAATAGGCCAACAAGTCTATCATTAATCATTCTCTTAAAATCTTATTATAGTTTATATGACTTAAGCATAAATATCAGAGGTGATTTTGGTTTGAAGAAACATTTCTTTTCTTAGATAGATGCATATACTCTTTATCATTATATCTTGCTTTGAATAGATCAATAGACTTATATGATATAAACTGTCTTTATAAACAGAGGATCAAAAAATAACAGTGTACTTCTGCTTATTAAAACAAGTCACCGAAATTAAATTCCTCTAATGTTTGGAAATATAAAGACAAATATCAAAACTAAAGTCTTGTACAATTGATCTAGTCTTTCAATTGATATAAACTAGCATGTCCTCAACTGCGGTTTGAAGCTTTATTCACTTAATCTCTTGGTTTCCTGAAAACCAAATAAATGAATTACAAATAAGATTAGTTATCTCAGAATTCATCATTGTATGAATCAATAGAAATCTGAACTAATTAGGAAGCTTAAAGATTTCCTATACCTGATTTTAATAATCTTAGGACAATCTTTCTTCGAGTGACCCTTCTGTCCACATTTGTAACACTTGCCTTTTGGCTTGCCACTTCGTTTAGTGGACAGTTTGTCGATCCCCACTCTTGCTTGCTCATTCTTGTCTTTTGACTTAAGCCTTGAAGAGAATCCCTTTTCAGGAAGTTTTCTGCTATGATAAAATTCTTCTATAGCATGTAGTTCGTGCATTAATTCAATTAAGGTCATATCTTTATTGTTTAAGATATAGCTGACCTTAAACTCTTTGAATGTATCAGGTAAAGATTCAATCACTATGTTAATCTTTGATTTATCATTGATTTGGACACCATGAATCTCTACCTCATTCAAATAGTCCATCATATTGAGGACATGATCACAAACTTTTGTGCCCTCTTCCATCTTAGCATCCGTAATACGTTTTAATGCTGCTTCTCTGGCAAAATGGGTATTTTGCCCAAACATCTGATGAAGACTAGCCATTATTTCAGTGGCTGTTTCCATGCTCCGATGTTTCTTATGCAGTTCCATAGAAATCGAAGCCAATATATAGCGCTTAGCCATTTTGTTAGCTTCGCACCATTTCTCATAAGGCTCCCTCTGATTTCTATAATCGTATAACGATGGTTCAGGAGGGCAAGGCTGGGTCAACACATATTTGCTTCCCTTAGCAGTGAGAATATTAAATAGATTGCGTTTCCAATCTAAATAATTTTCACTAGTGAGTTCATTTTTAACAAGGATAATTAATAATGGGTTGATGGAAGATATTTTCTGAAAAACAAAACAAAATAAACATGCATAAATATTTGAAACAAAATTCACAATAAATGACAAAAATGCAAAAAATCATAAATGCATTTTAATTTATTGTAACGATAATTTAGTACCGCTTTGACAAGCTATCCGTTGGGGAAGTCATGTCTACACTTACTAGACCCAATTATGCATTAGATTATTTACTTTCATGTAGAGACATGATAAATAATTATCGTTATCCTTTTGGGCCTTAATTTGTTAACAGAGCTTCGTTGGGAAGGTTAATAACAAATTTTAGTTGAGTGTATAACCATTGTTTCAATCTAAGTATTTTTCATATCAATAGTCACCGTTGGGGCAAACAATTGATTGAAAAATATTTCAATTTTATCTTTGAAGAAGTTCATCAAATAAAATGTCTAATATATATACCCTCCGTAGGGAGCATCACCGTATCATGAAGTCGAGGTATATATATAATTTTATTATTGAACTAACAATGGAGCCCGTGGGAAAAATTATCTTGAATTTTCCCTCTCCCACTCAATATTTTAAAATTGATTTTTTCTTTTTTAAAACATACATATTGTTAATTGCATGCTTCCTATAATATTATCTAGATGATATCCAATATTATTAAGCATAGGCAAATATCAAACAATATAATGAAATTCATAATTAATGAATGACATGTATCATTATGCATAGAGTGGCACTACCTATTCTATATGACATGTTATCATGGCATGTTATCATCCAAAACATAACATATAGAAAAAACAATTAAATAATCTTAATTCATGGCTTTCCTAATAATGAAAAATACATTAACCCTAAGCCTAATCTTTATTGGGCTTCTTGTCAATGTCCATCTTCCATAAGCTTGTCTTTGTTAATGGACTAGGGGAAATTGGGCTTTTAAACTTTATAATTGGTCCAATTTTACTTTTTTGAAAAGAAATAAATAAATAATTATTATATACATATTTTTTTATTAAAATAAAACTTTTGGACCAAAAATAAATTTAATATATTTAATTTTATCTATGCATTTTTAATCCATTAAGCCCAATTAAATTAGGCCTAAAACTAGGATTAAGTCCAAAACTGTTTTTAGACTTATATGCAAAACATTAAAACTCATCAGCCCAAAGAAAAAATTATGAAACCATAGGGTCCTTCATGATAAAAACCATGAAACCCTAAAATCATATTTTTCTTTCTTTCTTCTTCCCCAGTCGCCAACTCCAAAAACGGCAGAGACTGTTCACACATCTCCGACGCCAGCCGACCGTCACCACATCACCGGAAGCCGACCAACTCGCGCGCACTGATGGTTGCGCTGCTAGCAGCGTTGCAGCCTGCGCTGCAGCTGCTGCTCGCGCGCTGCAGTTGCTGCATGTGCAGCGCGCGCTGCAGCTGCTGCGTGTGCAGCGCGGGCTGCTAGCAGCGTGGCTGCTGCCCGCTGCACGCGCTGCAGCTGCTGCGTGTGCAGCGCGGGCTGCTAGCAGCGTGGCTGCTGCCCGCTGCACGCGCAGCGCGCGCTGCTCGCGCACTGGTTCGTTACTGCAGAATTTCCGGCCTTCATTTCTGAAATTTCCGGTTTCCATGTTCCGATCTTTTAATCCGAGATTACTTTACAAATATCCTAGGCCAATTTCGACTTACAAAAAATCTATAACAATAAAATAAATCAAGAGGGAAACATGGTGATAAAAAACCACCCCTCTTGTTACAGATCCAAAAGAAAAATACAACGGAAAATCTAACCATGAATTAAGACAAACCATAACATGCTTTATTCATATATTTAAACAATTAATATATATCTGAATAAATTGTGCCACTCTAACACATAATTTCAAGAATGATTTCATACGAAATTCTTATATATTAATTTGAGATAGCTCTGATACCAATTGTTGGAGAAAAATCAGGTTTTTAAATTTTTTATAAAACCTATTAAGGACCGCTCTCATATAATATATAAGAACACGTAATCTAGAAATCGTACCTTGAAAATCTGAGTTGGCTTTTTCCGCTGAAGTGATTTAGGCTCCTGGATCACGATCTGCCACCACCACTCCTGTTGGATCACGATCCGTCACCACCACGCTAGTTAGATCACGAACTATCCCCAATGATCTTCCAGGTTATGACTCAGGTTCGATCTGCACTTGACGTGTGGGCGCCTTTATCACTACCAAAGCAACTAGCACGAGAAATTTTTTCTCTCAACAATAGAGAGAAAAATCTTATTCTCAGATTTGTGTAAAGTGGCTTCTTTCTTTCCTATTGAGAAAATAAGCCTTTTATATCTCCCTTTAGTGAAACCCTAGGCTCCAAATTAAACTCACGTTATTTACTTTTCCAATAGGAGACCCACCTTGTAAAATAACATAAGACCCCTTATACAAAAGCTAATTAAATGGAGCCTCTCACTAAATGATAAATTTAGGCTTTTGACCCATATTGCTAGTTATCTTGCTTATTAGTCCAGTAGTGGTGCAGTCAATTAAATGAGCTAACCCGGGGATCATTTAGGAACATACAATAGTGGCTACAATAATTAAGCATGTAATAAAGCTAGCCTAATTATTTAATTCCAAATCTACTCCACTAAAAGATTGGAACTGACTTCCATAATTGTATGCTCGAATAATAATTCGTCCCAAGCCACATTGATTTCTTTACTGCACAATCCTTTGTACCACATCATTAATTAAATTGATATCTCAACTGTCCAATCAATTTAATAACATCTTATTCCTTGATCCTTACTGGTTTTTTCTAATGATCATTTTCAACATACTAAATAAGTTGACACACTCTGGCCAGAGAATTCTATGATCAAGTACCGAAAACCTATCAAGAGATGTGTTGTACAAATTCTATATTGTTAATCTATAACTCCAATACTCATAATTGCTCCCACCAAGATACCGGGTAGTCTTGACCATAAAGATGTGTCGTGCCCATTGGTAACTCAAATGGAATAACAATCACAATCATGAAATCATAATTAACTCAAGATTAAGATTACAGTAAAATCAACGCCTATGAGATTTAATAAGTCTGACAGTTATTATAAAGTTAATTAAATCTCATATGTGATCCAGTTCAATGTAGTCGTACTACATCAATAAATTCATACATGATTAAGACAAATCATTCAATGAATTTATTACAGTTTATACCTAAATAAAGTGCCCAACTTTATTTATCAACTGCGAACTAAATTTATTTAATCATAAGATAACTTGTATTTATGTCTTCTGTGAATCCACATGGTGATCACATAAATACATATAATATGATTAAATGGACTTTAACACAAATATAAATGCAATTAAGATATTTGAATAAAATACCTCATTAATTTTATTAATCAGAAAAAATGTTTATTACAGTTAAATAAACACATATGCTTTTAAAGAGCATAATTTCCCAACATTTGGGACTTCTTACTCTATTAGCTTAATAACATGTTATCATTAATTTTAGATTATAAATTTTATATTCCAACTTTGTAAGACTATCATTGTTCCTTTTCTTAATTTAAAAATAACCACATAACAAATATGACATGATCTAATTGGTCTTGTTATTGATATGTACTAATGCATTCTATTTTTGTATATTATATTGATATGTTTCTCTTGAAGTTGAGAATAATATTCATTATGTGGCAAAATTTTATTAAAACTAAGATTATTTATGTTCCAATACTTTGAACATATTAATATACACTCATCTATAAAATTTTAACACTAACTTTTGGATAAATTATATTTTAACCCCTTATGAGATTGATATAGTTTAATTTACTCAAAAATAAAAATAAAAACTTCAATTTACTCTCTAAAATCTGTTAAATTTAACTATCAACCAATATTGACTCACTAAAATACGATAATAACCCTGTTAATTATAGATTAACTTATGTTACTGATATATTTATGTTGGAAAGATATATCACTTATATCCCTACTATTTCTAAAATATAAGTTGGAGTAAATAAGACTCCAAAGGAACATGGCAATTATTATTATCTAGGAAATAATTCATAGCTAAAACAAAATTAAATTTCCTAACTCACTAGGATTTAACTGGAGAAAAATTAGAATATACAACGTTGTATCACATATAATATTTAGAGGTCAAGAAAAGAATCCCTTTATCAGTGAACCATACTTGCCAGGAAACACCAGGCGAATACCACCACCTCCTACTAGTTCTTAGGTGCCTCGGAGTTTGATAGCAAAATTTGGCAATTGACTACATTAACTCCAAGAAATATTAATTTTAGATTTAAATTAGACTTTTCAATTTATAACAATCCCTGTGGGATCGACCTCGTTATCACTATTCTATTTCTAGATTCGTGCGCTTGCGAGTATATTAAAATTTTCACAACACAAATCCATTGGAAACTGTATGCTTATAATTTTTTTTTTCAAACTTGTGTCCAAAATAAATGAATGAGATAGGATAAATTCGAATAAATCAAAATGCCATGTGACCGCAAGTAGAAATATACTTTCGTTATATTTAGAGCATCTTCCAATTTCTTTCCCTTGAGCTCTGTTTCTGCGTGTGCTCAAATGCAACACACATGCCACAAGATAGAATTATCCCCATCAATCTTTTGCCGCCACATGCAGTACTTGAAAAACTGTTTATGGCCCCTAAAGAACAAGAGACTAATAATTTTGATCGCAACCAAACGTACCTCTTCACAGAAATTGCACAAGCTAATCCTAGCAGCCCGCGTCATGGAGCTTCTCCCAATGAGTAAGTAAGCCTTGAACAGTCATCACTCAGCTCAAACTAAATTGAAATTATTGTGGACATGTGAATTAAAAATGGATACACAAGCAGTTTTCTCAAAGCAAAGTCAAGAGAGGAGATTAACTCTGCTTCTTAATTACATTAAAAATAACAAACAATGAAAAACAGAGCTAGAGAAGAACTTTCCTGTGTGCTGAGACCATAAGGGGAATACGAGATATCTTCTTAGATTTGGTTTGAGAAACTCCATCTTCTTCTGAAAGTTCTGACAGCTCCCTAAACTTCATGCTTTCAAGCAACATCTTATCATCTCCTGTTTTTTCAAGACAATAATGAGTTAATTTCAACACTGCATGCTTCAACCATTAACCTTTTCAATTTCAACACTTCTTTTCACATTCAAATTCAGAATCTTGTTACTATGAGAGATGAATACTAAAAATAGCGACGATGCATTTATCTCCTGTTATTTGGTCATTACTGTCTATAGTACCATAGAAATGAATAATTCTATGAATCAGATAAATCAGCCTTCTTCACAAAACTATGAAAAACGTTTCACAGTGTTCCACACTGTCCAGGATCAGCGTTGATGACAAACATTTGATGAAGACCCTGCAAATTAAAATTTCAGTCCGCATATACAGAATTTATTTTTTCTTTTTCACATTTACTGATACTTAAAAGAAAATTAAGATATCTTACTTAAAGCAAATTAAGATTTCTTTTGACCCTGCAAGTTACAATTTTAGTCCCCATGTAATAGAAAAAATTTGGACACATACTTACAACAAATCAAGGTTTCATACCTCAACATAATTATTATAACCATCAATCTTTAGTAACCACATGCAGACTTAAAAACTGTTTATGGCCCAAAACAACTGGAAAATTAGAATAGATTTTAAGAATGAGCAACTAAACATTTCAATGGCAGCTAAAATTACTCACCATGGAAATCTAAAACTCAAGTACTCAGAATGAATGTGCCTCTTCACAGCAATTAAACAAGCTGGGAACTTCAGTGCAAATGCATTTTCAAGCTATTCAATTGCATAAGTTAGTTAGAATCAACCTTTCTCAATCTTTCGGTTCACATATTTTTCAATTGCATAAGTGAATTGTCAACTGTGACAAATTTCAGGAAAAAATTGTCAACTGTGACAAATATCAGCCCACAAACGGTTTGCTTTGTCAATATATATCAAGCTTTGTAGCTTTTAAGAGACTGAGAGGTGGCAGACCTGGAATTTTCAATAGCTGCCTAGGATTCTGTATTTAAACTATGATGTTTGATAACTTGCTGATACAAAATACATTGCCCCAAGCACTTTTCTAAAGGAGCTAAAATCAAGCCAGTCACTTCCATTTGTTGCAGTTTAATGCAGAAAGAAAAAGGGGGCAAATTTTCTGCATGATATCACTTGTAATACTGCATGTTTGCGGAAGCAGAGTTAAGTAATTACAAAATTACATTCTTGATTGTACAGAAATGATATAGAGCAAAACAAGCACAAAGGAATAACAATATAATTTTACATTGTTTGGCTTTTGACCTACGTCAAGTCAAAGACGTGAAGAGAATTTTACTAAGAAATAAGAGTGTAGCAATATTAAAGAAACACATTCATTCTCCCATAAATCACTCGGATGAAACTTTCATTGGAAGGTCTTATTATTAAGGCTTTAGCATCACTTCATAAGCTCTCAACAATTCAAATTTGAGGATGACATTTCACAAAGCGGAGGGCTCTATTTGGATTGTGAACAATCTTCCTCACCATCATCATCATTGCCATACCAGTTGCACTGAACAATCTTCTTTCTGACATTTGCCCTATTTATCTGATTACACAAGAATCCGAAACAATCGTTAGAAGTTTTAATCTTTATATATAGCCAAAATGGTGAATAAGATGATGTACCTGATAGTAAAAACCTGATTTAATAAATAATTAAGGGGCCAATAACAAGCACAGAAGCTCATCATGTGGGGAAATCCTTGGCGAGAGAAGACGGTGCTTGCATTCAAGCAATAATAACTTTCCAATTTCATAAGGTAGCTTAACGCCCTTTCAAGAATATCTGCACCAGCCTAACAATTATTCATGGAAATTCCAATTCAGAATCATGTTATTATGAGAAATGAAGTATAATAAGCGACTTGGCCACTATATACGCATTTATCACCTTCAATTTGCTCATCTTTGTCTAGAGTATTGTTTCTGCGTTAAGTTAATCAGCTTGCAAGCCACCTGAAAATGGTTTTAAATAATGAGTAAGAGTGCGAATTCAAACAATTAATCAAATACGATGACAGAAGAGACAAAAGTAATATAACCACAAGAAGTAGAAATATACTTTTGATATTTTTAGAGCATCTTCTACTGTCAAGTTCTTTTCCTTTGGCTCTGTTTCTGTGTGCGCTCAAACACAATGCCTCAAGGCTCAAGATAATCTTATGACCATCAATCATTTGCAGCCATATACAGACTGGAAAAACTAGTCGTGGCACTGAGGAACTAGAAAATTAGAAAAGATTCAGAATGAGTGACTAAAATATTTTAATCGAGACTACTTAACAGTTAACACATGCATTACTCAAATGAATATGCCTCTTCACAGCCATTGTATGTAGTTGAAACTTTACTGCAAAGACTTTTTGAAACCCTTGAAGATGATACTCTACCTGAACACAAGGAAACACAATCAATATAAGAAGATGATTTTACAAACAAATGAAAGCTTGCAATTATTGGGAGAGCTCTACTTAAATTTAATGAGATATCTCTCAGAAGGGAGAGCTCTAATAATATATAAAGCCAAAAATCTAACACTCATCAAATTGGCTTGTGAACAATTAATCTTCCTTGCCATCATAAATGTCAAGTGTGGTGAACAATCTTCATTCTGACATTTGACCTGAGTTATCATTTTAATAAGCTGCTTAGTATCCTTAACCTGATAACTTACACAAACAAAAACAACTTCACTAAAGTTTATTCTTTAAAGGAAAAACAGTAAACAAGATGATATCTGTTGATACTAAAAATTGACCTGAGTTATCCTGATGTCAAGAATCACAGAACTTCATGTGGGCAAAATCATCGCAATACAAGATGCTGAATTCGAGCAACATCTTATCACCTGTAATTTAATTAAGACAATAACTTTCCTCAACTATTAGCCTTCTCAATTTCAATGTATTATTGGCAACTAAATTCATAGGGGACGTAGCTAATTAAATGCCCTTTTAACAATATCTTCTCCAAATAACAATTAAACGACTATCATGCATTGATGGCATCAAAATTTGGCTACAAAGCTGCCTAGAAAAAGGCTTTAAATTCTAATTGAGGGCATGAATTCGAACAAATATGGCAAATGAAGAAACAAAGGCATAATACCATAAGAACAAGAGCTCTATTTTCTTTATGTGCTAAAATCAATGGAAACTGATGGAAATGAATTTCTACGAATTAGACATGACAGCCAAAGCAGGTAGTCTGCACAAGCAAAGTAAAAGAGAGTTACAAAAAATTTTGAGCTTGTTTATTTTGAGTTTTTTTTTAAATTCAAATTACTTTATTCATCGAAGATTGTTTTAATGTAATTATCGCATTTTAGTTCTTTTTTACCAATTTTAAAAAAATAAAAAATAAAAACTACTACTATGAAATCAAATGAATAAAAATTAAAATTAACTACTATTATCAGATCGAATCGAATCTCCATCTCTTTTCCCTCTTCTGCATTAAGGTAACCTTGAGCCATTGGAAGTCCATCTCCTACACTCAAGAACCACTACGAATCACCATGGATTTAGGTACGCTTCCGCTTTCGTATTTCTCAGTAATTTAATATGGATGTTATGAAGATTTAGGGGATAACACATTCAACCAATGAATTAATGCCACATTAGTTTGTACAAAATAAGTTTGTATCAAAATTTGTGGCTGTATCATCACTCATGGTAAAAGAGGATGGGTTCGAGATACGGCGTCCAGGCCTTTGTGACAACGGCATCTTTAGACGTGGGTGTCATTAGAGTTTTTGCTATTATTATATCATCAGTTTTTTTTTGGCTATTTTTGCTCAATCAAACTTGTGGATTACATGCACTCAACGTCAACAATGGAAATGGGAGAAAATTAAGTTAATAAAATCAAGTCAAATAAGGCCCAGAATATACAATTGTGTTTAGTGGCAGGAGGGTACGTAAATACATGGGAAAGAAGTATTTTTAGTCCAATTTCATGTTTGGATGTTGAGGTTGATATGGAAAGGATGTGACTTCCCACATAAAACCCGCCATTTCGTTCTAAACTAAGTGAATTTATCTCGTGAGCTAGGTTGGTTTAGGACATAACTCAAATAATTAATTTTTAATTAGTTTAGTAATAAAAATTTTGGATAATATTTTAAAACTATAATTCAACAGAAAAAATTTAATAAAAATAACTGTTATTTAACACATTATATTTTTTCAATAATAAAATAATTCAAAATTTTAATTATTATAACAATAAAATTTGTAATATAATCCATTTATATACTAGATCACATAAAATATAAAACAAGACCAAATATAATCTTATTCCTTCTAATCATATAATATTCTATCATATCATATACTATCATATTCCATCCGGCATGCCAAACGTGCAAAGTTTAAGTTTTGTTAAATTAAAGTTGAGTAACATCTCATATGGAAAGGATGCGGCTCCCACATAAAAATAACCCGCCGTTTGATCTAAACTAAGTGAATTTATCTTGTGAAATAAGTAGTTTAGGAGATGACTCAAAAAGTTAATTTTTTATTAGTTTAATAATAAGAATTTACAATTATATTTTAAATCATTAAAAAATACTTAATAAAAATAATTGTTGTTTAAGATATTACATTTTTACAATAATAAAATAATTCAAAATTTTTTTATTACAAAAAAATTGTAATATAATTGAATCATACACTACGTCACATAAAATAAAAAATAGTAATAAATGTAATCCTTTTCGTTCTAAACAAAGTGAATTTATCTCGTGAGATAAGTAGTTTAGGAGTTAACTCAAATAAATAATTTTTTATTAGTTTAGTAATAATAATTTTCGATTATATTTTAAAAAGTATAATTCATTGCAACAAAAATACTTAATAAAAATAACTGTTATTAAGATATTAAATTTTTACAATAATAAAATAATTCAAATTTTTAATTAGTATAACACTAAAATTTATAATATAATGCGTTCATATACTACATCACATAAAATATAAACTAGTACTAATTCTAATCTTGTTACAACCATTCCTATTATATTCTATCACATCATATGCTATCATATTTCATCCAGCATGTCAAACCTGCAAAGGTTAAGTAAGATTTGTTAAAGTTGAGTAACATCTCATATGGTCAAGCGCGTGGAGTATGGACTTACATAGTCGAGTGGGTACAACTTAAGTCGGGTAAAGTTTGGTAAATCTTTATATATATTGTTAGGGTTGGACAACTATATCTTTTATGCCGTATAATTAAATAATTTTGGTAAACATTTGTTATTGTGACTTAAAAATTAATTTGATTTGATATCACTTTATTATAAAAAAAACTCATAATATCTTTATTATTTTTATTAAAATTATTATTTAATTATTTAAAAGTAATATCGAATACGACCTAAGTTGAGTATGATCGAATGATTAAAGTTTTGATTTTTTTTTTGTACAAAATAATCATTTGATAATTAGTCTGTAAAGAATATCGGCTACTTCAAACGGAAATTTGCGATCAAAAGTGTACCACAGAAGTGACAAAGACACTATATGAGAAATC
Source organism: Citrus glauca (assembly GCA_029633175.1). Classification (NCBI taxonomy): domain Eukaryota; kingdom Viridiplantae; phylum Streptophyta; class Magnoliopsida; order Sapindales; family Rutaceae; genus Citrus; species Citrus glauca. Next base: position 12,581,568 of record JAQOOD010000005.1, read on the forward strand.
TGAAATAGAATTTAATATCTTAGAATATACGACGTTGCATCACATATGGTATTTAGACATCAAGAAAAGAATCCTTCTATCTGTGAACCACACTTGCCAGGAAATTAACACCAGGGGAATACCACCACCTCATACTATTTCTTAGGTGAACAAAGGAATGAAAAGGATGTTTGGCGAAGAATCTTGCATCTTATCAAGTGGGGAAAGCCTTCGCAACAAAGATACCACCACCTCATACTATTTCTACTGTCTTCTTTTCCTTTAGCTCTGTTTCTGTGTGAGCTCAATCGCGATGCCTCAATCTTTTGCAGCCATATGCAGACTTGAAACACCGTGGTGTCCCTAAGGAACTTGAAAATTAGAAAAGTTTCAGTATGAGTGACTAAATATGATAATCAAAACTAATTTAATAGACACGCCTTGTAATTCTGAAACTAAATTACTCGAGTGTATATGCCTCTTGGCAGCAATTGCTCGTGGTGGAAAGTTTACTGCAACGACTTCCTCAAGCCCGTGAAGCTCACACTCTTCCTGGCAACAAAGAAACAGAGTCAATATACGAAAAAAATGGTAATATTAGCATAATTGAATTTGCTTATAGAGGATAAACCGATCAAAGAAAAAAACAAGATAGAAATGATGACCTTAGTACCTTAATATCATGCAATAATAATCATCATGTCATCACTTTCTTCTTCGAAGTCCAGCAACTGAACGTAGGACACAACACCACAGTGGAAGTAGTTCCATCACCAGCCTAATCCTTGGTTACCCCAATGTTCTCCATAGGGTCTTCAAAGTCAACCTAAAAATAAAATAAAAATGCAATGCATTATTATTAGGGATCTAGTGCTTGAGCTTGCTTTGACATCATGGTATTAGCAAATTTTGATATAGGCAAAATGGTGAATAAGATGATGTACTTGGTAAGAAAAACCTGATTTAACAAATAATTAAGGAGCAGGTAACAACCACAGAATCTCATCATGTGGGGAATGCCTTGGCAATAGAAGACGGTGCTTTCATACAAGCAATAGCAAGTTTCCAATTATTCATGGAAATTAAAATTCAGAATCATGTTGGATAGAGAGATGAAATATAATAAGCGATTTGGCCACCATATATGCATTTATCACCTTCAATTTGCTCATCTTTGTCTTGAGTATTGCTTCTGCATTAACTTAATTAGCTTGCAAGCCACCTGGAAATGGTTTTAAATAAAGTGTAAGAGCTCGAATTCGAACGAATTAATCAAATATACTGACAGGAGAAACAAAAGTAAAATAACCACAAGAAGTAGAAATATACTTTTGTTATATTCAGAGCATCTTCTAGCGTCAAGTTCTTATCCTTTAGCTCTGTTTCTATTTGTGCTCAAACGCAATGGCTCAAGGGTCAAGATAATTTTATGACCATCAATCTTTTTGCAGCCACATGCAGACTTGAAAAACTGGTCGTGGCCCTAAGGAACTTGAAAATTAGAAAAGATTCAGAATTGAGTGACTAAATATTATAATCGAAACTAATTAAACATACACGCGTAGAAAATCTGAAACTGAATTCCTCAAATGTATATGCCTCTTCGCAGCAATTGCTTGTGGTGGAAACTTTACTGCAAAGACTTTCTCAAACCCTTGAAGATTACACTCTACCTGATAACAAAGAAAATGAGTCAATATACGAAGATGATCTTACTAACAAGTGAGAGCTTACACATATTGGAAGGATAATGATTACTCATAACCCAAATCCCCAATACTCCCTAATATCTCACTCAAGTGAGTTCGAGCTCTCAGAATTCACTACTGTGAAACTCTCACAACAAAATTCTCTTCAAAGATTCTCTACTCAAATTTGATGATGATGTCCCTCGAAAGGAGGCAAAAAATCTAACACTGATCAAATTGGCTTGTGAACAATTAATCTTCCTGGCCATCATACATACCAGGTGTGGTGAACAATCTTCATTCTGACATTTTCCTTAATAAGCGGCTTAGTATCCTTAACCTGATAACTTAAACAAAAAAAAAACTTGCTTAAAGTTTAATATTTAGAGGCAGAACCGTAAAGAAGATGATATATATTAGTACTAAAATTTGACCTGTGTTATCCCGATGTCAAGAATCGCAGCATCTCATGTGGGTAGAATCTTCGCAGTACAAGATGCTTGCAAAATTGAAGCAGCATCTTATCGCCTGTAATTTAATTAAGAAATTAACTTTCCCCAACCATTTCAATGCATTATCGGCAACTAAATTCAGAGGGTGCTAATTAAATAGCCTTTGAACAATATCTTCTTATTCCTCTCCAATCTAACAATTATTTGGAAAATCTAAATGAAAATCATGCATCGATGGCATCAAAATTTGGCTACAAAGCAGCCTGGAAAAGGCTTTACTCTCTGAACGAGTGCATGAATTCGAAACAAAAATCATGAATAAGAAACAAAGCATAATACCACAAAAAGTAAAACTTTTTCCCAGGGCTCTCTGTTTCTATTTGAGCTAAAACCAATGGAAACCGATGGAAATGAATTTCTAGGAATTAGACATATCAGCCAAAACAGGTACTCTGTACAAGCAAAGTAAAATAGGGTTACAAAAACTTTTAAGATTGATATGATAGTTAAAATTTCAGTCACCATATAATTAATAGAAAACTTTGGACACAATGATTTATTGCACATTAAGATTGCTATACAAAATATAATATTAGCATTAGGAGACCACACCAAAGCATACCAAATTGAATGTGCCTTTTCACAGCCATTTTACAAGCTTTGAAGCTTCACCACAAATGCTTTTTCCAACCCGTGAACTTGATGCACCCGAGAGATGCAAGCTATGAAATTGTTACTACAGCAAGCGTTGGAACATTTGTTAAAAAAGGAAGTTTATGAAAATACGCCTTTGGATACCAGTCTTCAGGAATCAATTCATCCGTAATAACAATTTTCAAGAAGTATCAACTGCTTTAAGCTCATCGACATCACAGAGATCTTCAACTAAAATAGAGTAGATCCGGCCATCACTATCCCTTCTACTGCTCTTTTCCTTTAGAGAATGCTTGAATTACAGAATGCGCGTAAGGCATTCTTCTTCAAGGTCCAATGATCAAACCTTGCACAATAACAACAGAGGTAGTAGTTACTTCGCCAGCCTAATCCTTGGTCTCAGGAATGTCCTCGACAGAGTACTCGAAATCAACCTAAAAATTAAGAATGAGTTGGAAAACTCTTTATGGCCCTAAAGAACTTGAAAATCAGAAAAGATTAAGAATGAGTGACTAAACATTTTAATCGCAACTAAACATACAAACCTTGAAAATCTAACTTTGAAGTACTCTTGAATGAATAAGCAATTGCACGAGCTGGTGACAACTAAGGTTACTGTGAAGTCTCTTACAAATCCTTAAAGATGATACTTTAAATACCATGATAACCTGATAACACATAGGAACACAATGAACATTAAAGTGTATTCTGACAATGCAAATTTGTGGAAATTATCAGCTGTGGTTACCTGGACAATATTGCCAACACCAAACTCCTTCCTCAATTGAAACATATGATCAGCCCACAAATGCTTTGCTTTGTAGCGTTTAAGAGCCTGAAATTGTTATCACAACCAACAGTGAAAATTGGGTGAAAAAATTGATAATATTAGCATAATTCCACAAGTTTATATAGGATAAACCGATCAAAGAATGAAAAAAGATAGAAACAGAGCAGACCCAGCTATCACTTTCTTCTTCAAAGTCGCACAATAACCACAGTGGTAGTCGTTCCACTGCCAGCCTAATCCTTGGTCACCCCAATGTTCTCTATAGCGTCTTCAAAGTCAACCTAAAAATGAAATAAAAATGCAATGCAGGTGGAAATGAAAATTCTAAAAATAAAATAAAATAAAAATGCAATGCTTGAGCTTGAGCTTGCTTTAGCATCATCGTAATAGTACATTTTGATATATCTTTACTTCTATGTTCTTGTTTATTCACAAGAAGATATCAATAGAAGAAGATGGAAATGAAATTCTATAAAATAAAGCAAGTGAATTACCAGCAGAGCACTTTAGCAATCCTTTGGCTAAACTTTTCATTTTCTTAGCATACTCTCCTGCCTGCATCATTAAAACCAAACTAGATTGGACCTGTGAATTGCTAGTGTGGTTCTGACATTTCGTCGAATCCCTGGTGAACATAATTAAACATAGTAAGCTAATGTACTACAAAGAACAATTACACAATTACTTTAAAGAATTGATGTCACGTATAAAAAAATACGATTATCATTATATAAGATAAAATTGATAATTTAGTTTTCAACATTACTGCACACGTATCACAGATTTTGTCTCTCAGCAAGTTACACATAACAAATTTTCGTACATTAAAAAATAAATTACATTGCACGAAATTTTACAAAAGAGCACATATTTTTTAAAAGTAAATAAATATAGAAATCTCAACAGACTACACTTGTATTTATTTATTATTTAATCTTTAGAAAACAAGTTTAACAGATTTTGATAACTAGGAATTTTACATATTTATACCAAGATTGATTCTATATAGAATTTTAATTCAAAATATAATTATTTTTATTAATTTCATTGCAAGCAACAACGGAGTAAATCAGAGGAGGAGGAGAAATTACCGGCGAGTGATCTCTTACGGCGACCACTTGATGTGGGCAATTAATTAGCATGATCTAATTAATTGATATTGTTTCAAAAGAATAATGCCATAATCTAATTGGTCTTGTTATTGACATGTACAGATGCATTCTATATTTTATTGATATGTACAAATTGTCAATGTTTGCAGTGTCGATGTTTGAAGTAACAACAAAGTAAAATAGAGGAGAGAAATTACCGGTGGGTGATAGTAATTGCAACCATTCGAGAATTTACCACCACCTGATGTGGGGAATGTGAGATATCTTATGCCAGTCTTTTCCTTTCCCCTTTCTATAACGGTTTTCCAGAAGAGGACATCCCTCAATAGTCAATTCCTGCAGCGTCGACGATTGAAGAAGGTAATCCGGCAGCACCTTTAATTTGGGGCAACACCAAATCATCAAGGAAGAAAGACGTGGCATGATGGAGATGTTTTCATTCCTCGTAATCCTGTAATTCCACTCTTCCAATTCCTCCATTTCCCAAATTATGAGTGATTTCAATTTGGGGAAGGCAATAACTGATGATGACGATGAAGATGAAGATGGGCCGTCCTCACTGCTTTCTTCTATTCCCAAAAACTCATTACCCACTCTTTTTACACTTTCCAAGTACCACAGATGGAGTTTTTCCAGAGGCAATTTTCCCAAAGGAGGCAAATGCTCACAGTTAAAACACGAGGAAAGATATAAATTCCTTAGATTGGTCAGTGAAGTCAACCATTTGGGAAAAATGTTGCCTCCGTAGGATTCAATCTCTAATTCCTCTACATTCAAAGGCGGTTGTAAGGCTTCAAGAAGTTGTTCATCTTTCTCAATCTTCTTCCTCCTCCCTTCTTCGCCTAAAATATTTACATGTACGACTCTACCAAACTTAAGACGCAAACGAAGGAGGTTTTTCTTATTGTAAAGTTGTAACCTCTCAGCCTCATCTACATGCGATACATTACTCAGCCCTTGTACGCCACATTTACGAAGGAGTTGAAGATTTTTCAGAGATTCAAGCCTACACGTGCCGCCACCATCAACACCTCCACCCACAACAAACTTTTCTAATGTTCGAAGACTGGTTAATTTGGAAATCCCTACTGGCATGTACTTCAACGAATCAGTTCCACGATTCAGTAAACTCCTCATGTTCATTAACTTCCCAATCCCCGCAGGCAATTCTCTTAGATTTCGGCACCATCTAATATCTAACTTTTGTAAATTATATAATTCACAAAAAGTCTCAGGTAGACTCTCTATAAATTGTCCAGACAAATTAAGATATTTTAAAAGCATCAATCTTCCAACATTTTCTGGAATTTCTCTAATGAAATTTGAGTAGGCTGATTGTCTTATAACTAATGCCCTTAAACACGCCAATTTACTAAATAATTCCGAAAGGATGCTACTACTAAGAGACCGATTGTAAGGACTTTCATCATTAATTAATAGGGTACGCAATCGATCAAGTCCACGAATGGACATAGGAAATGAAGCGACTTCTTCAAACTTTAACCCTAAGTGACGGACTTTGTCACCAAAAGAGTTTATGACTGATTCTTTGGTACCATTAATTTCTAGCCACAAACATTCTTTTCTGCTTACAAATTGGGCAAAATCATGTACTATGTCATGCATCTTACACCTCAGAATATCATCATCGTCATCATCTTTTTTAAACTCTTGAAAGAAAGAGCGTGTTGCTAAGATGTTGAAATACTCTTCTCCAATCATCTCCATTTCTTCGTCTTCATCTGCATTAAGGTAACCTTGAGCCATCCATAGATTAATCAATTCCTTTTTATTCATACTGTAGTCTTTTGGAAAGACAGCACAATATGAGAAGCACCGCTTTACCATAGAATTGGAGGGTAAATCGTTATAACTCAACAACAAAGGAGGCAAAAGACCTTTCCCAATCTCTTCCACCTTCCACATTTCACTATCTAAAATTCTTTGCCACTCTTTTACTGTACTTTTAGAGCGCAAGAGATTCCCTATTACCTTTGCAGCAAGAGGCAGGCCTTTGCACTTACATGCAATTTTTTGCCCGATTGGTTCTAATTTTTCACAATCCTCAAAGGACCTACGTAGAAATGCTATCTGCTTAAACAGTAACCAACATTCCCTTTCACCCAACTCCTTGACAAGGATAATATCTATTGATCCCAATTGCAGTGCAACTGACCTATCACGTGTGGTAATTAGAATTTTACTTTCATGGTGGCCATTCTTTAGACAAGAAAAGAATGGATCCCATTTTTTGTAATCTCCATCCCACACATCATCTAAAACAAGAAAAAATTTATTCCCCGTAATATTTTCCTTAATCTTTTTCATAAGAGCTTCAAATTCGCTTAAACTAGAAGCTTCTTTTGACTCGCCTAGACCTTCAATGATTGCTTTGGCGACCCTAATCTCCTCAAAAGTATCTGATACACACACCCATATACTTTTGTCAAAATTTCTTTTCATCTCATCATTATTATAGGCTAGTTGTGCAAGAGTGGTTTTACCTATACCCCCCAACCCAACTAGTGAAATGACGTGAAGGCCTTTTTGTTGTTCACTACTTTCACACAGCAACTTGCTTAAGAGCTCATTTTTCTCCTCAACTCTACCGCAAACCTCTCCCTCATCAATCAAGGAGATGGTTCGCACTCGCTCTGGATTCCTAACATTGTTACTCACATTCTTAACAAATTGGAAACTACCTTTTTGTCTGGCAATATCATCTAGCTTTTCACTGATTTCTCTAATCTTGACAGCAATATCATGACGAAGACTGAGTTGTTTGAAACCACCAAAGCAGTTTGAGGCAGCAGGAAAGAAGGAACATGCCTTCGTCAAAAGAGTAACAAAAGCATTGTCGTTATCATCATCTTCATCATCATCGCCGCCCTCATCAAGCTGCGATTTCCGTGTTTCAGTGATCCACTCTTCCAACACATCTTCCATGTCGTAGGATGCGTCTCTGAGCTGATCCAGCCAAAGAGTAACAGCTTTGTCCTGCTTCATCTGCCTCTGCTCTGCATCTTCCAGCACAGCTTGAATGGCTTGAAGATTGGTGGTAAGCTTTTCCACTTCTTGTTCGACACCCGTCACAAGCCTCCACTTTTCTTTCACCTGATCTTGAGCAATGGAATTCAGCTGGTCCAGGAGAGAGGATACGATCGCATGAGCCATTCTGATATTAGATCAAATGGTAAATGCTGCAATTGCTTTTCTTGATAAAATGCTAAGAGGAAAGTAGGTTTTATGTATTCTGTGAGAATGTTCATTCAAGCATGTTTGCATTCTTCTTATACTACATGAGGTATTTAATTTTTACCCTCAAGTCAATGTCAATGTGAACGTTCTTTTGTGCTGCAAATTGAAGGTGTCCCCACAGGAGTCACTGTCTGGGGCTAGCTTTCTGCCCTGTTTCTCTGATTCATAATAATTCATTGTTAATTCTGCAGAGTACACAGCATCAGCACTTGTCAAATTTCTTACATTTGTATTCATAATAATTCATTCATTTATTTGTAAACTGCAACAAAAAGCTCAGTGCAATCTATCTATGAATCTTGTGAATTCACATATAATACAGTCGATTTGAAATAGTCATAAATTTTTTTTATTATAAATATTAGTATATTTTTAATGGTATAATATATACCGATGAAACTATATAGAGTAATTTCGCCTAATTGTATAAATTCATTATGAATATCATCACAAATTTGTATTTTGGTCGGGACCGTGCGAGTGAAATTTTTGATAAAATCATCTCCTGACAATTTATTTATTATATGTTTCAATTTAGCTTTAACGTATGGATCCATTCCTTTTATTATTAGGTAGGGCAAAGCCATTTGTTCATTTGAAAAAGTATGTGATTCCGTTTTAGTCTATTATGTCACGACAAAAAGAGAATTGCAAAATATAACATTCTCAAATTAATTTGTAGTGGAAAAGAGAAAAATAAGACAAAAGTTGGAAAAATCATGCCGCCGACCCTTTTTTCTATCTGATTGCGCAATATTAGGTAGGCGAATGCGACCAGGGGCGGACTTAAATATTTATATTATCCCATGCTAAAACATTATTTTTTTAATTGTGGAATCCGACATTTCAACTTATAATAACATGTAATTATATATAGATTAATAAATCAATTAAGAATTTTAAGTTAAATTAAATCAATACATGTAATTACAATCAATTAAAATTCGCAAATAAAACATTAATGTTTGAAGTCAATTACTTACTACTTAATTATCAGGCTTTTAAATAAATTAAACAACTAGATTTTATTCATCTTTTTAAATTATAAATATATTATTAGTCAAAAGTTTTAATAATAAACTAAATTCATCCAATAAAAATATATTTGAGTGTCGTTGTTTTTTTGTTAGGCATTTTGACTCTCTTTAAAGGATCAAATAATGATAATATTTTATCAAAAACTCCTCAAAATACTTAAATTTTATTTTCTAACTTATCATATTAGTTATTGTAACTACTAAATGAAATCTCAAAATTCACATAAAAATTTTATGAAAATGTTGATAATTGCTATTACACGTTGTTTTGTTAGTACTTTTAATACTAGTGACAAATTTTATATTCGATTGGCACTTTTTTTAATTAGAATTTTTTTAAAATAAACTAAAGCAATAATAACATTTTAGCCCCTAATGTTTTCAATCTATTCAATAAATACATAATTTTATCATTTTATAAAATAAGTCACTAATTTCAATTGGAAAAAATATAATTAATTGAGGACATATTTGAAAATAAAATAAAGAACTACTATAATATAAAATTGATGAAAAATATAAGGATAATTGAGTTTGGGATATATATGAAAAAAATAAAAACTATGGAATGATATACAATTAATAAAAACTTAAGGGCTATAAATGATTTTGTCCCACTCAAGACCGGGCTACAGCCTGGTGTAGCGCAGCTGTAGGTCCGCCACTGATTATGCGACGTCATCGATATCACACAGCAGTGGTTCTTTTATTTAATTAAGAAAAGGAAGAAAAGATAGCATTTCTATAATATGATATTGGACATTTGAAAAAGTATGTGATTCCGTTTGAATCTATTATGTCACGACAAAAAGAGAAATGGAAAATGTAACATTCTCAAATTAATTCTTAGTGTTCGGGGGCCATGCCCGTGGAAAAGAGAAAAAATAAAACAAAAGTTGGAAAAATCATGCAGTCGTTGGGAATTTCGAAATTTGAGAATTTTGCTTGTAGCTACAGGCTGCAGCGATTTTGATTCATAATTGAAGTTACTGTTGTCATTTTGTCAAAATAAAAAGAAATGAACAAACAAAATAAAAATCAAAGACTTAGGCCCATGTTTTATCAAAATTTTATAAAAGACTATTTGTCATAATGGAAAAATAATTAACAAAATAAAAAAAATCGTACTTTGAACAATAACTTTTATTCTACTCTTTAGAAGACCAAAATAATCCTTACCTAAACATCTTTCATAAATGTTTTTTGCTGGGGCTGCTAAAATTCATAATCTAATTCTAGTTGATGTGGCATCTGTTCCATCACATTAATGTAGATAATAATAGTTAATTCAATTATTTACTTCTATGCTCTTGTAATGAAAATTAACAAAAAGGGCCAAAAGGGAGGCATTAATCACAGCATTGAAGCACCAACCCCAAATCCCAGGGAAACCAAATCCCGTGAAATGATAATTCAGCATCAGAACCAAAATAGCAAAACTAAACACAAACTAAACAATCTGAAAATCAGTGACCAATCTGCCGCAACCCCAGAACACACAATAGACAGCACCCGTACATGATCACATGCACACTTGCATTGGTAACAAGCGCAATAGGAAGCAAAGACCGCTTCGTCTGTAACCAAATGTAGCACATTACAACGACGGTTGCATGGTGGTAGACGTGGATGAACGTGAGCCGTTGGATGGAATTTGACTAAATGATCAAAAGGGTGTCTGGGAATTCGAGTATTTTTTAGAGTTAAAAATGTAAGCGTAGAACCAGAGGGGGCCGGAGGGAGAAATGGTAGGGGGGAAACAGGGGAAGTAGTGGAGGTCAGGTGAGTGGAGGATGATCGAGAGGGTGCAACCAGCGGCCATGATGAGGGAGAAGAGGAGGAGGGTGAGGTTATGGTTGGCTGTGATGGGTCTGAGGATGTGGGGTCCAATGAGAGGTGACGATGATGGTGATGTTGATGTTGATGTGTGGTAGAGGATGGATGTGAGGGAGAGGTAAGTAATGATGGAGTGAATGAGGATGTGTGGGAAGGAAGCTAGGGTTTGGTCTTGAGTCCATGTGAAGTTGAGGACTTGTGGGTGGCTTACAAGCAACATTGGAGTGGTGAGCTGATTGAATTTGAAGCCATGGCTGGTTGTGGGGGAAGAAAGATTTGGGAGAGATGATGCTCAGAGGAATGCGGGAGTTTAGAAAGTTTGGGATCATGAGAAGGGTGTTTTGGGCATTAATTTTGTCTTAGCTTAAATTTTTGTTAAGAAAATAATAAACTCTTTTCTCGTATCAATTTAAAACTCCGAATATCTTTCCAATTCTTCTTCTATTTTCGGATTTTGGATCATAATTTTTCAATTCAATAACGGCCTCTTTAATTATAAAATATGGTAAAAGGGGATGGGATATAGTGTCCAGGCCTTTGTTTCAACGGCATCTTTGGACGCGGGTTTCTTTTTTTTCTTTTTTCTTTTTTTGAATTCAATAACCCTTTTGAATGGAAGTTACTGTTTTGCTGGAATCGGGACCAATTTTTTGACAAAAATTTCGTCATAAAATATGCAATTAAAGTCGAGTAAGATTAAGTAAAGTAACATCTTGTATGGTAAAGTACATGGAGTAAGGATTTCTATAATCGAGCTAGAAAATACAATTAAAATTAGATAAGAGTGTCGCGGAGTATAATTTTAAAGTTACAGTATTAAAGTATTTAATAAATATTTATTATTGTGACTTAAAAATTAAGTTAGGAGCATAAAAAAATCAATGATACATTTATTAATTTTGTTAAAATTATTATTTAAAAATCATATATACAACACAAGATCAACATTTATATTATAGTTTCACTTCCTTTTTCACAATAACTATAACTACAACACGGTAGTATTAAATAGGAATTCGAGTATGATCAAGTAATTACATGTTATGGTTTTTTGGTATTACATGATTCTTCAAACTGAAATTTGCGATCAACATTGTATCAAAGAAATCACAAAGACACTCTGTTTGACAAATTTGCAGTAGAATTTGCACAATTTAACTGAGTTGCAGAGTGAATAAGTTTCGAAGCAACAAGCAATTATTGTTATTAAGAAAACAATTCATCGCTAGAACAAAATTAACTTTTCTAACTTACTAGAATTTAACTGGAGAAAAATTGGAATATACGACGTTGTATCACATATAGTATTTAGACATCAAGAAAAGAATCCCCCTATCAGTGAACTACACTTGCCAGGAAACACGGTGAATACCACCACCTCCCTACTAGATTAATGCAGCAAAATTGGGCAATTGACTTGATTAACTCCAAGAAATTTACGCAGTCACATTCTTCCGGACTATCCTCTTTCTTCGCACTTTAGGAGCTCTTGTTTCCCCTTACAGAGTCGACATTCCCTTGTTTGATGCCAAGGAGCCCAAGCCCAGAGCCAATGGCATTCTTTGGTATCAACCAGGTTGGGAAATTTTGAGTTGAGCCATTGACATCCTGAGACGGCCTGTTGTGAGCCTTCTTCAAAAGGTCATCTGACTGAAGTAGCGGATCCGCTTCCACTCCTAGCCAAGCAAGCCTTGATCTTTCTCCTAATTGGACATTCAAAACCCTGCATGGAATCCATTTGAGAAGTTGAACAATAGACAAAGTCCAACACATATAGGCAGTAAAGAATAATTTGGACAACAATTACTGATTGTTTACGCACAGGGCTGAACAAATGGGAATATTAAGACACTTAAAAGCTGGAACCATATTCACCACTTGTATTTCCTTAGAGAACTACCTCAGATTTCAGTTAATTTAAAACCATTCTTACGTATTTAACTGTAAAACTAGAGAAATCGTACTTCTGTAGCGGAGTCGCACTATTGTTAAGGATCTAGACTTGGAAAGTATGCAAGTTGATTAGGTAAAGAAAAATTGAAATAATACTTGGTGATAGATCAACACACTAACATCATATCAGTCAAATAAACAGATTACCCCAGTCAAAGTTTAACAAACAAAACATTAAAACAAGGATAATTTGGTACGACCAGAATAGACTATCAATGTATATAGAGAGGGAGAGACCTCAAAGCAGTGCTTAAGAACAGTGCTACTCCAATAACATCAATATGGTTGATGACCGCTCTATCAAATCCATTGGAAATTGTATACTTATAATTTTTTTTTCAAACTTTGTCTAAAATAAATGAAAGAGATAGGATAAATTCGAATAAATTAATCTGCATAATGACACAAGAAACAAATGTAAATTGACCACAAGTAGAAATATACTTTTGTTATATTTAGAGCATCTTCCAATTTCTTTTCCTTGAGCTCTGTTTCTGCGAGTGCTCAAAAGCAAGACACAGGCCTCAAGATATAATTATCATCATCAATCTTTTGCAGCCACATGCAGTACTTGGAAAATTTTTATGGCCCTAAATAACTGGAAAATCAGAAAACATTAAGAACAAGAGACTAATCATTTTAATCGCAACGAAACATGCACACTATGAAAATATAAAATTGAATGGATGTGCCTCTTAACAGGAATTGCACAAGCTAATGAGCAAGTGAGCCTTCGAATGAAAATCTAAATCCTTGCGGCCTGCGTCATGCAGCTTCTCCCAATGAGTAAGTGAGCCTTGAACAGTTATCACTCAGCTCAAACTAAAATGAAATTACCGTGGACATGTGAATTAAAAATAGATATAATAGCAGTTTTCTCAAAGCAAAGTCAAGATAAGAGATTAACTCTGCTCCGTAATTACATTAAAAATAACAAACAATGAAAAACAGAGCTAGAGAAGAACTTACCTGTGCGTTGAGACCATGTGGGGAATGTGAGATATCTTCTTAGATTTGGTTTGAGAAACCCTGCCAATTAAAATTTCGGTCCCCATGTAGCAGAATTTCTTATTTTTCCTTTGTACACAAATGCAGACACTTAAGCAAATTAAGATTTCTTACCCAAAGCAAATTAGGATTTCTTTTGACCCTGCAAGTTACAATTTCAGTCCCCATGTAATGGGAAAATTTTGTGCACATACTTATAGCAAATTAATATTTCATACCTCGTGATATTTATCGTAACCATCAATCTTTAGAAACCACATGCAGACTTGTTAAGCTGTTTATGGCCCAAAATAACAGGAAAATTAGAACAGATTTTTAAGAATGAGCGACTAAATGTTTCAATGGCAACTAAAATTTCACATCTTGGAAATCTAAAACTCAGGTACTGAGAATGAATGTGCCTCTTCACAGAAATTAAACAAGCTGGGAACTTTAGTGCAAATGCTTTTTCATATTCTTCAATTGCATAAGTCAGTTAGAATCAATCTTTCTTAATCTTTCAATTCACTGATGAGAGCCTGATAACACAAGGAAACACTGTAAGTGAATTGTCAACTGTGACAAATTTTGGGTAAAAATCATCAACTGTAGTTATCCGCATAACATACAGTGTCAACACCAAATTCCTTCCTGATCCGTGGAAGCATTTCAGCCCACGGACGGTTTGCTTTGTCAATATATATCAAGCTTTGTAGCTTTTAAGAAACTGAGAGGTGAAACACCCGGAATTTTCGATAGCAACTCAGGATTCTATATTTAAATTATGATGTTCGATAACTTGCTGATACAAAAGACATTGTCCCAAGCACATTTTTACAGGAGCTAAGATCAAGCCAATCACTTCCATTTGTTGCAGTTTTAACGCAGAAAGAAAAAGGGAGAAAAAAATCTGCAAGATACCGCACGTTCGCGGAAGCAGAGTTGAATAATTACAAAATTACATTCTTGATTGCACAGAAATGACATATAGCAAAACAAGCATAAGGAAATAACAATATAATTTTACATTGTTAAGCTTTGGTCTACGTCACAGTCAAAGACGTGAAGAGAATTTTACTAAGAAATAAGAGTGTACTAATGTTAAAGAAAAACATTCACTAATCGCTGATATATGCTTAATTTCTCACTCACTCCAAGAACTTTCATTCCCCCATAATTCACTCAAATGAAACTTTCATTGGAAGGTCCTATTATTAAGGCTTTAGCATCACTTCATGTGCTCAACAATTCAAATTTGAGGATGTTATTTCACAAAATGGAGGGCTCTATTTGGCTTGTGAACAATCTTCCTCACCATCACCATCATTGCCATACCAGTAGCACTGAACAATCCTCATTCTGACATTTGCCCCAATTATCTGATTGCACATGAATCCGAAACAACTATTAGAAATTTTAATCTTTATATATAGCCAAAATGGTGAATAAGATGATTTACTTGATAATAAAAACCTGATTTAATAAATAATTAAGGGGCCGATAACAAGCACAGAATCTCATCGTGTGGGGAAAGCCTTGACAACAGAAGATGGTGCTTTCATTCAAGCAATGATAACTTTCCAATTTCATGAGGTAGCTTAATGCCCTTTTAAGAATATCTGCACCAGCCCGACAATTATTCATGGAAATTCAAATTCATAATCATGTTCGTATGAGAGATGAAATGTAACGAGCGACTTGGCCACTATATATGCATTTATCATCCCCTATAGATTCCCTGTTACCTTGCAGCAAGAGGCAGGCCTTTGCACTTGCGTGCAATTTTTGCCCGATTGGTTCTAATTTTTCACCATCCTCCAAAGAGCGACCGGAAAATGCTAACTACTTGAACAACAACCAACATTCCTCTTCAGTCAATTGCTCAATGAAGATGATATTTTTTGATCCCATCATACGTGCAACTGACTCATTACTCTTTAGACAATGCCTTCTTCTACATTTAAAGTAACTTTGAGCCATCCATAGTGTAATTAGTTCCTCTTTACACATATTATAACCTTTTGAAAAGATAGCACAATGTGAGAGATATTGTTTTACTGTGGACGATAAATCATTATAACTTAACAACAAAGGAGTCAAAAGACCTTTCCCAAACTCTTCTACCTTCCACATTCCACTATATAAAATTCTTTTCTATTCTTCTATTGGTCATTTATAGTGTAAGAATTTCCCTATTATCTTTGCAACAAAAGGCAAGCCTTTGCACTTACATGCAATTTTTTGATCGATTGATCACGATCCTTGAAGAATTGACCAAAAAATGCTACCTGCTTAAACAATTACCAACATTCTTCTTCAGTTAATTCCTTAAGAAAGGTAAGATTTGTTGATCTCATCATGCTTGCTACTAACTAATTACGTGCAGTAATCAAAATTTGACTATCGTAGAGACCATTCTTTAAACAACAGAAGAATGGTTCCCATTAATTGTAACGTCCATCCCACACATCATTTAAGACAAGAAAAAAGCATCTTTCTCTCAATACATTTATGAATATGGCTTACAAGAGATAACCTAATATTTGAACATCATCTCGAGGACGATTGTTCCTTTGATTTTGTGGTCGCACCATGATGATAAGTGAACTTGTTTTGATACCAGCTGATGATGCAGAAATACTAAAAAGCTATTAGATAATATAAACTAGTATTTGAATAACAAGTTTTATTAAGAATAATTTGAATGAACAAAATTAGGGTTTTGAATCCCATTTATAGGAGTCTAAATATAGCAAATTTAACAAACTAAGCAAATTCAAAATATTATATGATAATAAATTCTTCAAATCTAAATAAGAGAAAGAAAATAGATGGCACCTAAATCCAACATCTAGAAAAAATGATAAAAATCCTAGAAGAATAAAGAAAAATAGAAAAATATCTTAAAACTGAAAAACGACTACAAAAGAAGTGAAATTTTTAGCTCAATTGTAGGGCATAACAGCCTAGGTTGTTCTGCATTTGGTTCGACTTATCGCAAGACTGGAAACTATATATTATATGTCCAAAACGAATACTTGTAGCCCAACTTCTAGCCTCGGAAGATGCCCTGCTTATTCCATGCAACAATCTTATATCAACTTGCCTTCTCTGCATCTTCAAGCACAGCTTGAATGGCTTGAAGATTTATGGTAAGTTACAAGCAGCAAAGGAGTTCAGCTGATTCGGGAGAGGGGAAGCGATCACATCCCTTCTGGCAAAGAAAAAGAGAAATAATTTCATAAGTTGTTCAACGTACTTTTGTTGCAAAAATACCGAAAGAAACGAGTTGTTGCATTCTTCTTACCCTACACGAAAAATAAAAGGATATAAAAGCATATTCTTTATCTTAATTACTTTCATTTGTTCTGTGGCAAAATTTTATTAGAGCTGGCATTATTTATGTATGTTCTAGTACTTTGAGCATCTTACTATACACTCGTGTATAAAATTTTAACATTAATTTTTACTACTCATCGAAATATCAAAATAGTCGTTACTAAACATCTCTCATTAATGTTCTGTAACGTATGTGAAAAAATAATAATAATAATAAGAGGAAGCTGGGTAATGCCTTTATGGGGGAGAGGGATAGAGGAAGTGTGAAAAGTCGGTTTCTAGAAGCCTTCCATCTAGAAGCCACGACTTTGAATTCAAAGAAGTTTAAAGAAGAATTTGGCAGCAAAGAAAAAAGAAGCAGGCGGTTTGACAAAGAAGAAAGAAGCCCGAAGAAGAAAGAAAAAATAATAAACAATTAATGCATAGTTGCAAATCTTTCTCTATAAATAGATACGAAGAGAATGAGCAAATGTATCCAATTAAAAGCAATTCCATTCGAGAGAGAATTGGAGACTTGAGAGAGTTTTGAGCTTAAACTTATAAGCTCTTGTTATTAGTGTTTTGAGAGTTTGGGTGTATTGGGGTTTTGGGAAGTGAGCTAAAATACCACAATACTTGTAACTCCTTTTCACTAGTAAAATATTTCCTTCTGTTTTCGCCCGTGGACGTAGGCTAAAAGCCGAACCACGTAATTTCTGGTATCCTCTTTTACACTTGTTCTTTATTTTGTTACAATTTTACTTTAGCTGCGTGTCTGCTTTCACCACCAATTTCCTAACAGTGGTATCAGAGCTATTGGTTGTATTTTTGGAGTCGGGTACTGTTCACGTAAGGGGTATTGACGTATACGATACTATTCACGTATACGATACTATTCACTTATACGGTACTATTCACGTGAAACGGTGGGAGTAGTACTGTTCGCGTATACGGCACTATTCACATATACGGTACTGTTCACGTATACGGTACTATTCACAAGAAACGGTGGGAGCGACCCAAGAATTTTGCGGTGCAAAGCAGGGGATAGTGGTGTGAGTAAAGCAACTGTGTGGTTGTTGTACATGTCTAGGAAAGTTCTGTCACAAAGGCGATAAGAGCTTAAGGAGACTGGGTTTTAAGTGGGACCATTGTGACCCCTCCAGTCTTTCCTGGGAACTTTCCTGGTGTACATTCTCACACATACTCACAACTATTCAAGGTGGTATACTAGCTTGTGTGGCAGTATTTATCAACAAAATGGCGGTAAAGTATGAAATTGAGAAGTTTAACGGAAATAATTTTTCGTTGTGGAAAATGAAGATGAAAGCTGTATTGAGGAAAAATAATTGCTTGGCAGCAATTGGAGAAAGGCCCATGGAGATAAATGATGACAAGTGGAACGAGGTAGATGGCAACGCCATTTCTGATCTACACTTGGCACTTGCAGATGGAGTATTATCTAGTGGTGGCAGAGAAAAACACGGCGAATGAAATATGGGATACTCTCACAAAATTGTACGAGGCCAAGTCACTACACAACAAAATCTTCTTGAAGAGAAAACTTTATACTCTTCGAATGGCGGAATCTACAATGGTGACCGACCACATCAACACCTTGAAGACTCTATTTTCACAACTCACAACGTTGGGTCATAATATAGAGGAGAATGAACGTGCAGAGCTTCTTCTTCAAAGTCTACCAGATTCGTATGATCAACTCATCATCAACCTGACGAACAACAATCCAGTGGACAGTCTAGTTTTCGACGATGTTGCAGCCTCCGTATTAAATGAGGAGAGCAGGCGGATAAATAAGGAAAACAGACAAGCAAGTTCGCAGCAAGCGGAGGCGCTATCGGTGACGAGAGGGAGATCAACGGAACGTGGCCCCAGTGGGAGTCAAAGTCATGGTAGATCAAAATCCAAAAGTAAGAAGAATGTTAAATGCTACAACTGTGGCAAGAAAGGGCACGTCAAGAAAGAGTGTTGGAGTAAGAGAAAAGAGGGCAAAGAACCTGAGTCATCAAATGCTCAGGGGTGTGTAGCAAGTACCTCGGATGATGGCGAAATTCTTTACAGCGAGGCAACAACTATTTCAGAAGGCAGAAAAAGACTATCTGATGTCTGGCTTATAGACTCAGGAGCTACCTGGCACATGACCTCTCGGAGAGAATAGTTCCACACATATGAACCTATCTCAGGAGGATCTGTATATATGGGTAATGATCATGCCTTGGAGATCGCTGGGTATTGGTACTATTAAAAATAAAAATGTTTGATGGTACAATTCGCACAATTGGGGAGGTACGACATGTCAATGGCCTGAAGAAAAATCTATTGTCTTTGGGACAAATGGATAGTCATGGGTACAAAACTCATGTGGAGAATGGAATGATGAAGATCGTTAAAGGCGCGCTTGTATTGATGAAAGCAGAAAAGATCGGTGCTAATCTATTCATGCTTAAAGGAGAAACACTACAGGAGGCTGATGCGTGTGTCGCGTCAACTGGAGAAGAGTCAACGATGATGTGGCATCTCAAACTTGGCCCACATGTCAGAACAAGGCTTTGAAGATTCTCTCTGAGCGGAAAATTGCTTCCAGGGCTCAAATCGGTAAGTTTACCATTTTGCGAGCATTGTGTTATTAGTAAGCAGCATAGATTAAAGTTTAGTAGATCTATTGCTAGAAGTAAATGCATTCTAGACTTGATTTCATTCTGATGTTTGGGAATCACCGGATATATCTATGGGAGGTGCAAAGTACATGGTGACTTTCATTGATGATTATTCCAGAAGATGTTGGGTGTATCCAATTAAGAAAAAGTCAGATGTCTTTCTAGTGTTTAAAGAATACAAAGCGCGGGTGGAACTTGAATCTGGTAAAAAGATCAAGTGTTTGAGGACAGATAATGGTGGAGAGTATACAGACGGCGAGTTTCTTGCTTTCTGTAAGCAAGAAGGTATTCAGAGACAGTTCACGGTTGCATACACTCCTCAACAAAATGAGAGTGGCAGAGCGGGATGAACAGAACTCTTACAGAAAGAATAAGAGCTATGTTGAGGACTGCTGGGTCTACCCAATTCATTTTGGGCAGAAGCAGCCAAAACTGCCTGTTATATAGTAAATCGGTCGCCATCTACAGCTATTGGGTTGAAGACGGCGATGGAGATGTGGACTGGAAAGCCAGCTGATTATTCCTACCTACATGCATTTGGATGTCTTGTGTACGTGATGTACAACGCCCAAGAAAGAACAAAGCTGGATCCAAAATCTAGAAGATGTATCTTCTTGGGGTATGCTGATAGAGTAAAGGGGTATCGTCTGTGGGACCCCACTGCCCACAAGATCGTCATCAGCAGAGATGTGATCTTTATGGAAGATCAACTGCAAAGGAAAAATGAGAATGATAGCACTGTAAAAGAAAAGTCAGAGACTGTACCGGTATATGTGGAAAATAATCCAGAAGATTCAGATTCTTCTGAAGCAGCACCAGAGCACGAGGAACAAGAACCAGTCGAGTCCGAGGCTCCAGAAGTTCGTCGGTCAACTCGTGAGAGACGACCGCCAACGTGGGCACTCGGAGTATGTGACAGAGATCAACGTTGCGTACTGTCTTCTAACAGAGGATGGAGAGCCTTCAACTTTCCATGAAGCTTTAAATAGCTCAGATGTTACTTTGTGGGATGACAGCAATGCAGGAAGAAATTGAAGCTCTACACAAGAACAAGACATGGGAACTTGTACCACTACCACGTGGAAGAAAAAGCCATTGGAAACAAATGGGTCTATAAGATCAAACATGATGGCAATGACCAAGTGGAGCGGTATCGTGCGAGATTGGTGGTGAAAGGTTATGCTCAGAAAGAAGGTATTGACTTTAATGAGATATTTTCTCCGGTGGTTCGACTCACAACAGTCAGAGTAGTCTTGGCAATGTGTGCTACATTTGACCTACATCTTGAGCAGTTAGATGTGAAAACTGAATTTCTTCATGGAGAACTTGAAGAAGAAATATATATGCTCCAACCAGAAGGTTTTTGCAGAAACAGGAAAGGAGAACTTGGTTTGCAAGTTGAACAAATCTCTATACGGTCTCAAACAGGCGCCGAGGTGTTGGTATAAGAGATTTGATTCCTTCATAATGAGCCTTGGATACAACAGACTTAGTTCAGACCATTGTGCATATTACAAGAGGTTTGGAGATAATGATTTCATTATTTTGTTGTTGTATGTGGATGACATGTTGGTAGCAGGCCCCAACAAAGATCGAATCCAAGAATTGAAGGCACAGTTGGCTAGGGAGTTTGAAATGAAGGACTTGGGACCAGTAAACAAGATTCTAGGGATGCAAATTCACCGAGACAGAAATAGCAGGAAGATTTGGCTTTCGCAGAAGAATTATTTGAAGAAAATCTTGCGACGCTTCAACATGCAAGATTGTAAGTCAATTTCTACCCCACTTCCTGTTAATTTCAAATTATCCTCAAGTATGTGTCCTAGCAATGAAGCGGAGAGGAAGGAGATGTCTCGAGTACCGTATGCATCAGCAGTGGGAAGTTTAATGTTCGCCATGATATGTACAAGACCGGACATTGCACAAGCAGTGGGAGCAGTCAGGTCGGTACATGGCGAATCCTGGAGGAGAGCATTGGATAGCTGTGAAGAGGATTCTGAGATACATCAGAGGAACCTCAGATGTTGCATTATGTTATGGAGGATCAGAGTTTACTGTCAGGGGCTATGTGGATTCAGATTTTGCAGGAGACCTTGATAAAAGGAAATCTACTACTGGTTATGTGTTTACACTTGCGGGAGCAGCTGTAAGCTGGGTTTCGAAACTGCAGACTGTTGTGGCTTTATCTACAACAGAAGCAGAATTCATGGCAGCTACACAAGCTTGCAAGGAAGCCATTTGGATACAAAGGTTATTGGAGGAGCTTGGGCACAAACAAGAGAAAATTTCTGTGTTTTGTGACAGTCAGAGTGCCTTGCATATTGCAAGGAATCTAGCCTTTCATTCAAGGACAAAGCACATAGGAGTTCAGTATCACTTCGTTCGAGAAGTAGTGGAAGACGGAAGTGTGGATTTACAGAAAATCCATACGAAGGAGAACCTAGCAGATGTTTTGACCAAGCCGATAAATACTGACAAGTTTATTTGGAGTAGATCCTCTTGTGGCCTAGCAGAAACGTAGGCAACATAATTATGGCGAAGCAGAAAGGATAATGTGGAGATTGATTGATTCTCAATTAAATCTCCAAGTGGGAGAATGTGAAAAGTCAGTTTCTAGAAGCCTTCCATCTAGAAGCCACGACTTTGAATTCAAAGAAGTTTAAAGAAGAATTTGGCAGCAAAGAAAAAAGAAGCAGGCGGTTTGACAAAGAAGAAAGAAGCCCGAAGAAGAAAGAAAAAATAATAAACAATTAATGCATAGTTGCAAATCTTTCTCTATAAATAGATACGAAGAGAATGAGCAAATGTATCCAATTAAAAGCAATTCCATTCGAGAGAGAATTGGAGACTTGAGAGAGTTTTGAGCTTAAACTTATAAGCTCTTGTTATTAGTGTTTTGAGAGTTTGGGTGTATTGGGGTTTTGGGAAGTGAGCTAAAATACCACAATACTTGTAACTCCTTTTCACTAGTAAAATATTTCCTTCTGTTTTCGCCCGTGGATGTAGGCTAAAAGCCGAACCACGTAATTTCTGATATCCTCTTTTACACTTGTTCTTTATTTTGTTACAATTTTACTTTAGCTGCGTGTCTGCTTTCACCACCAATTTCCTAACAGGAAGCTATCAAACCGACCCGGAAAACCCGACCCAGACATATCTCCGATTTTCGGCCACCTGACCGGCCATGGATGGTAGCAACGAAAGCTCCTGAGCCAGCCATCACTTTCCCACCGTCACTGTCGCCAAAAACCAATCGAAACGCCGCCGTTTTCAAGCGCGAATAGTCGCAGCCAAAAACCTATCACGACCGTCGTTGATTCCGTCGGAATTAGGCCATGCCAGACGGAGAAATGGTAGGGGGTAAGCAGAGTTTGTAACGGTGGTTGGGGTAAATGGAGGATGATGGAGAGAGGGCAACCAACGGCTGTGATGGGCTTGAGGATGTGGGGTCCAATGAGAGGTGATGATGGTGGTGATGTTGATGTTGATGTGTGGTAGAGGATGAATGTGAGGGAGAGGTAAGTGAGGGTGGAGAGATAAGTAACTTATATATATATGTATAATTAATTCTTTAAACACTTTAAAATGTAAAATTATTAAAAACATTTTCCCTTTTTTAAGTTAAATTATATCTTTTTTATTATTTTTTTCCTAAATTAAACAAATTTTTCTCTTCTTATATTGTCTAAAGTTTTTCGATATAGTTTTATTTCAAAATAGATAAAACAAGTACAAAAAAAAAGTAGATGAAATAAAAGAATATATTAAAAAGAAATAAGAATAAATAGCAACACAACTAATTAAGAGAATAATAAAAAGACAAAATCAGAAATTTGAGATGAAATCATAAATTAACTTATGTTTATATTAAGGCTATTGTTTGAAAATTTGAGGTAACGACCAATAGTCATAGAAAATAGAGAAAACTATTAGATTTTTTCTTTTTCTTATAGAGTAGACAGTAGAGGAAGCAAGATTTTTTTCCCTCTCTCCCTTTCTTTCTCTCCAACACCATGATGTCTTGATTGTTGGAGGAAAATTTTAATGGATAAGTAATAAAATGTGGGGCTTTTATAGAGGTTTAAAATAAATATAAATTTTTTGAAATATAACTTATTAATTCTAACAATGAAATAGAGAATTTTTAGGATTGAAACTATTAATTTATTGGTTTTGTAGAAATTAAAACAATTAAGTACTACATTAAATAAACTTTATAAGAATTTGACAGTTTATTTAGAAAAAGATAATTACAAAATAATAATAAATTAAATTAATAATAATGACTTTTAAATTCATTTTTCTCTTTTATATATAAAATAATCATCTCGGAGGGCTTTCATATAAAGCGGAGTCTTACACAACCGCCTAAGTTACCTAGAAGTCGAACCACTACTGTTTAACAAGCCAATATTGGAGTGTTGAGGTAACTAAATATGAAGCCACGGCTGGTTTTTAAGGGGAGAAAGATTTGGAAGAGATGATGTTGAGAGGAACGGGGGAGTTCATAAAGTTTTATGATAACGTAGAGGGTATTTTAGACATATTACTATCTTAGCTTAAATTTTGGGAAAAAGATAATCAATAATAAACTATTTTTTATTTTAGATTTTAAATCATAAATTTAGTAAAGGAAGTTAAATCAAGTGATCACTTGATAGTTTTCCTATCAATAATAAACTCTTTTTTCATATCAATTTAAAACTCCGAGTGTGTCTCCAAAAATTGTTTTCCTTTTTTTTTATTTTGGATTTTAAATCGTAAATTTAGTAAAGGAAGTTAAAACAAGTGATAACTTTTTTTTTTATGCAAAGCAATTAATCTTTTTTGTAATTTAAGCAAATATTGGGTGGCGTACTTTAACAATATTAATATTTGATTCGAAATTTTAGCTACCGAAACTACAAAAATTAATATTTTCTATCAAATCAAAACTAAAATTAAAAGATAACTTATTATCTGCCAACTGTTATTCAACGAAGTCATCACTCACTGAAAAAAGGAAAAAAGAAAAAAAAGGTGATTAATTGATTTTAACATAATTTTTTTAGGAAATTGGTGGGTGAAGCAGACACGCAGCTAAAATAAAAATTAGAAGAAAAATAAAGAACAAGCACATAGATGGACTCCAGAAATTACGTGGTTCGGCTTTTAACCTACGTCCATGGGCGAAAACAGAAGGAAATATTTTACTAGTGAAAAGGAGTTATTTTACTTTCCTTGCTTTGCACTGCAAAAATTCTTGGATCGCTTCCACCGTTTCCTGTGAATAGTATCATATACGTGAATAGTATCGTATACGTAAATAGTACCTTACGTGAACAGTACCCGACTCCAAAAATACAACCAATAGCTCTGATACCAGAGTTAGGAAATTGGTGGGTGAAGCAGACACGTAGCTAAGTAGACACGTAGTTAAAATAAAAATTAGAAAAAAATAAATAACAAGCACAATAGATGGACACCAGAAATTACGTGGTTCGACTTTTAGGCTACATCCACGGACGAAGATAGAAGGAAATATTTTACTAGTGAAAAGGAGTTACAAAGTATTGTAATATTTTAACTCGCTACCCAAAACCCCAATATGCTCAATCTCTCACTCACTAGACACTCAAGAGTTTATTAAACTCTTAATACTCTCAACAATAAAATAAAGTAATATTTCTCTCTCGATGGAATTGGATACAAGCTTTCAATCAAGCTCTAGATTGAGAGCTTGTATTTATAGGCAAAACTTTGCCTCAAATGTCAAACAAGTGGCCATAAACTTTAAGCCATACATCTTAAAAATTTCAAACTTTTGAATTTTTAGCTTTGAATTTTTCTTTTCTTTTACCAAACATTACGACATGTAGAATTTCAAAACCAAGTGCCAACAATTCTTGTTTATTCAAAGCTTCTAGATGCAGCCAATCATATCTCTCTCAAAAAAAAAAAACATAATTTCATACCAACATATCATTCGAGGTATGGCGTCCAGGCCTTTGTGACAACGGCATCTTCTACTCAATCAAACTTGTGGATTACATGCACTCAAGAATACATATTTGCGTTTAGTGGGAGGAGGTTACGTAAATACATGGGAAAGAACTATTTTTAGTCCAATTTCATGTTTGGATGTTGATGTTGATGTGGAAAGGATGTGGCTCCCATGTAAAACCCACGTTCTAAACTAAGTGAGTTTATCTCGTGAGCTAAGTAGTTTAGGAGACAACTCAAATAATTAATTTTTTTTTAGTTCATTAATAAGAATTTTTTATTATATTTTAAAAAGTATAATTCAATACCAAAAAAATATTCTTAATAAAAATAACTGTTATTTAAGATATTACATTTTGACAATAATAACATAATTCAAAATTAATTAATTTGATTTGATCTCATACTTTATTATTAAAAACTTATAATATCTTTATTAATTTTATTAAATTATTATTTAAAAGTCACACATTTACTGCACAGTCAACTTTCTGCTATTTTTTTTTGTTCTCACAACAGCTAGTAATATCAAACAAGAGCTAAGTTAAGTATGATCAATTAATTAAAGTTTTGATTTTTTGTATAAAATAATCCTTAGATAATTAATCTATAAAGAATATTGGCTACTTCAAATGGAAACTTGTGATCAAAAGTGTATCACAGAAGTGACAAAGGCACACTATATGAGAAATCTGAAATAGAATTTGCAAACTTGAACTGGGTTACAGAGAGTTAATAAGCCCCCAAAGGAACATGGAAACTATTATCTTTATTAAATAATAGTAATACAAGCTATTAACTGACTATTATCTTTATGAATTTCCATAGTGACAACAAAATTAACTTTCCTAACTGACTAGAATTTAACTCAAGGAAAATTAGAATATACGATGTTGTATCACATACGGTATTTAGACATCAAGAGAAGATTCCCTATATCAGTGAACTATACTTGGCAGGAAATTAACCCCAGGCGAGTACCACCACCTCCTACTATTTCTTAGGTGTCTCAGAGTTTGATGAGGACTTCCATGATGTGTCTCTTCGAAAGGCAGCGAAATTGGGCAATTGACTACATTAACTCCAACAAATTTATGCAGTCACCTTCCTCCGGACTATCCTCTTTCTTCGCGCTTTAGTTGCCCTTATTTCCCCTTTAATAGAGTCAACATTATCTTGTTTGATGCCAAGGAGACCAAGCCCAGAAACAATGGCATTCTTTGATATCAACCACCTGGGGACTTTTGAGCTGAGCCATGACATCCTGAGATGGCCTGTTGTGTAAGCCTTCTTCAAAAGGTCATCCGTTAATCTTTCTCCTAATTAGACATTCAAAACCCTGCATGGAATCGATTTGAGAAGTTGGACAATAGACAAACTCCAACATATATAGACAGTAAAGAAGAATTTAGACCGCAATCACTGTGGCTCAACAAATGGGCCTATTAAGCCTATTAAAAGTTGGAACCATATTCACCACTCGCATTTCCTTACATATCTAACTGTAAAACAAGAGAAATTGTACTTCCGTAGCAAAGTCTCACTATTGGTAAGTATCTGGACTTGGAAAGGATGCTAGTTCATGAAGTAAAGGAAAAATGAAATCAGACTTTGAGGTGACAGATCTATACACTTGAATAGGAACCACATTGACATCATATGAGACAAATAAACATTCCCCAGTCAAAGTTTAACAAACAAAACATTAAAACAAGAGTAAGTTGGTCTATCAATGTATATATAGACATGTCGATCAATAGAAAAATACGTAAAAGAGGGAGGGAGAGACCTCAAAGCCGTGCTACTCCAATAACTTCAAAATTGTTGGTGACCACTCTATCAAATCCACCCAATAGTTGCATACACTCACCGATGGGTTTGTCACAGATAACCTGTTAGGCATTAAAAATTGCCCAAATTAAACAAATGTTAGACCAGCTTAGACAGTAAACGGAACAATATTCTAATTTTACTTTATTTATAACGAATAAGTGAACAAAGAAATAAAAAGGAATTTTGGCAAAGAATCCTGCGGCTAATCCCACCATACACCGCTCTGCAGGCTTATTTGGGAATCAAAATTCTCAAAATGTACTAAGAAATGACATTTGTTTACTAGTCCCATCAACAAGGAGGAAGTGACGTGAAGAGAATTTACTAAGAAATGCCAGTGTATTAATATTGAAGGAAAACATTCACAGTCGACCAAAATCGCTGATATATACTTAATTTCTCACTCACTAAGACCGTTCAATTCATTCAAATGAAACTTCCAGACTAAGTCTCATTATTAAGGCTTTAGCTTCACCTCACATGCTCAACAATTCAAATTTGAGGATGATATTTCTCCAAATGCAGGGCTCTATTTGTCTTGCCAACAATCTTCTTCACAACTATCATCCTTGCTCTATCGGTTGCACAGAGCAATCTTCATTCTGATATTTGCCCTATTAACCTGAGTACACAAGAATCCGAAACAACTGTTAGAAATTTTAATCTTTATATATAGCCAAAATGGTGAATAAGATGATGTACTTGATAATAAATACCTGAGTTAATAAATAATTAAGGGGCCGGTAACAATCTCAGCATTTTATCAGGTGGGTAAAGCCTTCGCAACAAAGATGCTGCTTGCTTTCAAGCAATAATAACTTTCCAATTCGATAAGATAGCTTAATGCCCTTTTAAGAATATCTCCACCTGCCTAACAATTATTCATGGAAATCCAATTTGCATTTGTCGCCTTCAATTTGCTCATCTTTCTCTAGAGTATTGTTTTTGCATTAACTTAGCTAGCTTGCAAACCACCTGCAGATGGTTTTAAATAATGTGTGAGAGTGTGAATTCAAACGAATTAATTAAATATGATGACAGGAGAAACAAAATTAAAATAACCACAAGAAGTAGAAATATACTTTTGTTATATTCAGAGCATCTCCTACTGTCTTCATTTCCCTTAGCTCTGTTTCCCTTTGTGCTCGAACGCAATGCCTCAAGGCTCAAGATAATTTGATGACCATCAATCTTTTTGCAGCCACATGTAGACTTGAAAAACTGTTGGCGGCCCTAAAGAACTTGAAAATTAGAAAAGATTCAGAATGAGTGACTAAATATTATAATCGAAACTAATTAAACAAACACGCCTTGAAATTCTGAAACTGAATTACTCAAATGTATATGCCCCTTCACAGCAATTGCACGCGGTGGGAATTTTAATGCGAAGACTTTCTCAAACCTTGAAGATCATACTCGGCCTGACAACAAAGAAACAAAGTCAATACAGGAAGATGATTTTACTAACAAGTGAGAGCTTACAAATATTTGAAGGATAACGATCACTCATAACCCAAATCCCCAGTATTCCCTAATATTTCACTCAAGTGAGTTCAAGCTCCCAAAATTCACTACAGTGAAATGTCAAAACAAAACTCTCTTCTCAAATTTGATGATGATATCTCTCGAAGGGAGGCAAAAGAATCTAACACTGATCAAATTGGCTTGTGAACAATTAATCTTCCTCGCCATCATTCATACCAGGTGCGGTGAACAACCTTCATTCTGACATTTGCCTTAATAAGCTGCTTAGTAACCTTAACCTGATAACTCACACAAACAAAAACAACTTGCCTAAAGTTTAATATTTCGAGCAGAACAGTAAAGAAGATGATATCTATTGATGCTAAAATTTGACCTGTGTTACCCTGATGTCAAAAATCATAGCATCTCATGTGGGCAAAATCTTCGCAACACGAGATGCTTGCAAAATTGGAGCAGCATCTTATCACCTGTAATTTAATTGAGACAATAACTTTCCCCAACCATTTCAATGCATTATTGGCAACTAAATTCAGAGGGTGCTAATTAAATACCCTTTTAACAATATCTTCTAATTCTTCTTATTAAATTCCCTTTTAACAATATCTTCTAATTCTTCTTCAATCTAACAATTATTTGGAAAATCTAAATGACAATCATGCATCGATGGCATGAAAATTTGGCTACAAAGTAGCCTGGAAAAGGCTGCTCTCTGAATGAGAGCATGAATTCGAACAAATATGATGAATGAATAAATAAAGGCATAATACCACAAGAAGTAAAACTGTTCCCCAGATTTCTGTTTCTGTTTGTGCTAAAACCAATGGAAACCGATGGAAATGAATTTCTACGAATTAGACATATCAGCCAAAACAGGTACTCTGTACAAGCAAAGTAAAAGAGGGGTTACAAAAAATTTTAATATTGATATGATAATCAAAATTATAATGAAAATTTCAGTTACCATATAATTAATAGATAACTCTGTACACAATGATTTATTGCATATTAAGATTGTATACCTGAATTTAATTGCTATACAAAATATGGTAGTAGCATTAGGAGACCGCACCAAACGTACCGAATTGAATGTGCCTTTTCATAGCCATTGTACAAGCTTTGAAGCTTTACCACAAATGCTTTCTCAAACCCGTGATCATGATGCACCCGAGAGATGCAAGATATGAAATTGTTACTACAGCAGGCATTGAAACATTTGTTAAAACAAATGTTTATACAGGATAAATGATTCCAAGAATGAAACAAGATAGCAATGATGATCCCAGCACCTTAACATCACGCAATAATAATCATCATGTCTTTCAGGCAGCTATCCATCCGCAATTGAAACAGAGCAGACCCGGCCATCACTTCCTTCTTCAAAGTCCAGCAACCAAACGTTGCACAATAACCACAGTGATAATCCTTGGTTACCCCAATGTTCTCCATAGAGTCTTCAAAGTCAATCTAAAAATGAAATGCAGGTGGAAATCAAAATTCTATTAACTAAATAAAATATAAAGTGCAATGCTTGTGCTTGAGCTTGCTTTAACGTCATCATAATAGCCAATTTTGATACACCTTTACTTCTCTGTGGTTCAATCATTTACTTCCCTGTTCTTGTTTATTCACAACAAGATATCAATAGAACAAGATGGAAATGAAATTCTATAAAATAAAGCAAGTGAATTAGCAGCAGAACATTTAGCAATCCTTTGGCTGCACTCGTCATTTTGACCAAGAAGTATTCAACGTGAACCTAAAAATAAATAAAAATGCAATGCAGGTGGAAATGAAAATTCTAAAAATAAAATAAAATAAAATGCAATGCTTGAGCTTGAACTTGCTTTAGCATCATCATAATAGTACATTTTGATATATCTTTACTTCTCTGTTCTTGTTTATTCACAACAAGATATCAATAGAAGAAGATGGAAATGAAATTCTATAAAATAAAGCAAGTGAATTACCAGCAGAACATTTTAGCAATCCTTTGGCTAAACTTTTCATTTTCTTAGCATACTCTCCTGCCTGCATCATTAAAACCAAATTAGATTGGATCTGTGAATTGCTAGTGTGGTTCTGACATTTCCTCGAATCCCTGGTGAACATAATTAAACAAGTATGAAATAAAACAAAGTGAGCTAATGTACTACAAAAAACAATTACACAATTACTTTAAAGAATTAATGTCACTTATATTATATATAAAAAAATACGATTATCATTATATAAGATAAAATTGATAATTTAGTTTTCAACATTACTGCAAACGTATCACAGATTTGATAGCTAGGAAGTTTAAATTTTAAATAACTGAAATTAAAAATTATCCTCATTAACTTTTGACTTTATGAATTATTGATTAACTCTAACCGTACATATATATACCATGATTGATTCTATAATTTTTTATAACAGCATCATAGAGTGAGCCATTAAATTAATGGTTGAAGTAAACAAAATTCAATATGCAAATCAAAATATTAGAAAAATATTATATATTCCTGTCAGACATTGGCAATATATACAATTTTAATTTAAAATATAATTATTTTTATTAATTTCATTGCAAGCAACAACGAAGTAAATCAGAGGAGGAGGAGAAATTACCACGCCAACCACTTGATGTGGGGAATGTGAGAAATCTTATGCCAGTCTTCTCCTTTCCCCTCTCTATAACTGTTTTCCAGAAGAGGACATCTGTCAATACGCAATTCCTGTAGCGTCGTCGTCCGAAGAAGGTAATCCGGCAGCACCTTTAATTTGGGGCACTACCGAATTCGCACCTTTAATTACTGCAAACGTATTACAGATTTTGTCTCTCAGGAAGTTACACATAACAAATTTTCGTTCATTAAAAAATAAATTACATTGCACGAAATTTTACAAAAGAGCACATATTTTTTAAAAGTAAATAAATATAGAAATTTTACAAAAGACTACACTTGTATTTTTTTATTATTTAATCTTTAGAAAACAAGTTTAACGGATTTTGATAACTAGGAAGTTTTACATATTTATACCAAGATTGATTCTATATAGAATTTTAATTCAAAATATAATTATTTTCATTAATTTCATTACAAGCAATAACCAAGTAAATCAGAGGGGGAGGAGAAATCACCAGTCATTTATGTCGGGAATGTGAGATATCTTATGCCAGTCTTCTCCTTTCCCCTCTCTATAAGGGTTTTCCAGAAGAGGACATCCCTCAATAGTCAATATCTCCAGTGTCAATTGAAGAAGGTAATCCGGCAGCACCTTTAATTTGGGGCAATCCCAAATCGTCAAGGAAGAAAAACTTGGTATGTCTGTTGTCCTGCGATCTTCTAGAATGGGCAGTTCTTCTAGAAGATCACAAGAAATAATACCCAATTTCTGCAGTGCCGTCGTTTGAAAAAGGTAATCCGGCAGAACCTTTAATTTGGGGCAAGACTCAATCAACAAGAGAGAAAGACGGGGCATGATGGAGCTGTTTTCCGTCCTCGTAATCCTGTAATTCCACTCTTCCAGTTCTTCCATTCCGTCAATTATGAGTGATTTCAATATGGGGAAGGCAATAACTGATGATGACGATGAAGATGAAGATGAAGATGGATCGTCCTCACTGCTTTCTTCTATTCCCAAAAACTCATTACCCACTCTTTTTACACTTTTCAAGACGCGTATTTCGAGTTTTTCCAGAGGCAATTTTCCCAAAGGAGGCAAATGCTCACAGT
This sequence comes from Citrus glauca, assembly GCA_029633175.1. Lineage (NCBI taxonomy): Eukaryota > Viridiplantae > Streptophyta > Magnoliopsida > Sapindales > Rutaceae > Citrus > Citrus glauca. The sequence goes on from JAQOOD010000005.1 coordinate 12,614,329, forward strand.
TAACGCACCAGGAAAGTGTTAAATTCCTTAGATTGGTTAGTGAAGTAAACCATTTGGGAAAAATGTTGCCTCCGTAGGATTCAATCTCTAATTTCTCTAAATTCACAGGCAGTTGTAAGGCTTCAAGAAGTTGTTTATCTTTCTCATTCTTCCTCCTCCCTTCTTCGCCTTCCTCATCTACATGCGATACATTGCTCAGCCCCTTCTACAACTTCACCTCCTTCTTCTTCTTCTTCACTTTCCCCATCTACGACTCTACCAAACTCAAGATGCAAACGAAGGAGGTTTTTCTTATTGTAAAGTTGTGACCTCTCAGCCTCATCTACATGCGATACATTACTCAGCCCTTCTATTCTACATTCACGAAGGAGTTGAAGATTTTTCAGAGATTCAAGCCTACACGTATTGTTACCATCAACACCTCCACCCACAACAAACTTTTTTAATGTTCGAAGACTGGTTAATTTGGAAATCCCTACTGGCATGTACTTCAGCGAAGGAGTTCTATCATTCAGTAAACTCCTCATGTTCATTAACTTCCCAATCCCCGCAGGCAATTCCCTAAGATTTTGGCACAAACTAATATCTAGCTTTTGTAAATTATATAATTCACACAAAGTCTCAGGTAGTCTCTCTATGCCTAATTTAGACAAATTAATATATTTTAAATGTATCAATTTTCCAACATTTTCTGGAATTTCAATAATGAAATTTAGGTAGAGCGATTGTCTTATAACTAATGCCCTTAAACACGACAATTTACTAAATAACTCCAGAAGGACGCTACTATTAAGAGACGGATTGAAAGAACTTGTATCATTAATTAGGATGGTACGCAATCTATTAAGTCCGTGAATGGATATAGGAAATGAAGCGCCTTCTTCAAACTTTAACCCTAAGTGGCGGACTTTGTCACCAAAAGAGTTTATGGCTGATTCTTTGGTACCATTAATTTCTAGCCACATACATTCTTTTCTACTTACAAATTGGGCAAAATCATGTACTATGTCATGCATCTTACACCTCAGAATATCATCATCGTCATCATCTTTTTTAAACTCTTGAAAGAAAGAGCGTGCTACTAAAATGTTGAAATACTCTTCCCCAATCATCTCCATCTCTTCCTCTTCTTTTGCATTAAGGTAACCTTGAGCCATCCATAGTGAAAGTAGTTCCTCTTTATTCATATTGTAGTCTTTTGGAAAGACAGTACAATATGAGAAAACACCGTTTTACCATAGAATTGGAGGGCAAATCGTTATAACTCAACAACAAAGGAGCCAAAATACCTTGCTCAATCTTTTCTACTTTCCACATTTCACTATCTAAAATTCTTTGCCACTCATTTACTTTAATTTTAGAGCGCAAGAGATTCCCTATTACCTTTGCAGCAAGAGGCAAGCCTTTGCACTTACATGCAATTTTTCGTCCGATTGGTTCTAATTTTTCACTATCCTCAAAGGACCTACCTAGAAATGCTACCTGCTTAAACAATGACCAACATTCCCCTTCACCCAACTCCTTGACAGAGATAATATCTATTGATCCCAACTCTTGTGCAACTGACCTATCCCGTGTGGTAATTAGAATTTTACTTTCATGGTGGCCATTCTTTAGACAAGCAAAGAATGGGTCCCATTTTTTGAAACCTCCATCCCACACATCATCTAAAACAAGAAAAAATTTCTTCCCCATAATATTTTCCTTAATCTTTTTCGTAAGAGAATGGAATTCACTTAAACCAGAAGCTGACTCGCCTAGACCTTCAATGATTGCTTTGGCAACCCTAGTCTCCTCAAAAGTATTTGATACACACACCCATATAACTTTTTCAAAATTTCTTTTAACCTTATCATTATTATAGGCCAGTTGTGCAAGAGTGGTTTTACCTATACCCCCTAACCCAACTAGTGAGATGACATGAAGGCCTTTTTGTTGTTCACTACTTTCACACAAGTTGCTTAAGAGCTCATTTTTCTCATCATCTCTACCGCAAACCACTCCCTCATCAATCCAGCCGGTGGTTCGCTCTCCCTCTGGTTTCTTAACATTGTTGCTCACATTCTCAACAAATTTTAACTTATCTTTCTGGGAGGCAATATCATCTAGCTTTCCATTGATTTCCCTAATCTTGTTGGCAATGTCATGACGAAGACTAAGTTGTTTGAAACTACCAAAGCAGTTTGATACAGCACAAAAGAAGGAGCGTACCTTCTTCTTATGAGGAGCAAGAGCAAGAGCATTGTCATCATCAACGCCCTCAATCTGCAATTTGAGCCTTCTAGTGGTCCACTCCTCCAACACGTCTTCCATGTCGTAGGATACGTCTCTGAGCTCATCCAGCCAAACAGTAACAGCTTTGTCCTGCTTCATTTGCCTCTGCTCTGCATCTTCCAGCACAGCTTGAATGGCTTCAAGATTGCTGGTGAGCTTTTCCACTTCTTCGTCGACACCAGTCACAAGCCTCACCTTCTGTTTCACTTCGTCAGCCGTAACAGAGATCAGCTGGTCCAGGAGAAAGGATACCATCGCATCAGCCATTCTGATATTAGATCAAATGGTAAATGCAGCAATTGCTTTTCTTGATAAAATGCTCAGAGGAAAGTTGGTTTTATGTATTCTGTGAGAATGTTGATTCAAGCATGTTTGCATTCTTCTTATACCATATGAGATATTTAATTTTTACCCGTGAGTCAATGTCAGTGTGAGCGTTCTTTTGTGCTGCAAAATTAAAGGAGTGCCCACAGGAGTTACCGTCTGGGGCTAGCTTTCTGCTCAACCACGTCAATAATTGTACAGCATCTGCCCTGCTTGTCCGATTCATAATAATTATTCAAACTACTGAGCATCTGCTCCACCACCTCAATAATTGTACAGCATCTGCCCTATTTTTTCCGATTCATAATTATTATTCAGACCACTGAGCATCTGCTCCACCACCTCAATAATTATGCAGACTACTTACTCAGCATCAGCACTTGTAAAATTTCTTACATTATAAGTAACAAAATATTTGTAAAATTTGTACAGCATCTGCCCTGTTTTTATGATTCATAATAATTATTCAGACTACTCAGCATCAGCACTTGTAAAATTTCTTATATTATAAGTAACAAAATATTTGTAAACTACGACAAAAAGGTTGGAGCAATCTAATTTGATCTACAATAATCTTAGTGTTGGAACAATTTCAAAATAAATGATGTTTTATTATAAAGACATGTCTAATTAATTTTGCCATAGAAGAGGTATCTTTTGATATTTAATAAATATCATACCATGGTCTATGACTTACCCACATTACACAGAAACCATGTGAAAGATTATTAAGGAATAAAGCTTTCAACAACGATTTATAAAATTGCTTTTGATAAAATTGTTCTGATGAAATGAAATTATGTGAAATTACTAAGAATTTAATTAGCCTCTCACAAAGGTTTATTCATTGCTTGACTTCTAAAGTTTAAAATTCGAATGTCAAAATAGATAAAAAGTTAAAAAATTATTTTGAGTTTTATCCACCCGTTTACCATTTTAATATATAAAAGTCTGCTATTGCTTTAAAGTGTCATTTTTTTTTTTATTTTAAACAAGTCCTCAGCCAAAGATTAAATTGTCATACGTTGGCAAGATATTCAGCACAACAGTTGAGCGGAAAATACAATGAAAAACATAGTTCGCAATTTTTAGTAGCGAAACCAATATTTTGTTCCATATGGGGTAAATCTTCAGAAGGCCCCAACTTCAAACATAAAACGATGTTTGATGACTTGCTCATACAAAAGACACTGCCGCAAGCACTTTTTTAACAGGTGCTTGTTGCGGTTTTAATGCAGAAAGAAAAAGAGGGGGGGGGGGAATTCTGCAAGATATCACTTGTAATACGGCATGTTTGCGGAAGATATTACATATTATAATCGAAACTAATTAAACATGCACGCCTAGAAAATCTGAAACTGAATTTCTCAAACATAATCGCAGCAATTGCTTGTGGTGGAAACTTTACTGCAAAGACTTTCTCAAACCCTTGAAGATCACACTCTACCTGATAACAAAGAAAATGAGTCAACATACGAAGATGATCTTACTAACAAGTGAGAGCTTACACATATTGGAAGGATAATGATTACTCATAACCCAAATCCCCAATACTCCCTAATATCTCACTCAAGTGAGTTCAAGCTCCCAGAATTCACTACCGTGAAACTCTCAACCAAATTCTTTTCAAAGATTCTCTACTCAAATTTGATGATGTTGTCCCTCGAAAGAAGGCAAAAAATCTAACACTGGTCAAATTGGCTTGTGAACAATTAATCTTCCTGGCCATCATGTATATCAGGTGTGGTGAACAGTCTTCATTCTGACATTTGCCTTAATAAGCGGCTTAGTATCCTTAACCTGATAACTTACACAAACAAAAACAACTTGCTTAAAGTTTAATATTTAGAGGCAGAACAGTAAAGAAGATGATATATATTGATACTAAAATTTGACCTGTGTTATCCTGATGTCAAGAATCACAGCATCTCATGCGGGCAGAATCTTTGCAGTACAAGATGCTTGCAAAATTGAAGCAGCATCTTATGTCCTGTAATTTAATTGTTATTCTTACTTATTTTTGTAATATATATCGATGAAACTATATAGAGTAGTTTCGCCTAATTGTATAAATTCATTATGAATATCATCACAAATTTGTATTTTGGTCGGGACCATGCGAGTGAAATTTTTGATAAAATCATCTCCTGACAATTTATTTATTATATTAATAATTAATTTTGAAAAAGTATTAACAAACAAAATCCATTCCTTTTATTATCAGGTAGGCCAAAGCCATTTGGAAATTTGAAAAAGTATGTGATTCCCTTTTAGTCACGACGAAAAGAGAAATGGAAAATATAACATTCTCAAATTAATTCGTAGTTTTCGGGGCCCATGTCCGTGGAAAAGAGAAAAAGTAAAACAAAAGTTGGAAAAATCATGCAGTCGTTGGGAATTTCGAAATTTGAGAATTTTGGTTGTAGCTACAGGCTGCAGCGATTTTGATTCATAATTGAAGTTACTGTTGCAAGTAAAAACTAAAAAAAAATTAACAAACAAAATAAAAATCAAAGACTTAGGCCCATGTTTCAAAATTTTAATGAAAGGCTATTTGTCATTTTGTCATAATGGACAAATAATTAACAAAATAAAAAAAATCGAGTTTACTTGATTTTATTTTACAAAATATAAATTAAATTTCTATTATATGCATAAAATTTATACATCAAGTGCTTAAGGGTCAAATCAGCCTTTTTATACCTAATTTTTAATATTCTACATCGAAACCTCCAAAATTTTCAAAGTTTGTAGGGTCACAATCCCCTATAGGAGTGGGTAAATTTGTGTTCAGATCAACTTGTTTGGGTTTCGCGTTGATTAGGCTAGAATATTCAGATTAGATTGGATCAAATCAAAAAGTATGAGAGAAATTAATTAAGCTTCTTCCAAGAAAAATACATTTAGATGATTGATATATAACCATTAAATAATAAATATATTAGACTTACTTTTATTTTTGAGCTCTAAAAGTATGAGAGAAATTAATACTTTCTGAATTTATTTTTTGTACCGTAAAGAATCAAATTACTTACAAAATTATTTTTAACTTTCATGATGCAAACAAACAAATCATCTTTAATTTCTATAGAAAGCAGTATTCTAGGTAGAAATGATTTCTCTAGCAGAATATGATGTATTTGGGACTTCCAACTCTATTAGCTAGGTTAATAACATATTAATTGTCACATCATTGATTTTAGATTATAAATTTTAGGGAGATTGTCACTTTCCCCCTACAGTAATTAACATATATCATATTCCCCTTACTATTTTTATAATAGTCAAAAACCCCCTTGATAGCTTAAGTTTACAATATTACCCTTATTTTCAACTAATCTTTTATTTATATTTATTATAAATTAAATAAATCTCATGAATAGAAACTAAATAAAAAATTAAGCATTAAAAATAAGAAAATATATTTTGATATGAGCAAAAAAATTAATAATAAAATTTTTTCTTGTGCTTATTTATTTATTTTGTGAAAATTTTCTTATAATAAAAATATAAGAAAATTATTATAAAATGATAAAAAAATTATGAAAACTTGAATGACAAATAAAAATTTATTATAAGATAAATAATAAAATATTTTACCTATACTTTTTACATTTAATTTTAAAATATTACAAAATATTTATTATAAGAAAATATTCACAAAATAAATAATTATAAGAAAAAATATGTTATTAATTTTTTTACTCACATCAAAACATTTATTTCTTATTTTTAATACTTAATTTTTTTATTTAGTTTCTATTAATGTAATTTATTTAATTTATAATAAATGTAAATAAAAGATTAGTTGAAAATAACTTTGTACATTTTATTGATATGTTTCTCTTGAGAGATAAGAATCATTATGTGGCAAAATTTTGTTAAAGCTGGGATTATTTATGTTCTAATACTTTGAACATTGATTTTTAATCTACTCTTTAGAAGACCAAAATAATCCTTACCTAAACATCTTTCATAAAAGTTTTTTGCTGGGGCTGCTAAAATTCGTAATCTAATTCTAGTTGATGTGGCTTATTTACTTCTATGCTCTTGTAATGAAAATTAACAAAAAGGGCCAAAAGGGAGGCATTAATCACAGCATTGAAGCACCAACCCCAAATCCCAGGGAAACCAAATCCCGTGAAATGATAATTCAGCATCAGAACCAAAACAGCAAAACTAAACACAAACTAAACAATCTGACAATCAGTGACCAATCTGCCGCAACCCCAGAACACACAATAGATAGCACCCGTACATGATCACATGCACACTTGCATAACAAGCGCAATAGGAAGCAAAGACCGCTTCGTCTGTAACCAAATGTAGCACATTACAACGACGGTTGCATGGTGGTAGACGTGGAGGAACGTGAGCCGTTGGATGGAATTTGACAAAATGATCAAAATGGTATCTGGGAATTCGAGTATTTTTTAGAGTTAAAAATGTAAGCGTAGAAGCAGAGGGGGCCGGAGGGAGAGATGGTAGGGGGGAAACAGGGGAAGTAGTGGAGATGAGGTTACGGATGGCTGTGATGGATCTGAGAATGTGGGGTCCAATGAGAGGTGATGATGATGTTGATGTTGATGTTGATGTTGATGTTGATGTATGGCAGAGGATGGATGTGAGGGAGAGGTTGGTAACGATGGAGATAATGAGGATGTGTGAGAAGGAAGCTAGGGTTTGGTTTTGAGTCCATGTGAAGTTGAGGACTTGTGGGTGGCTTACAAGCAACACTGGAGTGTTGAGCTGATTGAATTTGAAGCCATGGCTGGTTGTTGGGGAAGAAAGATTTGGCAGAGATTATGCTCAGAGGAAGGGGGAGTTTAGAAAGTTTGGGATCATGAGAAGGGTGTTTTAGGCATATATTTTTGTCTTAGCTTAAATTTTTGTTAAGAAAATAATAAACTCTTTTCTCGTATCAATTTAAAACTCCGAATATCTTTCCAATTCTTCTTCTATTTTTGGATTTTGGATCATAATTTTTCAATTCAATAACGGCCTCTTTAATTATAAAATATGTATTACTGTCTAGGCCTTTGTTTCAACTTTCAACGGCATCTTTGGACGTGGGTTTCTTTTATTTATTTATTTTGGTTATTTCTTCTCAAAGAAGGAGCATGGAATTGGGACCAATTTTTTTGACAAAAATTTCGGTATAAAATATACAATTAAAGTCGAGTAAGATTAAGTGAAGTTAAGTAACATCTTGTATGGTCAAGTACATCAAGTAAGGATTTGTATAATCGAGCTAGAAAGTACAAATAAAATTAGATAAGAGTGTCGTAGAGCATAGTTATAAGTTACAGTATCAAAATATTTAATATTGTGACTTAACAATTAAACCAGGAGTATAAAAGAATCAATAATATATTTATTAATTTTATCAAAATTATTATTTAAAAATCATATATACGACACACGATCAACATTTAAATTATCGTTTTAGTTCTTTTTTCACAATAACTATAACTACAATACAGTAATACTAAGGGCGTGTTTGGAATTGAAATTGTACAGCTGTAACTTAAAAGCTAAAGTACTAAAATATTTGGTAAATAATAATTGCTACAACATCTCAATTCCAAACAGGGCCTAAATAAGAAGTCAAGTATGATCAAGTAATTACAAGTTATGGTTTTTTGGTGTTACATGATACTTTTTTTTTTTTTTTGAATCGAAAGTAATCCTTTCATTTCTTAAGAAACAACACTGGTTAATACATTCTGCACGTCAGCTGGGATTGTGCCAACCCAGACATTAGTGGAACAATTCTGTATAGCTAGCTTTGCTAAAGCATGGGCATAAGTATTACAGATTCTAGGGATAAAAGAAAATGTAACCTGCTGGAAATCCTTGCAGATGCTAAGAATCTCGGATAAGATCCAGTGAATTTCTGTCCTACTGCCCGTTGTGTTGTTTAGGAGGTCTACCACTTCTTTACAATCAGATTCGACTAGTAATTGATCGGAGCAAACATGTTTTGCAACAGTCAAACCCCATAGGATTGCTTCAGCTTCTGCCGCACTGACCCCCTCTCGCAACTGGACTTGCTTGGTGCCTGCTGCGAGAATACTTCCTTCTGCATCACGGATCACAGCTCTCAGCCCTGATTTCTGGTGAATGCTATTCACTGCTGCATCAGTATTAAGCTTCACGACATGTTGGGGAGGTGGCTGCCAACACTGCTGGGCTGCTTTTCCAACTTGAGCTACAATTCCAGCGCCTGACTTACTCACCCTGTGGAAAGCTTGTAGGGCTGATTCGGCTCTAGCTGCTGCAATGCGGGAATCAGAGGATTTGCCTTCAAAAATAAACTGATTCCTCACTGACCAGATTACCCAACAGTAGACTACCATCATCTCTGTTTCCTCTCTGGAAACTCTGGAGGACAGCTCTTGGAGAGTGAGGAAAAACTCTTGGTTGTGAGCCTGGGAGGGTTGAATTGCTGACGGAGCTAACTTCCAAATCTTCCGAGAGGCTTTGCAGTCGAGCAGAGCATGGCTGACAGTCTCTACGTCTAGCTTGCACCTTTGACAGATTGGTTCGTGCAAACTCTTTCTCTTCCACAGATTGTCGGCCGTCGGGAGAATGTTTTTCAGAGCTCGCCACAGAAAGATTTTTACTTTTGCAGGTAAGTCAAACATCCATGGAATTTTCCATTGCCTCGAGCTGCTGGCCGAGCTTTCAGGTTCGTGAGGAGCATTCAGATTACAAGCAATTTGATACCCACTCTTCACGGAGTACTACCCCCTTTTGTCAAAATGCCATAGCACCTCATCAGCTTCTTTCGTACGTGGCAGCCGAATTTTTGAAATAGCTTCAGAGTCTTCTTTCATAAAGTGCTGCTCTAGCAAATCCATGCGCCACCGATTGTCCTCGTCAATCAGTGCAGCCACCGTAGTCTCTATAGGAAGGGTTCGTGGAGACATGGGCTGGAAGGTGACTGGTCTTGGGATCCAGTGATCTTTATAAATTAACGTCTGCTGCCCATCTCCAATTCGCCATCTTGCACCCTTATGAAGAACAGCCCTTCCCCACAAAATGCTACGCCAGATAAACGAGGGGTTTGAGCCCACTGATGCATTCCAGAATCCCATCCCTCCTCTGATTTTTGCTTTGCTCAGGCTGTCCCAACGAACCCAGTGAATTCCATGACTGTCCTTTGTGGTGCCCCACCAGAATCTGGCTATCTCCTTTTGGATGTCGTCGCAGACACCTTTAGGAAGCTTGAACACACTCATAGCGTATGCCGGCACCGCCTGGGCTACTGCTTTGATAAGAATTTCTTTCCCGCCGCTTGAAAATAGCTTGTGATTCCAACTAGAGACTTTGCTGGCCACTTTAAGCTTCACCTCTTTAAAAAAAGTTGTCTTGTTCTTGCCTAACATGGGAGGTAAGCCTAGGTACTTCTCATATTTGGGCACCACCTTCAGCTGAAAAATACTTCGAATGGCTGATACTCGATCACTTGGAACCTTGCTGCTGAAGAGCATAGTAGATTTGTCGAAATTGAAGATCTTCCCCGAAGCCTTCGCATAACAATCAAAAATGCTTTTGAGGTACTTGCACTCAGCTATAGAGGTGGTGCTAAAGATGAGGCTGTCATCGGCAAAGAGCAAGTGAGAGATTGTGAGATCTGAAGCAAATTTCAGGCCTCTGATCTTCTGCTCGCTTTCAGCTTGATGCAGCAGATGGGAGAAGGCTTCGGCACACAAGATAAAGAGGTACGGAGAAAGAGGGCAGCCCTGGCGAAGGCCCATTTCCGGCTTTATTAAGCCCACTGGAGTCCCATTAATAAGCACTGAAAAAGAAGCAGAGGTAATGCAGCGCATGATCAAACTAATCCATTTGGCTGAAAAACCCAAGATGGACATGGTTTGTTCCAGGAAATTCCATTCAACTCGATCGTAAGCTTTGCTTATGTCGAGTTTTAAAGCCACCAAACCATTCCTACGACCCTTACTATGCCTAATTTTATGGAGGCATTCATAGCCAATAATGGCATTATCCGTAATGAGCCTATTGGGGATGAATGCACTCTGATTAGGAGAAATAATCTGGTTCAGTATCGGTTTAAGCCTGTTTGCTATGGCCTTGGCAATAATTCTATACACCACATTACAAAGACTAATGGGTCTAAAATCCATAACTTTCCTAGGCTTCTCAATCTTAGGAATAAGGGCAATAAAAGTGTGATTGAGAGAACTTAAGGTACCTTGCTCATTGAGAATATACAGACAAGTGTGTGTCAGATCTTTGCCCACTATTTGCCAGTGCTGCTGAAAGAAGGCAGCCGGCAAGCCATCGGGTCCCGGAGCCTTCGTCGGGCACATGTCAGCTAGAGCTCGTGAGACTTCCTCCGGAGTGAATAGCTCCTCTAACCGGTGATTCATTTCTTGGGAGACTTTCGGTTGCAAACCCCGGAGAGCTTCTGCTAACTGGAACTGACTGGGGTTGGAGGAAGTAAATAGCTGCTGGAAGTACCCACAGAAAGTCGCTGCAATGCCATCAGGGTCCTCCACCCATGTCCCCTGATCAGCTTCAACCCCCCAAATCTTGTTCTTTCTTCTCCGGGCCGAAGCTTTAGCGTGGAAGAACTTGGTATTCTTGTCCCCCGCTTGTAGCCAATCCGCACGCGAACACTGCTTCCAATAGACCTCCTCATCCACTTGCATATTACTAATATGGGTTTCAAGCTTCCGGATGTCTTCCCCATTGATCGCCTGCAGGGGCTTCTGCTTGGCCTGTTTCAGCCGTTCTATTAGCTCGTTTTGCTTCGTTTTCCTGCCGCCGAATTCCTCTTTACTCCAGATTTTGAGTTGAGCTAACGAGCTGGTAGCAGCCTGTTGAAAGCACTGCACAGGGGTGTCCCAACTTCTACCACCATAGCAAGCCCACTCTCACCGCACTATGTTGCCACAAGCTTCGTACGCGCTCCACGCAGCTTCATAATGGTCCCGGTGGAGAGATTTGTGCTTGTAGTAAGACGTTGTACTGTAGGACTGAACATCAAACAAAATTGGGCAGTGATCTGATACCCAGTTCCCTAAACTGATAGCTGGAGAGAGCTGAAAAGTGTCACCCCAGTCCTTGCTACAAAAAACTCGATCGAGACGTTCCTCGATAAAATTAGCCCCATATCTCCTGTTGGACCAAGTAAACTTTTGCCCCTTAAAACCCATATCCCGCAAGTGACATGCTCGGATAGCTTATCTAAATTCTAACATCATGTGGTTACTACGGCTAATTCCCCCCACTTTCTCATGGGGCCAAAGAATTTCATTGAAATCACCTAGGCAACACCAGGAATAGGAGTAAAAAGTGGCTAACCTTTTCAGCAAGGTCCAGGTGTGGTGCTTTTGACTTGCCTCCACATGGCCGTAAATCCCAGTACAGCGCCATTTCTTGCCACTCGGATTGTGCACAATGGCGTCAATATGGTGGGAACTATAGGATTGAACTGTAACTGCAACTTCCGAGCTCCAAAATAAGACCAGACCTCACCCCATCCCATTTCTATCAACTACGAACCGATTTTCGAAATTAAAACTCCCACAAATCGCGTCAACCTGCCTAGCCGTCATCTTTGTTTCACAGCAAAAGAAAATGTGCGGCTGGTGCAGGTGGAGGACTTTCTTTACTGCTAGACGCGTCCGAGGCGTCCCCAGACCTCGGACATTCTAGCTGAGGACTTTCATGGCCCCTGGCGGGGCTGGCTACCAGCTCCCGCCAATGATAATTCTGCGTCTGCATCTCCTGCTGCCCGGGCAAGTGGGTGCGCATCACCAAGCCTCAGCTGGTTATAGGGTGTAGATGAACTGGTGGGGTTATGGGTACTGGTGTGGTGGGAGGGACGAAGCAGTTTTTGTTTCTTGTGTTCGCAGTGGGGCCTTGAAATGTCGGAGCCTGACCTTTTTGAAGGTTTTAAGTCACGGCGCCCTCCGCTCTCGGGTTTTTTACTTCTTGCTCGGAGCTTCCATCGTTTCGATGTGGGCTGTGGCTGTAGCTATAATAGTTGCAGCCCATGGGCCGTGGCCTCCTGACCCACTGTGCCAAATTCGTTATTTGAAATTGTTCTCTGAGCCTGTACAGATGCAGTTTCCCCCCGCGTGGAATTTCCCGCTCGTTTAGTTTTGTTGCTTGTGCATCCGGCTTTAGCAGGTGACCTACCCTGCGTGGGAGTGGTTTCTGCATTGCTACTCTGCCCACGTGATTGTACACGTTCCATCACCTCAACTCGCTGCTGGGATGGACTGTCCTTGGTTGCTTGTTCTTGGTTCGTGCTCAACAGACCATCTCTATCCCTCCCTTCAGTGCCCCTGATGTTTGTGGGTGACCCGTGTGCACAGCTTGGATCGTAAGGAAACTGACCAGGCGCTTGGGTCGCCCCGGGTTGCGTCTGGGCATGATCCCCATGTCTTCTCTCCCTCCCTTTGTGTAACCTCATCCTCTCGGCTAGGGAAAGGGCTCTCATCCAATTACCAAACGGAAACTCCTCTTTTGGCTGGCCTTCATACTTGACACATTCTCGAAATTGATGACCAATATGGCCGCAACAGAAGCAGAAGTCTGGGAGCTTTTCATATAATACAGGCATTGGAATTTTCTCCCCCTCTTGTTGCAAATACACGACCTTTTTCAATGGTTGAGTGAGGTTAACAGAGATGCGGACCCTAGCAAATTGGCGTATGCATTCTCCTGCTTCATCTGTATCAATGTCTTCGACGACGCCTATCCTTTCCCCCAGCATTGTAATGGTGTCTCTGACCACACACAAGAGTGGGATGTTGTGGATTTGGACCCAGAAGGAGGTGTGCGTGAATGATTGTCGTTGGATAGCTCCTATACCACTTGGTTCGGCCAATACCAGCAAAGCCCGGTCAAAGTGCCAAGGACCTCCCTTGAGGATTCGACGCCTTTCTACTTCATTGGAAAATTTGAATAGAAACACATTGTCCCCCATACTCTCGATTTTAATCTCTCTGGCTGTTCGCCATGCCTGGCTCATTGCGGTTTTCAATCCTTCCCGGTTCACTCCTCTGGTTAGCATAATCTTGCCAAGCAGACAGTGGGCGGCGATTTTTTCCCCTTGAGCTCGCATTCCTTCCTTTAGCTTAACTGTGTCCTCCTCTTCTTCTTTTAAGACAATAGCTTGGCACTTACGGATTAGTTCCTCTGTATCCATGGCTGAGGAATGTTGACTAATGGTTATGGAAACCACTAGAGATGAATCCCGAGTGGGGGGAAGACAACACCCAACGAGTGGGTGACCAACAGAGAAGCCATACGGGCTTCAGAACACTTTCATTCTGATACTTTTTTCAGAGAAAAAAGTACTGTAGAAGAAAGACTTTTTGGTCCCTCTTTAATCTTTACCTCCCCGATTTGAATGTGTTACATGATACTTCAAATTGAAATTTGCGATCAAAAGTGTCATCACAAAATCACAAAGACACTGTTTGACAAATCTGCAGTAAATTTTGCAAAATTTAATTGGGTTATTGAGAGTGAATAAGATTCCAAAGCAACATGCAATTATTATTATTAAGAGAACAATTCGTCGCAAAAACAAAAATAACTTTTTTAACTTACTAGAATTTAACTAGAGAAAAATTGGAATATACCACGTTGTATCACATATGGTATTTAAAAATCAAGAAAAGAATCCCTCTATCAGTGAAGTAGTGAACTATACTTGGCAGGAAACAGGGTGATTACCACCTTCTCCTACTAGTTCTTGGATGTCTCAAAGGTTTGCTCATGACTTCCGCGTTGTATCTGTTCGGCAGGCAGCAAAATTGGGCAATTGGATAATTTTTACCCGTGAGTCAATGTCAATGTGAGCGTTCTTTTGTGCTGCAAAATTAAAGGAGTGCCCACAGGAGTTACCGTCTGGGGCTAGCTTTCTGCTCAACCACGTCAATAATTGTACAGCATCTGCCCTGTTTGTCCGATTCATAATAATTATTCAAACTACTGAGCATCTGCTCCACCACCTCAATAATTGTACAGCATCTGCCCTATTTTTCCGATTCATAATAATTATCCAAACTACTGAGCATCTGCTCCACCACCTCAATAATTGTACAGCATCTGCCCTATTTTTCCGAAAATAGTTGAGCGGAAATTACAAAGAAAAACATAGTTCGCAATTTTAGTAGCGAAACCAATATTTTTTTCCATATGGGGTAAATCTTCAGAAGGCCCAACTTCAAGCATAAAATGATGTTTGATGACTTGCTGATACAAAAGACATTGCCGCAAGCACTTTTTTACAGGAGCTAAAATCAAGCGAGTCACTTCCATTTGTTGCGGTTTTAATGCAGAAAGAAAAAGGGGGGGGGGGAGAATTCTGCAAGATATCACTTGTAATACGGCATGTTTGCGGAAGCAGAATTAAATAATTACAAAATTACATTCTTGATTGCACAGAAATGATATAATTTTACATTGTTCAGCTTTTGTTCTACGTCACAGTCAGAGACGTGAAGAGAATTTTTCTAAGAAATAAGAGTGTACTAATGTTGAAGAAAAACATTCACTAATCGCTGATATATGCTTAATTTCTCACCCACTAAGAACGTTCAATTCACTCAAATGAAACTTTCACAGGAAGGTCTCATTATTAAGGCTTTAGCTTCACTTCACATGCTCAGCAATTCAAATTTGAGGATGATATTTCTCAAAATGCAGGGCTCTATTTGGTTTGCCAACAATCTTCCCCACCACTATCATCCTTGCTATACTGGTTGCACTGAACAATCTTCATTCTGACATTTGCAGTATTAACCTGAGTGCACAAGAATCCGAAACAACTGTTAGAAATTTTAATCTTTATATACAGCCAAAATGGTGAATAAGATGATGTACTTGATAACAAAAACCTGATTTAATAAATAATTAAGCGGCCAATAACAAGCACAGAATTTCATCGTGTGGGGAATGCCTTGACAACAGAAGATGGTGCTTTGATTCAAGCAATGATAACTTTCCAATTTCATAAGGTAGCTTAATGCCCTTTTAAGAATATCCACACCAGCCTAACAATTATTCATGGAAATTCAAATTCAGAATCATGTTCGTGTGAGAGATGAAATGTAATGAGCGACTTGGACACTATATATGCATTTATCATCTTCAATTTGCTCATCTTTGTCTAGAGTATTGCTTCTGCGTTAACTTAATTAGCGTGCAAGCAACCTGAAAATGGTTTTAAATAAAGAGAGAGAGTCTGAATTCGAACGAATTAATCAAATATGATGACAGAAAATACAAAAGTAAAATAACCACAAGAAGTAGAAATATACTTCTGTTAGATTTAGAGCATAATTCTTCTGTCAAGTTCTTTTCCATTAGCCTTGTTTCTGTGAGTGCTCAAACACAATTCCTCAACGCTCAATTACTGTTCATGAACAATATTATATCTTAGTTCCTTTTTCAATTCACTAGCCTATAGTGTTGTGAATCCTAGATGCTTTGAGAATAGAAACATTAAAAAAAAAATTGTAAAGCTTTCTCACACGCCATCATTGTTCTTTGGGAAATACAAAAGTACCGTATGACAAATATGTAACATGTAATATTATGATATGTAATATGTAATAGGGACAATACGTAATAGGTTTTGAAATAAGTATTACAATTACTTTGTTCTTTCACAATTTAAATTTTTTGTGGATCAAAATATCTCAATAGTGCATCTAATTAGATAGAATCCGTACTCATCTTTTGCTCTTAGTTTTCAAAACTTATGAATTTGGAGTTGGAGGTAGTAGAAGTAAATGGCTAAATGTTGCCCACATCTTAGTACAAACGCAAAAGGGGCACTGACATTGAATTCATTTATTGATTGCATCAAATTTTTACATTATTGTTTTTCTTTTTTGACTGCCACACTCTATTATTGTCATTAAAATGTGTTGGTATTGATACAAGCAATAAAAATTAAAATAAGTTATTTATTTCAATTTTTAAAATTAGAATTGAAATAAATTGTATTCTGCTTGATATATTTACTTTATCTTTAAATCGAAATGGGCTATTGTAAGTTACTAAAATTCTCTTAGTTATAATAATAATAACAATAATTTTAATAATAATAATAATATTAGTGAAAATAAGAATAATGATGACAATAATAACAACAACAACAACAACAACGATTATAATAATAATAAAGGACCTATTTAAAAATATTACAGAAAATTTATAACAATAATTCTAATTCTAGATTCTCAATCTCACAATTAAATATACCATGCACAATTATTCTATCAGCAGAGCCATAAGTCGTATATGTAACTCACAAATTTTTTAATATTAAATTTGTGAGTCTTAGAATGGGACCATAGTGAGTCTCACTATATTTTTAAAAATTAAATTTAATGGATATGAAAATGGACCGACTTTTGTCTCATTTTAGAACCCACTCGTCTGTTACGAAGAACACCAATTAACCGGGCTGTGGCTGGTCGGCCGACTCACGCAAGTGGTTGTCGTAAACACTCACTTGAAAGAAAAACACACGCGGTTTCAACTAAGAAGTCAATGAAGCTGCTGCTACGAAATTGTTGGATGACAAAAAAAAGTGCTGCCATGAAACCTCCTAAAGCATCTATATATATTTTCATCCTGTGAATTCTTCTTCTTTTGATGAAGTTCGTAAAATGCCTGAAAGCAACACTATACAACTTTCGAATGGCGTTCAGGTATATATATATATATCATAATATTATATATTTGTCTAATCATGTTTCAGTAATAAATGTTTAATTAATTATTTCTCATATCTATGTTCATGCTGATTAGTGATTTGTCTTGGCCTTATTTTATTGTACCAGCAGAATGATGACATGGATACTCAGGAAAATCATAAAGATGGAAAAAGCCTGAAAAGTATTCCATCTAAAATTCGTTCAGCAGCAAACCCAATAGTCAGATCTTATACATCTCCGCTGCAGATTCAAGATTCTGCAACTGTTTCGAGCAGCCCACCCAATTCGCAATTGGTACTAGTTCTATCTTTCTCTTGATTACTTTTGTTTATTCAAATTTTTCATGAAGGGTAATGACATGTCAGGATGTGGCATAAGATTAATTTCAGATATTTAATAATTAATAAGACATTAATATTACATATTAATTAATACCGTATGACACATTCAACCAACTTTTCTGACTGCTGCAATGATTACATATCATAATAACACATTAACATATTACATATTACAACTTTTCTTAAAAGTTGGTTGAATGGTCTTTATGTACGAAAAATAACACATTAACATCATTGAGCAAATTACTCACCATACGATCGCATCAGCCATTCTGATATTAGATCAAATGGTAAATGCAGCAATTGCTTTTCTTGATAAAATGCTCACAGGAAAGTAGGTTTAACGTATTCTGTGAGAATGTTGATTCAAGTATGTTTGCATTCTTCTTATACCATATGAGATATTTAATTTTTACTCGTGAGTCAATGTCAATGTGAGCGTTCTTCTGTGCTGCAAAATTAAAGGAGTGCCCACAGGAGTTACCGTCTGGGGCTAGCTTTCTGCTCAACCACGTCAATAATTGTACAGCATCTGCCCTGTTTGTCCGATTCATAATAATTATTCAAACTACTGAGCATCTGCTCCACCACCTCAATAATTGTACAGCATCTGCCATATTTTTCCGATTCATAAAAATTATTCAAACTACTGAGCATCTGCTCCACCACCTCAATAATTGTACAGCATCTGCCCTATTTTTCCGATTCATAATTATTATTCAGACTACTGAGCAGCTGCTCCACCACCTCAATAATTATGCAGGCTACTCAGCATCAGCACTTGTAAAATTTCTTACATTATAAGCAACAAAATATTTGTAAAATTTGTACAGCATCTGCCCTGTTTTTATGATTCATAATAATTATTCAGACTACTCAGCATCAACACTTGTAAAATTTCTTATATTATAAGTAACAAAATATTTGTAAACTACGACAAAAAGGTTGGAGCAATCTACTGATGAACCTTCTGAAGTTATCTGTAATAGACTAATTTGATCTACAATAATCTTAGTGTTGGAACAATTTCAAAATAAATGATGTTTTATTATAAAGACATGTCTAATTAATTTTGCCATAGAAGAGGTATCTTTTGATATTTAATAAATATCATACCATGGTCTATGACTTACCCACATTACACAGAAACTATGTAAAAGATTATTAAGGAATAAAGCTTTCAACAACGATTTATAAAATTACTTTTGATAGAACTGTTCGGATGAAATGAAATTGTTTGGGGTATATTTCGACGAGACCAGACATGATGAACAGGCGCCTGGGAGCAGGAAGGGCTTCGGAAAAGACCAGCAGAGGAGAGCAGAACCTGGTAGCGGGGGAGCAGGAGCAGGAACACTCTGCTCCTGCTCAAGCACACTATCCGCGAGGCTAATTTGCTGGTGAAGGCAGTATGCCATTTCCTGCTAAAGCTCGCGTCGAGTAGACCCGGTCAACGACAGTTGGAATGACGTGTTCACCAACCCAAGACTCAAGGCACGAAAGCCTCGCAACCGCTCACAACTACAGTAGTGGGGGAATAATGGGCGCGAATGAAGGGGCAGTTTGAATCCTCGGGAGGCCTATGAAAAGGTAGCCGGCAAAGGTAAAAGGGCTAGATTTTTTGTTATTCTAAGAGAGAAAAAGAAAAGCTTTAAAACTGAGATTAAAGATAAAGGCCATCAGATTTACGGCCAAAATTTCCCAAAAACCTTCATATCTGACTTCAGCGTCGGAGGATTTACGCCGGGAAAATAACCGGCGCACTCTGACTTGTTTCTGTGAACGCAGGGAAACGAAAAAAGGGAACCGTGTGAGGAGAAATTCTGGTCGTAGTAGAGTTGATCAAGCAGAGGTCCTGGTCGTACAAAGAGCAACCAGAATCTCGCATCAACATTTTGGCACCGTCTGTGGGGATTGAATGAAAAGCTTCTATTGACAGCAAGGAGAGGGATAAAGCAAGTGGAGAAACAATGGAGACCGGTGGGAGTAGTGCACAAGGGTGTGATGCGACGTTGAATGATTCCGTGACGCTGAGAGAGATAGCAAGCGAAGCGCGAGAGAAAACCATGTTTGACCGGATGGAAATGATGGAAAGGCAGATGGAGACCCTAACATCCATCCTTCATGAGTTGTGTAGTGAGCGAAGGGAGATACAGGAAGAAAGGGTGAGAGCTGATAGAGTGGCACCAGGTCATGATGATATAAGGCGGAGTGAAACTACCAGGAGATTTGGTAGTGGAGGAGGTAACGTCTCTCTACGGGGAGATGTTCATAGAGGGGAAGAGCACTCCCCAGAGAGACCGAATCTTGATGAGGGCGCCAGGATGGCGAATGCAGAGGAGACAGAACTCCGGCAACATTTACATGATGTCGAACAGGAGCGGGATGAAGTTGCAGCTCGAGATCCTGGTCGAGCGGTGCAGTTGGAGGAGGAAGTGCGCAGACTAACGCAGGTGATTGATGACATGCAGGGAAGGAGCAGGGCTCCTGGTTGGAGGATAATGTTGGATGGGGAATCACCACTCGCAGCGGAGATCATGCGGGCAGTCATTCAGAGAGACTTTCGCCTCCTAGAACTTAGATACTCAGGGCGAACTAACCCGTTGGTGCATATTGAGCGCTTCAACGACATAACGGGGGTGCAAGATCAAGCTCAAAGGTGTAGGGTGTTCTCGTTATCCTTGGAGGGACGTGCACACGAGTGGTACATGAAGCTTCCTCGAGGGAGCATCAGGACTTTCGACCAGATGTGCCAGGAATTCGCAGAACAATTTCGGGGGGCAATGGCACCGGAAGATGATATGATGGAGCTAAAGAGCATGAAGCAGGGGGAGAAAGAATCCCTGCGGGAATTCATCAAGAGATACCATCGGGTTGTCCTTGATTTGGGAGCCTTCAACCACCCCCAGGCATTAAGGGGATTGAAAGAAGGGGTGAAGATAGGAAGGCTGTGGTATAACTTGAGAAGCCCGGTCATTCAAACATATGCGGCTGCATACGAGCAGGCAAAGAGAGACATAGAAATCGAGGAGGAAAAGGCCGCACAAATTAAGACAGACCAGTTAGAAGGGCTAGGAAAGAAAGAAAAGAGGGCATCACCAGGAAATGGACCGATCAAGAGGAAAGACCACCAAGCCCCCGGTAGTAGTGCAACAGGTCGGGTAGCTACTTACCAGCCTCATCAGAGGCCACCACAGTACCAGCATAGTAAGGCACCACCTCCTCGGTCACCAGTTAGGGAGCCTTGGAGAATACATGATTCGGCATATAGTAGTCATCATCCCCAATCCTACGGTAATAGAGGGAGCAGACCAGAAGCGCTGCCACCACCACCAACTCAGAGTGGTGCAAATAGAGAAACGGCAGTGCATATGATCGATCAGAACCAGGATTATGGGCGATACACTTCTTTAAAGATGCCCCTGGATGAGGTGTACGAGGCCATAAGGGACCGTGGATTACTGTATCCTCCTGCCCCAATAACGAAGCTAGCTAGTAGGAGAGACAAGGGACGCTATTGTAAATTCCACGGTACTCATGGCCATACCACTGCAGAGTGTAGATATCTCAAGACCCAGGTTGAGGATTTGGTGAGAAATCGGTACCTGGATGAGTTTGTAGATGGGGCTTTCCCGGTAGTAGCCTCAACATTTGAAGGAGAGCAGAATGATAAAAGTTTGAGACGCGAGCAGCCTCATGTAAGGGTGATAGCTGGGGGCCCAACATTGGCTGGGGACTCCAACAGATCGAGGAAGAAATATGCTAGATATGCCATAACAAGCAAGGAAGTATTCTTCAACACCCCGGCAGCTTAACGGGCAAGAGTGAGGTAGGTCCCGATCATGTGGACTGATGAGGATAAAGAAGGGATTTTATACCCCCACGAGGATGCCCTAGTCATCAAGGCCACTGTTGCGAGCAAGAAATTTGATCGGATATTGGTTGACACAGAGAGCTCAGTGGATGTGCTGTTTAAGTCAACTCTGGAGGAGATGAGACTAGCAGATCAGAAGCTGGAATACACTAATACGTCCTTGAAGGGGTTTGGAGGAGGAAGATTGGTCCCTCTGGGCATGGTCGAGCTGTCAGTCACGATTGGGAGCTCCCCAACAGAAAAGATGATGTTGCTGGACTTCGTGGTGGTGGATGAGGAAGGCCCGTTCCAGATGATCCTAGGCTGACCATTTCTGAGGATGAGCAAAGCAGTATTGTCCAACCATTATCTGCCCTCAAGTACCGGGCAAATGGGGTCGTGGGAGTGGTACGAGGAGACCAGAGGATCGCACGAAGCTGTTACTCCTCAACAGCAAGGCAAACTATGCAGATAACGTTCCTGAATAGTCGAGTGGAGACCAAGAAGGGCAGGCAAGAACCTGTCAAGGAGTTGGAGACTATAAGTCTGGGACCAGAGAATCCGGGGAAAACGATTAGAATTAGATCCAGGCTGAGAGGGGAGCAGAAGCAAGAGTTGGTGAAGTGCTTACGGGCTCATGCAGATGTGTTTGCTTGTACACATGAAGACATGCCGGGGATTGATCCTGAGGTTGCATGCCACAAGTTGGCAATAAAAAAAGGGGCTCGGGCGATAAGGCAGAAACGGAGATGCTTCAACCAGGAGAGGTATGACTCTATAAATGGCGAGGTGGAGAAGCTCCTGAAAGCGGAATTTATTCGGGAAGTCAACTATCCCGAGTGGATATCCAATGTGGTGTTAGTAAAGAAGGCGAACGGCAAATGAAGGATGTGTGTGGATTTCACAGACTTGAACAAGGCATGCCCGAAAGACAGCTTTTCTTTGCCAAAGATTGACCAGCTGGTAGACTCAACAACTGGACATATCCTGCTTAGCTTCATGGACGCTTTCTCAGGATACAACCAATCCCCATGTTCGAGCAGGATGAGGAAAGCACGGCATTCATTACTAATAAAGGCCTGTTCTGTTACAAGGTAATGCCGTTTGGTCTGAAGAATGCAGGGGCCAAATACCAGAGGCTGGTGAACAAAATATTCAAGCCGCTGATTGGGAGAACAATGGAGGTATATGTGGACGACATGATAACCAAGTCCAAAATCCCAGGAGAACATGTCGAGCACCTCGAGGAGACATTTTAACTTCTGAGAAAATACAAGACGAAGCTTAACCCAGAAAAATGTGCTTTCGGAGTCGAATCAGGGAAATTTCTGTGGTTCATGGTTAGTCACAGGGGGATCGAGGCGAATCTTGAGAAAATTCAAGCGATCGTTCAGATGAAGTCTCCTCGTAGCCTCAAGGATATGCAGAGCCTCACGGGAAGGCTGGCGACCTTGAGCCTATTCATATCCAAGGCCATAGATAAATGTCAGCCATTTTTCCAAGTGATAAGGAGGGGAAAGAAAACAGAATGGACCCTAGAGTGCGAGGAGGCCTTCCAGAACCTGAAGCTATACTTGCAGCAGGCACCTTTGCTGTCCACACCAAGAGAGGGGGACAAGTTGTCATTGTACTTAGCGGTATCAGACTGTGCCACAAGCTCTGTTCTTGTAAGAGAGGAGGATGGGATTCAATACCCAATATACTACACTAGCAAGGCCCTGCTCGACACAGAGACCCGATATCCACCATTGGAAAAGTGGGCACTTCCTCTTGTGGTCGCTGCTCAGAAGTTGAGGCCATATTTTCAAGCCTTCCCTATCTCAGTGGTAACAAACCAGCCGTTGCGTCAAACTCTACATAAGCCAGATTCCTCTGGTCGACTCGTGAAGTGGGCTATAGAGCTGAGTGAGTTTGACATTGACTATAAGCCACGAGCAGCGGTTAAGGCACAAGCAATTGCTGATTTCGTAGCAGAATTTACAGAGTCGGAAGTGTGTTTGGACCAGCTGGATAATGCTACAGATACCAATGAAACTCAAGTATGGCAGATATCTGTAGATGGTTCATCAGGGGAGCAGGGATCAGAAGCTGGCATTGTCTTGGAAGGACCAGAAGGGGAGGAGATTTCTTATGCTGTGAAGTTAGATTTTGCAGCCACGAATAACCAGGCAGAGTATGAAGCCTTGATAGCAGGGTTGGAATTAGCTAAGGTCGTGAAGACAGAGAAAGTGAAGATCAGGACCGATTCCCAGCTGGTGGCGAATCATGTCAGTAAAAGGTTTCAACCTAGATAGGAGAAGATGGAGCAGTATTTGAGGGTTGTTAGGCAGATGATGGGAAAATTTGAAGCAGTAGAGGTGATACAGATTCCCAGGGAGCAAAACAGCCGAGCAGACATCTTGGCTCGGATGGCAGCAGTAGCAAACCCAAAAATGCCAAAGTCGATCCCTCTAGAGGTTAAGTCCAGCCCGAGCATCAAGTAGAATCTGGAAGTGTTGAGGCTAGAGCAAAAAGGCTCGTGGATGGATCCCTTGATGGCATATCTTAAAGATGGGATATTACCACCAGCCAAGCTGCGAGCTCGGAAGATCAGAGCCCAAGCCTCAAGGTACACAATGATTGATGGGGTGCTATATCGACGAGGATATACGCTCCCGTTCCTTCGGTGTTTGGATGAAGATGACGCGGATTATGTGTTGAGAGAAGTACACGAGGGGATTTGTGGGAACCATTCTGGTGGGAGATCCCTGGCCCATATGGTTCTAAGGCAGGGGTATTTCTGGCCAACAATGCATCAGGATGCACAGGAGAAGACCAGGAGCTGTGTAAATTGTCAAAGTTTTGTAAGTTTCTCCAACCAACCACCAGAGAAGCTCACTGCAATGGCATCCCCTTGACCGTTTGCTAAGTGGGGAATAGATCTGATCGGCTCGTTGCCAAAGGGACGAAGAGCAACAACGCATGCAATAGTCGTGATTGACTATTTTACGAAGTGGATAGAGATAGAAGCCCTTAGCAGCATCACGGAGAAAAAGACAACTGATTTTGTGTGGAGAAATCTGGTCTGTCGATATGGGATCCCTTATGCCTTGGTAACGGATAACGGCAGGCAGTTTGATAATCACAGCTTCAGGGATTTCTGGCAGAACCTCGGGATAGAGTTGAAGTATTGTTCGCCTGCTCACCCACAGTCCAATGGACAAGTAGAAGCAGCCAACAAGATGATCAAGAGGCTCATTAAAACCAGGCTTGGAGCAAAGAAGGGAGCTTGGGTCGATGAGCTACCAGGGGTGCTATAGGCGTATAGAACTACCCATAAGACAGCAACCGGGGAAACTCCATTCGCTCTGGCCTTCGGACACGAGGCGGTTGTGCCAGCCGAGATAGGAACAACCACGCATCGAACAGAACATTTCAACGAGCAAGAGAACAGCGACCAGATATGCTTGAATCTGGACCTGCTAACTGAGAAAAGGGAGCAGGCATCGAGGCGGACAGACATTTACCAGCAGAGGGTTGCTCGATATTACGACCAGAAGGTGAATGTGCAGCAGTTCAAGGTCGGAGATTGGGTGCTGAGGAGAGTGAACCAGAACACCAAAGACTAGACCCAGGGGGTACTCGGACCAAACTGGGAGGGACCATATAGGGTCAAGCAGCTAGTTGGACCTGGAGCTTACAAGCTGGTTTGCGCGGATGGCCACGAGTTGAAGCGCCCATGGAACGCGGCGCACCTTAGGAAATATTTTCAGTAAGACTTGTAAGCATTTCAAAAGATACATCAGTTCATAATTATTGTTTTATCTTTTATGTTTTATTTACTTTATTTCAAGCAATTTCATGTAAGCCAAATGTAATGAAACATGAATGAACGAGGTAATTCAGTCTATTGTACTGTCTAAGATTTCTCTAAGGCGTGCAAAAGCTCAAGTCTCAAAGACTGTTTTATGGCGAGACCGAAGCCAAGCACGTCAGGATCTGCTCGACCAAGCGAAGGCGAGCAGAATCCTAAACGTCCAAGATTTCTCTAAGGCGTGCAAAGGCTCAAGTCTCAAAGCCTGTTTTATGGCGAGATCGAAGCCAAGCACGCCAAGATCTGCTCGACCAAGCGAAGGCGAGCAGAATCCTAAACGTCCAAGATTTCTCTAAGGCGTGCAAAGGCTCAAGTCTCAAAGCCTGTTTTATGGCGAGACCGAAGCCAAGCACTCTAGGATCTACTCGACCAAGCGAAGGCGAGCAAAATCCTAAACGTCCAAGATTTCTCTAAAGCGTGCAAAGGCTCAAGTCTCAAAGCCTGTTTTATGGCGAGACCGAAGCCAAGCACGCCAAGATCTGCTCGACTAAGCGAAGGCGAGCAGAATCCTAAACGTCCAAGATTTCTCTAAGGCATGCAAAGGCTCAAGTCTCAAAGCTTGTCCTATGGCGAGACCAGAGGCCAAGCATGCCAGGATCTGCTCGACCAAGCGAAGGCGAGCAAATTCCTATGCTTCAAGAATTATCTAAGGCGTGCAAAGGCTCAAGTCTCAAAGTCTGTCCTATGGCGAGACCAGAGGCCAAGCACCCCAGGATTTGCTTGACCAAGCGAAGGCGAGCAGGGTCCCAAGTTTGAAGAATTATCTAAGGCATGCAAAGGCTCAAGTCTCAAAGCCTGTTTTATGGCGAGACCAGAGGCCAAGCATGCCAGGATCTGCTCGACCAAGCAAAGGCGAATAGAGTCCTAAGCTTCAAGAATTATCTAAGGAATGCAAAGGCTCACTAAGTCTCAAAGCCTGTCCTATGGCGAGATCAGAAGCCAAGCATACCAAGATCTGATCGACCAAGCGAAAGCGAGCAAACTCCTAAGCATCGAAGAATGCCAAAGGGCTCACTATGTCTCAAAGCCTGTTTATGGCAAGATCAGAAGCCGAGCATGTTAGGATCTACTCGGCTAGGCTAAGGCGAGCAGACTCCCAAGCAATGAAAAATTTACTAAGGCATGAACAAAGTAAATTACAATATTCAAAGAGCAGTCACAGTGTTAAAAAATTTTCTAAGGCACGAAAATTTCACAGCACACAACTCCAATACGGGAAGGCAAGCAATAATATATTTTATTTATGATAAGTTGCAAAGTTACTACACACAGTATTTAGAAAAGCAAGTACAACATAAGTCAAAACTTAAGCAGAGGGTGGGTCAGTAGGCCGAGCAGTCTCCTCAGGGAGTTGTGCCACGTCAGGTGCAGGAGGAGTATCACCAGTAGCGTCTGGAGGGGTACTCGCCTCACCAGTGGCATCTGGAGGGGTATTCGCCTCACCTACTGCAGCAGAGTAGCACAAGGAGGAGAGTTTTCCTCGACCACAATTGGTTCCACCTCGTCAGCATTCTCTTTTGCCTCATCCTCATCCATTTGCTGAGCAACACCAGCTGCAAGGTCATCGGGGTGCTGCTTCCCAAGGACAGCCATGATGCAGCGATAAGAGTGTCGAAGCCCCTGGTTGTATTGGGTTTCAGCTTCCTTCTCCAAGTTCTAGACTTGGATCTGATGGGAGTCGCGGAGAGATTCGAGCTGAGCCTCATACATAGCCTTCTGCCTTCGCAGTTCTTCTTGCACCTTAGACAGCTCCTCCTCGAGGGTAATGGCCTTGGCTTGAGCAAGAGATTCTTGCTCCTGCAGCTTCAGGTTCTTGAGGTTCAAAGCTCCTGCTTTCTTCTCGGCTTTTTTGGCTCTGGTGACCGCCGACTTATTATCTTCCTTCATCTTTTTGTCGTAGCGGGCAGCCTTAGCCTTGTAGTAGGTAACTATGCAGCCGAGATGGATGGCGCTAAACTGCATGGACATCACCAGGTCAGACAGTGTGTAGCCATTAAAGTCCTCCAAGTCCTTCTTGCTCACATGTTTGGAGAGATCATTCATGTAAGGGATTAAATAATCTGGAATGCGAGGCTCAGGCTTAACGGTAGGAGAGGAGGAAGCAGGATCAGTGGCTGCTCCACTGGTTTCTCCAGTTATGGCAGGAGAAGGCGGTAAGGTCTTTAGGGGAGGAGCCTACTCCACGATGTTTGCTCGCTTTGCAGCGGGAGCGTCCTTATCCTTGTTCGTCTTGGTAGCTGAAGGACGAGTACGTTTCCTGGTCAAAGCTGCAACCACGACATCTTCCATCTTATTGCCGGTAGTTCCCAAACTAGATTCTACCAGGTTTTCGAGGGTCAGCAGCTCTCGGTGGGAACAGGAATTGGCCAACACAGATTCGACTAGCTTGAGTTGAGCGGGTTTAAGTGGGAAGTGGACACCCCAAGAACCTGCAGTGCGAGCAGACATTTGATTAGAATCAAAGTAATAAAAATAAGAGTGACTATAGAGTCAAGACATCTAAAGCGAGCAGGCAACCTAGGATCACGAAACGGGATGGGACGCGATAGTCCTTCCCATCAATCTGTGCAATTTGACCCCAGGGACCCCCAGCAAAAAAGAACTTCCTTTTCCAAGTCCCACCACCCCTTGTTGGAAGATCAGTTACGGGTTTCCTGCTCTTAGTGCTGGATTGGAAGTAGTACCAGCCAGCATCTTTGGGGCTGCTCTTTAGTTGATATAGGTGTCTCACATTATCAACTGTGGGCTCACTTTGACAACATCTATCCCACAGAACGAACAGACCAGAAAGCACTCTCCACCCGTTGGGATTCAGCTGACTAGGAGATAAGTTTAACCCGCAAAATATCCGGGCAAGTATGGTTGTAGGGGGCACCTCAATCCATATTTAAAGCTCTCCAGAAACAAGGTGACGTAACCCTTAGGAGGCCGACTAAGGGTATCTTTCTTTCCCGGGATCCTAAGAGCTATGTCATCGAGAATCCCATACTTATCCCGAAGGACAGCGGGCTCGTCTACTGTGGTCATGCAAGTGACTAAGTCAATGGCGAAGTTCTGTGATAAAGCTCTACCCCCTCCTATGCTCCACATTTCTGGTCGTGATGTTTCCGGTAAGGGCTTCCCACTAGAATCACCTCTCTGTTCCTCACTTAGGGTATCTGATGAGCCGGATGGTCCATCACCGCTATTTCAGCTCGAGGAGGTTGTTTCCGGGGACATTCTCCTAGCCCTAGTTCCGATATCAGATCTACTGGGTTCTAAGGGGATCCTAGGGTCAAAGGCAGCATCGGCGAGCAGACTAGGTAAGAAGTCCAACTCGTCGTCGTCGTCTATCTCAATGACTTTTTCTTTACCCTTCGACATTTCCTAATCTACAACCCTAGCACCACCACCGACTAATACCCAGACAAAAGAAAAAAGAGAGAGAGATATCTACAACTATTGAAGACCGCGGAAATAGAGGTAGAACCTGAAGAATCGGCCGTCGGAGAAGAAGGCCTAGTCGGAGAGCGTGGTTCAATCGGAGGGAATCAAGGGTGGAAATGTATTTGCTGAAACTCGTTCGCCGGGAGAACACAGAAGATGATGAACGTTTCGATTGAGAAGCTTTTGAGTGTCTTAATGAGGAAGGACGCTTGGGCTGCCAGCATTTAACGGCCCCGAATCCCGAGGGTTTTGTGATTCTTGGTTTGAAATTCAAATGGAGGGTCAGATCTTCGCCACGTCACTTCACCCGCAATTAAATGCGACACGACTCTTGGCAGCTTTTTTCGCCCAACGCGAATCAGAGTCATTGAGTTTCTACTGTCGGCTCACTACGTTACCCAACACCAGAAACTGGGGGACCGGTGTTTGGGGCATATTTCGACAAGACCAAACATGACGAGCAGGCGCCTGGGAGCAGGATGGGCTTCGGCAAAGACCAGCAGAGGAGAGCAGAACCTGGCAGCGGGGGAGCAGGAGAAAGAACACTCTGCTCCTGCTCAAGCACACTATCCGCGAGGCTAATCTGCTGGTGAAGGTAGTATGCCATTTCCTGCTGAAGCTCGCATCGAGGAGACCCGGTCAACGGCAGTTGGAATGACGTATTCACCAACCCGAGACTCAAGGCACGAAAGCCACGCAAGCCACGCAACCGCTCACAACTACAGTAGTAGGGGAATAATGGGCACAAATGGAGGGGCAGTTTGAATCCTCGGAGGCCTATAAAAAGGTAGCCGGCGAAGGTAAAAGGGTTAGATTTTTTGTTATTCTAAGAGAGAAAAAGAAAAGCTTTAAAACTGAGATTAAAGATAAAGGCCATCAGATTTACGGCCAAAATTTCCCAAAAACCTTCATATCTGACTTGAGCGTCGGAGGGTTTACGCCAGGAAAACAACCGGCGTACTCTGACTTGTTTTTGTGAACGCAGGGAAACGGAAAAAGGGAACCGTGTGAGGAGAAATTCTAGTCGTAGTAGAGTTGATCAAGCAGAGGTCCTTGTCGTACAAAGAGCAGCTAGAATCTCGCATCAACAGAAATTATGTGAAATTACTAAGAATTTAATTAGCCTCTCACAAAGGTTTATTCATTGCTTGACTTCTAAAGTTTAAAATTCGAATGTCAAAATAGATGAAATGTTAAAAAATTATTTTGAGTTTTATCCACCCGTTTACCATTTTAATATATAAAAGTCTCCTATTGCTTTAAATTGTCATTTTTTATTTTAAACAAGTCTCAGCCAAAGATTAAATTGTCATATGTTCGCAAGATATTCAGCACAACAGTTGAGCGGAAAATACAAAGAAAAACATAGTTCGCAATTTTAGTAGCGAAACCAATATTTTGTTCCATATGGGGTAAATCTTCAGAAGGCCCAACTTCAAACATAAAACTATGTTTGATGACTTGCTCATACAAAAGACATTGCCGCAAGCACTTTTTTACAGGAGCTAAAATCAAGCCAGTCACTTCCATTTGTTGCGGTTTTAATGCAGAAAGAAAAAGAGGGCCCCCGGGGGGGGGGAATTCTGCAAGATATCACTTGTAATACGGCATGTTTGCGGAAGCAGAATTAAATAACTACAAAATTACATTCTTGATTGCACAGAAATGATATAATTTTACATTCTTCAGCTTTTGGTCTACGTCACAGTCAGAGACGTGAAGAGAATTTTTCTAAGAAATAAGAGTGTACAAATGTTGAAGAAAAACATTCACTAATCGCTGATATATGCTTAATTTCTCACCCACTAAGAACGTTCAATTCACTCAAATGGAAATTTCACAGGAAGGTCTCATTATTAAGGCTTTAGCTTCACTTCACATGCTCAGCAATTCAAATTTGAGGATGATATTTCTCAAAATGCAGGGCTCTATTTGGCTT
This sequence comes from Citrus glauca, assembly GCA_029633175.1. NCBI lineage: Eukaryota > Viridiplantae > Streptophyta > Magnoliopsida > Sapindales > Rutaceae > Citrus > Citrus glauca. The sequence goes on from JAQOOD010000005.1 coordinate 12,645,056, forward strand.
GCCAACAATCTTCCTCACCACTATCATCCTTGCTATACTGGTTGCACTGAACAATCTTCATTCTGACATTTGCACTATTAATCTGAGTGCACAAGAATCCGAAACAACTGTTAGAAATTTTAATCTTTATATATAGCCAAAATGGTGAATAAGATGATGTACTTGATAACAAAAACCTGATTTAATAAATAATTAAGCGGCCGATAACAAGCACAGAATCTCATCGTGTGGGGAAGCCTTGACAACAGAAGATGGTGCTTTCATTCAAGCAATGATAACTTTCGAATTTCATAAGGTAGCTTGATGCCCTTTTAAGAATATCTGTACCAGCCTGACAATTATTGATGGAAATTCAAATTCAGAATCATGTTCGTATGAGAGATGAAATGTAATGACCGACTTGGCCACCATATATGCATTTATCATCTTCAATTTGCTCATCTTTGTCTAGAGTATTGCTTCTGCGTTAACTTAATGAGCGTGCAAGCCACCTGAAAATAGTTTTAAATAATGAGAGAGAGTCTGAATTCGAACGAATTAATCAAATATGATGACAGAAAATACAAAAGTAAAATAACCACAACAAGTAGAAATATACTTTTGTTAGATTTAGAGCATAATTCTTCTGTCAAGTTCTTTTCCATTAGGCTTGTTTCGGTGAGTGCTCAAACGCAATTCCTCAACACTCAAGATAGTTTCTGCAGACCTGAAAAACTGGTTGTGGCCCTAAGGAACTTGAAAATTAGAAAAGATTCAGAATGAGTGACTAAATATTTTAATCAAAACTAATTAAACATACACGCCCTGAAAATCTGAAACTGAATTACTCAAATGAATATGCCTCTTCACAGCAATTGGTTGAAACTTTACTGCAAAGACTTTTTGAAACCCTTGAAGATGATACTCTACCTATAAGACAAGGAAACACAATCAATATAAGAAGATGATTTTACACACAAATGAAAGCTTGCAATTATTGGGAGAGCTCTACTCAAATTTAATGAGATATCTCTCAGAAGGGAGAGCTCTAATAATATATAAAGCCAAAAATCTAACACTCATCAAATTGGCTTGTGAACAATTAATCTTCCTTGCCATCATAAATGCCAAGTGTGGTGAACAATCTTCATTCTGACATTTGCCTTAATAAGCTGCTTAGTATCCTTAACCTGATAACTTACACAAACAAAAACAACTTCACTAAAGTTTATTCTTTAAAGGCAAAACAATAAACAAGATGATATATGCTGATACAAAAAATTGACCTGAGTTATCCTGATGTCAAGAATCACAGAACCTCATGTGGGCAAAATCATCGCAATACAAGATGCTGAATTCAAGCAACATTTTTCACCTGTAATTTAATTAAGACAATAACTTCCCTCAACTATTAGCCTTCTCAATTTCAATGTATTATTGGCAACTAAATTCATAGGGGACGTAGCTAATTAAATGCCCTTTTAACAATATCTTCCCCACGTAACAATTATTTGGAAAATCTAAATGACAATCATGCATTGATGGCATAAAAAGTTGGCCACAAAGCTACCAACTAATAAAAGGCTTTAAATTCTTAATGAGACAACGTATTCGAACAAATATGGTGAATGAAGAGACAAAGGCAAAACAGGTACTCTGTACAGGCAAAGTAAAAGAGAGTTACAAAAAATTTTAAGATAATTAAACTTTTAGTCACCATATAATTAATAGAAAACTTTGTACACAATGATTTATATGAGATTAAGATTGTATACCTAAGTTTTAATTGCAAACTAAATATACACAACATGATATTAGCATTAGAAGACTGCACCAAAAAGTACCGAATTGAATGTACCTCTTAACGGCCATTGTACATGCATTGAAAGTTTACCGCAAAATCTGTTTCAAACGTGATGCATCTTAGAGATGCAAGATGAGAAATTGTTAGTACAACTAGCATTGAAACATGTGTGAAAACTGTTAATGGACCTAAATAACTTGAAAATCAGAAAAGATTAGGAATGAGTGACTAAGCCTGCTAATCGCAATTGCTCGAGCAGGTAAACTTACTGGAAAGGCTCTTACAAACCCTCAAAGATGATACTCTACATACCATGGTAACCTGAATAACAAAAAGAAACACAGTGAATATTAAAGGGCATTCTGACAATGGAAATTTGTGCAAATTAACAACTGCGGTTACCTGCATTATAGTGTTAATACCGAATTCCTTCCTCCATGGAAGCATATGATCAGCCCACATGTGCTTTGCTCTGTAGCTTTTGAGTACCTGAAATTGTTATTACAGCCAACGGCGAAAATTGGGTGAAAAAATGGTAATAATAGCATAATTGAATTTGCTTATAGAGGATAAACCGATCAAAGAAAAAAACAAGATAGAAATGATGATCTTAGTACCTTAATATCATGCAATAAAAATCATCATGCCTTCCAGGCAGCCATCCATCCTCAATTGAAACAGAGCAGACCTGGCCATCACTTTCTTCCTCAAAGTCCAGCAACTGAACGTTGGACACAATACCACAGTGGAAGTAGTTCCATCACCAGCCTAATCCTTGGTTACCCCAATGTTCTCCATAGGGTCTTCAAAGTCAACCTAAAAATAAAATGAAAATGCAATGCATTATTATTAGGGATCTAGTGCTTGAGCTTGCTTTGACATCATGGTATTAGCAAATTTTGATATAGGCAAAATGGTGAATAAGATGATGTACTTGGTAAGAAAAACCTGATTTAACAAATAATTAAGGAGCCGGTAACAATCACAGAATCTCATCATGTGGGGAATGCCTTGGTAACAGAAGATGGTGCTTTCATTCAAGCAATAGCAACTTTCCAATTTCATAAGGTAGTTTAATGGCCCTTTTAAGAACATCTGTACCAGCCTAACAATTATTCATGGAAATTAAAATTCAGAATCATATTAGATTGAGAGATGAAAAATAATAAGCGATTTGGCCACCATATATGCATTTATCACCTTCAATTTGCTCATCTTTGTCTAGAGTATTGCTTCTGCGTTAACTTAATTAGCTTGCAAGCCACCTACAAATGGTTTTAAATAATGTGTGAGAGTGTGAATTCGAACGAATTAATCAAATATGCTGACAAGAGAAACAAAAGTAAATAACCACAAGAAGTAGAAATATACTTTTGCTATATTTAGAGTAAAAGATAATTTGATATAGATTAAATAGCTGAAGGAAAATATTATTTCTTCTTTACTACTTCTCTTTTCATGATCCTATACAATTTATACAAAGATAAGGAGATATTTTAGGACTATGTTATGGCTTGACATAGGAGAGTTTCCTATTATATCCACAAAGATTTTGATTTGAGAAAGTTTAGGCTAAAACTAATACTAGCCGTTGTTGTCAAGTCTTGAACTTGGTAAGCCTTTAGCTGGAAAATTTATTCCTTCCTTTTGTAGAGTTCATGATTGCCTTGCTGTCATTGTCTTGATTGTTGTTGATTTGAAATTGATTCTTATCACAGAGCATCTTCTTGCGTCAAGTTCTTTTCCTTTAGCTCTGTTTCTGTTTGTGCTCAAACGCAATGGCTCGAGGGTCAAGATGATTTTATGACCATCAATCTTTTTGCAGCCACAGCAGACTTGAAAAAATTATCGTGGCCCTAAAGAACTTGAAAATTAGAAAAGATTCAGAATGAGTGACTAAATATTATAATCGAAACTAACTAAATATTATAATCGAAACTAATTAAAAGCCTAGAAAATCTGAAACTGAGCAATTGCTTGTGGTGGAAACTTCACTGCAAGGACTTTCTCAAACCCTTGAAGATCACACTCTACCTGATAACAAAGAAACATAGTCAATATACAAAGATGATTTTACTAACAAGTGAGTGCTTACACATATTGGAAGGATAATGATTACTCATAACCCAAATCCCCAATACTCCCTAATATCTCACTCAAGTGAGTTCGAGCTCTCAGAATTCACTACTGTGAAACTCTTACAACAAAATTCCCTTCAAAGATTCTCTACTCAAATTTGATGATGATGTCCCTCGAAAGGAGGCAAAAAATCTAACACTGATCAAATTGGCTTGTGAACAATTAATCTTCCTGGCCATCATGCATACCAGGTGTGGTGAACAGTCTTCATTCTGACATTTGCCTTAATAAGCGGCTTAGTATCCTTAACCTGATAACTTACACAAACAAAAACAACCTGATTAAAGTTTAATATTTAGAGGCAGAACAGTAAAGAAGATGATAAATATTGATACTAAAATTTGACCTGCGTTATCCTGACGTCAAGAATCACAGCATCTCATGTGGGCAGAATCTTCGCAGTACAAGATGCTTGCAAAATTGAAGCAGCATCTTATCACCTGTAATTTAATTAAGACAATAACTTTCCCCAACCATTTCAATGCATTATTGGCAACTAAATTCAGAGGGTGCTAATTAAATAGCCTTTGAACAATATCTTCTTATTCTTCTCCAATCTAACAATTATTTGGAAAATATAAATGACAATCATGCATTGATGGCATCCAAATTTGGCTACAAAGCAGCCTGGAAAAGGCTTTACTCTCTGAATGAGAGCATGAATTCGAAACAAATATCATGAATGAAGAAACACAGGCACAATACCACAAAAAGTAAAACTTTTTTCCCAGGGCTCTCTGTTTCTGTTTGAGCTGATTGAATTTGAAGCCATGGCTGGTAGTGGTGGAAGAAAGATTTGGGAGAGATGATGCTCAGAGGAATGGGGGAGTTTAGAAAGTTTGGGATCATGAGAAGGGTGTTTTAGGCATATATTTTTGTCTTAGCTTAAATTTTTGTTAAGAAAATAATAAACTCTTTTCTCGTATCAATTTAAAACTCCGAATATGTTTCCAATTCTTCTTCTATTTTTGGATTTTGGATCGTAATTTTTCAATTCAATAACGGCCTCTTTAATTATAAAATCTGGTAAAAGGGGATGCGGTATAGTGTCGAGGCCTTAGTTTCAACTTTCAACGGCATCTTTGGACGTGGGCTTCTTTTATTTATTTATTTTGGTTATTTCTTCTTTAATTATAAAATATGATAAAAGGGGATGGGGTATAGTGTCTAGGCCTTTATTTCAACTGCATCTTTGGGCGTGGGTTTCTTATTTTTTTCTCAAACTTGTGCAGGTTACATGCACTCAACGCTGAACCCTTTTGAATGCCACACCCGTTACACCGCGCTCAGTATCAAAGGGCACTTCATCAAGTCTAAAAATGGGTTGGATTCGGCAATCCCCAAAATCCCATTAGATCCCTCACCAGGAACATTTGCCAACCATACACTACCTTGCTGATTAGATAAAAAGACGCGATTGGAAGCAAAATCAATATGCGTTCCAAATTTCCTATTTTCTCGAGGCAAACACCAGCTGGAGGTTGAGTTTCTATGTTATACTTTGAAACAGGTTTAGTATTAAGCTGCAACTTTGCATCATGTAGAGATCTATCACCACATGTATCCCACAACTTTGTGCAAAATTCACTTGAAGTACTATCTTGGGACTGGGTTGGTTTCTCCAAAAATGTGGAGCTGCAGACAACTGACACGTTACTACGGTGGACTGACTCCTTTTCATGTAAGTCAGCAGCAAATCGATCACATGTCTTCATGTGACGTATACAAAGATACTAGCACAAAAGAAGAAAACTGATATTTATATTTTACATCCAGAAGAAAAACATGCATATATTTATTTTGTCTAAAATCACGAAGGAATCATTTTGGGTTGAGGAGGCTTACCGTAACCGAACACAAGACTAGGAGGCTTACCGTAACTGAACATAAGACTGAGTTTAACAGAGAGGCACATGCTGGAATGGAGGCGTTCTAGTCTGAAAAATAGCTGCTGCAAATGCCCATCTTTAGTAGAGCCACAGGAGGCACTTGCTGTTGTAAGAACAGAATTTCAAAAAGCTCTCAAGCACCTCTGTTGCATAACATGGGGAGCAAAGTTCCTATTAGATTAGACCAGCAACCACAGCAGACACTTAGAAATAGGTTCACAGGTAGAGAATTAGCCACTTGAATTAGTACACGAAGCACAAGATGAGAAGTTTCTGGTAAAGGGGAATAACAGCACAGAAAACAGGAAATAGCACCAACATTCATCTCACGACACGTCACAAGGAAGCAAAAGAGGTGAACTCTCACTTCACTAGTAAATTACTAAGCAAGACTGACATTGGATGATAATATGCATGTGAAAATATGTTCATATTGCTGTTTCTTCATGTTTCACTTTTTACCCCTACGCTGAGCTGATATGATTTTGATTTCTAATAAAAAGTCATTTATTTACTTCACAGAGTTTCTCAAACCCGTATTGAAAACAGTATAATGGAAGTCAAAGAGACTACTCTAATGCAAATGATGAAGTCGTTGAAGTAGATATGATAGAAGCATCAATGGATGATTCACTTATTTCTAACCACTGTGACAATCCATTAACACTATGCACAACTAACTCTGATTTCTCTGTTGATGTTGACAGTGGTATTGAAGAAGTTAATACTTTACTTGATTCGACTCTTATCATAGATCTAATTAAGTGGAAAGAAAAGATTGAGCCACTTCCTCATGAAGAGAAAATTGAACCATTCAAGTTGGAGTTACTTCCTAAAAAAGTGCAACATATGTCACATTCTGACATGAAAAAGGTGGTAAGATCTAAAGTGCTTAAATGATTGGATTTTTATACTACTTCATATAACTCTCTGGAAAGCATAGAACAAAAGAGATCAAGGCAGTGCGATATTGAGGAGTTTCATTACCATCATCCTTTTATAGATAAAATGCTCCAGTGCTTAGTCAATTATGTTTTCTGTCATTTTCTATATAATTACTTTGGTTTTCACCAATTTCTTATTGATCCTGGTTGATTTGTTGTTTACATTAATTAGTTAGTTAGTAGGATTTTTTATTTTTTTTATTTTATTATTTATATTTCTTCTAACATTTTCTGTTACTTGTCATTTTGTTTTAAGCTTTCCCAGCCCATCCAGGTGTGTTCTCTCCAACTTTCTTTTTATTATTTATGTTTTGTTATTATTTTTTCTTCCCTCATTTGCATATCTTTTGTTTGTGAAACATTGAGGACAATGTTCTGAATACGTTTGGGGGTGGGAATAGTGTGTGCTTTGTTTGTTAAAAATAAAAAATTTGTATTGTTTTTTGTTTGTATGTGAAAAGTCAATGATAAGAATTTGATTGATAATGAATATGGTTTTTAGAAAGGGTTGAATATTGTCTTAGTTGAAACTTGATTCTTGTGTTAGTTCCTCTTGATTGAGATTCTTTAAACCATGAGCACTAATATCAGTTCTTTCATAATTTTGACTTGAAATTTGAGATTGGCGCAGCCTGAGTTGAGAATTTTAGATAGAGTAAATGACTATTTGTCTTGATTCTTATCTTCAAAATACAAAATAGTATACACGGGCGCCAAAGTCAGAAATAGCTACCTATAACCCTTAAGAGTGAAGCTATCCTTGAGTAATGTGGGCATATGTACTACCAGTATGTAGAGGATAATCTACCATGAGAAGAAGGCTACCTTAAGGGGTAGAGTGAAAGCTCCTGACTATGGTTGAGAAAAGAAAAGAAAAGAAAAATCAAGTGCATGTGCTGAACAAAAAAAAATCAAAGGAAATGCACATAAAAGCCTATGAGAAAAAAAATTGGAGATCAAGATGATAAGATTAGTTTGACCTACTCTTTTCTTTGTTTAATGCGAAGGCTGTTGATATTGAGAATTTTGGGAATGGATTGATTGAATTGATTTCACACACACACTACGAGAGTCGAAAGAGAGATAGGATTGATTATTGAATTAAAGTTAGAACTTTGCCAATCTTTGAAATTTTCTTTGAGCTATATAATTTTTGCAATCCTTGAGGCTATCTTCATGTTTTGTTTAAAGTTTGTTGTTCTTTTCATTTTATTTTATTGTTTTTCAAAAAAAATGATGTTTGTGGGTATTATCACTGAAGCCCTCACGAGACTACAACTCGTCCACTAGGGCCGCTTGGGGGTTTAAAAGCTTGTTGCATACGCTAAATGCAATCAGATTATTTGCGAAAGTAGTTTGATTAGGATTTACTTTTTGTGTTGTTATTTTTATTTTTATTTTAGTTTTAGTTTTGCTCAAGGACTAGCAAAATCTAAGTTTGGGGGTATTTGATGAGCATAATTTATATACATATTTTATCGTTTATTATCTAATTACTAGTTATTTTTATTTGTTATTTTTAATTGATTGAATTATTTTATTGCATAGGGAATTAATTGGAGTTTGGAAATAAAAAGTGCAAAAAGAATAACAATTTAGGAGAATATTAGTTGAAGCTGTGACAGAGTTAAGAGTTAAGAGCCAAGAGCAATTTGCATTGAATTTCAATTCTCCAATTGGAGTGCATGTGCATGGCATTGCAAAAGTGGAAAGCAATTTAAATGGGCCTGCAATTGACTTTGAAAAGTTGGAATTGATGGCTTTTGGTGGTGTTAAATTGGAAAAGGATTTCTTTAGAATTGTTGGAGAAGAATTCGGTCAACTAGCATTATAAAAGGAGAGCTGCCAGAGAGCGAGAGAAAGGGGAGGAGAATTCGGCTTTGAACAGAGAGCAGCGACAGCAATAATATTTCGGCTTCGATGGCTTATTTTATTTCTTTTGTTGGTCACAATTCAAGTATGTCTAGCTAATTTTCTTATACTGAGGTTAAGGATGAAACCGTATTTAATGAAATAATTATCTTTTTATGTATTTAATTCCCCATATATGTTCTTTAATGATTATGGTTTTTATTTCACATGATTAATTGGATGTTATTAAAATCTTTTCATCAATTCTGTCATGCATTATTGATTGTTAGGATTAATATTCGATTAAATCTATGCTTGGATTTATAAAGTTTATACGTGATTATCTTTGATTTTATGTCTTTCATTAAATTGTTTACATGGAGTGCTTAGGAAACTTTAACTCTTTGTTATTCAATATGTTTACATGGGATGCTTAGATGTCATATTATTAAGCAGAAAAAGAACATACATTAGCTTTAATTACTTGGGCTTAATTGTTATATTCATGAGATGACATAGATTGATTTTGAGTTGTCACTCTAAAATTGGGGATTAATTAATAATTAGATAATTACTAGTTGAATAGTGGAGGATTCTGAAACCTTGGTAATTCTTATCTTATTGAATTCTCCTTTATTTTAATTGCTTCCTTAGTTTAATTGGTTTAATTTTCTTAAAAACTCAATTTGGTCAACTAGGTTAGAATTAAATATTAATTTTAGATTTAAATTAGACTTTTCAATTTATAACAATCCCTGTGGGATCGACCTCGTTACCACTATTCTATTTCTAGATTCGTGCGCTTGCGAGTATATTAAAATTTTCACAACACAAATCCATTGGAAACTGTATGCTTATAATTTTTTTTTCAAACTTGTGTCCAAAATAAATGAATGAGATAGGATAAATTCGAATAAATTAATCTGCATAATGACACAAGAAACAAATATAAATTGACCGCAAGTAGAAATATATTTTTGTTATATTTAGAGCATCTTCCAATTTCTTTCCCTTGAGCTCTGTTTCTGCGTGTGCTCAAATGCAACACACATGCCACAAGATAGAATTATCACCATCAATCTTTTGCCGCCACATGCAGTACTTGGAAAACTGTTTATGGCCCCTAAAGAACTGGAAAATCAGAAAACATTAAGAACAAGAGACTAATAATTTTGATGGCAACCAAACGTACCTCTTCACAGAAATTGCACAAGCTAATCCTAGCAGCCTGCGTCATGGAGCTTCTCCCAATGAGTAAGTGAGCCTTGAACAGTCATCACTCAGCTCAAACTAAATTGAAATTATTGTGGACATGTGAATTAAAAATGGATATACAAGCAGTTTTCTCAAAGCAAAGTCAAGATAAGAGATTAACTCTGCTTCTTAATTACATTAAAAATAACAAACAATGAAAAACAGAGCTAGAGAAGAACTTTCCTGTGTGCTGAGACCATGAGGGGAATACGAGATATCTTCTTAGATTTGGTTTGAGAAACTCCATCTTCTTCTGAAAGTTCTGGCAGCTCCCTAAACTTCATGCTTTCAAGCAACATCTTATCATCTCCTGTTTTTTCAAGACAATAATGAGTTAATTTCAACACTGCATGCTTCAGCCATTAACCTTTTCAATTTCAACACTTCTTTTCACATTCAAATTCAGAATCTTGTTACTATGAGAGATGAATACTGAAAAATAGCGACGATGCATTTATCTCCTATTATTTGGTCATTACTGTCTATAGTACCATAGAAATGAATAATTCTATGAATCAGTTAAATCAGCCTTCTTCACAAAACTATGAAAAACGTTTCACAGTGTTGCACACAGTCCAGGATCAGCGTTGATAACAAACATTTAATGAAGACCCTGCAAATTAAAATTTCAGTCCTCATGTACAGAATTTATTTTTTCTTTTTCAGATTTACTGATACTTAAAAGAAAATTAAGATATCTTACTTAAAGCAAATTAAGATTTCTTTTGACCCTGCAAGTTACAATTTTAGTCCCCATGTAATAGAAAAAATTTGGACACATACTTGCAACAAATCAAGGTTTCATACCTCAAGATAATTATTATAACCATCAATCTTTAGTAACCACATGCAGGCTTAAAAACTGTTTACGGCCCAAAACAACTGGAAAATTAGAATAGATTTTAAGAATGAGCAACTAAACATTTTAATGGCAGCTAAAATTACTCACCTTGGAAATCTAAAGCTCAAGTACTCAGAATGAATGTGCCTCTTCACAGCAATTAAACAAGCTGGGAACTTCAGTGCAAATGCTTTTTCAAGCTCTTCAATTGCATAAGTTAGTTAGAATCAACCTTTCTCAATCTTTCGGTTCACATGTTTTTCAATTGCATAAGTGAATTGTCAACTGTGACAAATTTCAGGAAAAAATTTTCAACTGTGACAAATATCAGCCCACAAACGGTTTGCTTTGTCAATATCTATCAAGCTTCGTAGCTTTTAAGAGACTAAGAGGTGGCAGACCTGGAATTTTCAATAGCTGCCTAGGATTCTGTATTTAAACTATGATGTTTGATAACTTGCTGATACAAAATACATTGCCCCAAGCACTTTTCTACAGGAGCTAAAATCAAGCCAGTCACTTCCATTTGTTGCAGTTTAATGCAGAAAGAAAAAGGGGGGAAATTCTGCAAGATATCACTTGTAATATTGCATGTTTGCGGAAGCATTGATTGTACAGAAATGATATAGAGCTAAACAAGCACAAAGGAATAACAATATAATTTTACATTGTTTGGCTTTTGACCTACATCAAGTCAAAGACGTGAAGAGAATTTTACTAAGAAATAAGAGTGTAGCAATATTAAAGAAACACATTCACTAACAACCCAAATCACTGATATTTACTTAATTTCTCACTCACTCTAATAAGAACATTCATTCTCCCATATATCACTCAAATGGCACTTTCATTGGAAGGCCTTATTATTAAGGCTTTTGCATCACTTCATATGCTCAACAATTCAAATTTGAGGATGAAATTTCACAAAGCGGAGGGCTGTATCTGGATTGTGAACAATCTTCCTCACCATCATCATCATTGCCATACCAGTTGCACTGAACAATCTTCATTCTGACATTTGCCCTATTTATCTGATTACACAAGAATCCGAAACAACTGTTAGAAATTTTAATCTTTATATATAGCCAAAATGGTGAATAAGATGATGTACTTGATAGTAAAAACCTGATTTAATAAATAATTAAGGGGCCAATAACAAGCACAGAAGCTCATCATGTGGGGAAAGCCTTGGCAAGAGAAGACGGTGCTTGCATTCAAGCAATAATAACTTTCCAATTTCATAAGGTAGCTTAACGCCCTTTCAAGAATATCTGCACCAGCCTAACAATTATTCATGGAAATTCAAATTCAGAATCATGTTATTATGAGAGATGAAGTATAATAAGCGACTTGGCCACTATATACGCATTTATCACCTTCAATTTGCTCATCTTTGTCTAGAGTATTGTTTCTGCGTTAAGTTAATCAGCTTGCAAGCCACCTGAAAATGGTTTTAAATAATGAGTGAGAGTGTGAATTCAAACAATTAATCAAATACGATGACAGAAGAGACAAAAGTAATATAACCACAAGAAGTAGAAATATACTTTTGATATATTTAGAGCATCTTCTACGGTCAAGTTCTTTTCCTTTGGCTCTGTTTCTGTGTGCGCTCAAACACAATGCCTCAAGGCTCAAGATAATCTTATGACCATCAATCATTTGCAGCCATATACAGACTGGAAAAACTAGTCGTGGCACTGAGGAACTTGAAAATTAGAAAAGATTCAGAATGAGTGACTAAAATATTTTAATCGAGACTACTTAACACATGCATTACTCAAATGAATATGCCTCTTCACAGCAATTGTATGTGGTTGAAACTTTACTGCAAAGACTTTTTGAAACCTTTGAAGATGATACTATACCTGATAACACAAGGAAACACAATCAATATAAGAAGATGATTTTACAAACAAATGAAAGCTTGCAATTATTGGGAGAGCTCTACTCAAATTTAATGAGATATCTCTCAGAAGGGAGAGCTCTAATAATATATAAAGCCAAAAATCTAACACTCATCAAATTGGCTTGTGAACAATTAATCTTCCTCGCCATCATACATGCCAGGTGTGGTGAGCAATCTTCATTCTGACATTTGCCTTAATAAGCTGCTTAGGATCCTTCACCTGATAACGTACACAAACAACGTCTTATCTGTTGATACTAAAAATTGACCTGAGTTATCCTGGTGTCAAGAATCACAGCACCTCATGTGGGCAAAATCATCGCAATACAAGATGCTGAATTCAAGCAACATCTTATCACCTGTAATTTAATTAAGATGATAACTTTCCTCAACTATTACCCTTCTCCATTTCAATGTTTTATTGGCAACTAAATTCATAGGGGACGTAGCTAATTAAATGCCCTTTTAACAATATCTTCTCCAAATAACAATTAAATGACTATCATGCATTGATGGCATCAAAATTTGGCTACAAAGCTGCCTAGAAAAAGGCTTTAAATTCTAATTGAGGGCATGAATTCGAACAAATATGGCAAATGAAGAAACAAAGGCATAATACCATAAGAACTAGAGCTCTGTTTTCTTTATGTGCTAAAACCAATGGAAACTGATGGAAATGAATTTCTACGAATTAGACATGTCAGCCAAAGCAGGTAGTCTGCACAAGCAAAGTAAAAGAGAGTTAAAAAAAATTTTGAGCTTGTTTATTTTTAATTTTTTTTAAAATTCCAATTACTTTATTCCGAAGATTGTTTTAATGTAATTATCACATTTTAGTTCGTTTTTACCAATTTTCAAAAAATAAAAATAAAAACTACCTCTATGAAATCAAATGAATAAAAATTAAAATTAACTATTATGGGATCGAATCGATTGTCCATCTCTTTTCCCTCTTCTGCATTAAGGAAACCTTGGGCCATTGGAAGTCCATCTCCTGCACTCAAGAACCACTATGAATCACCATGGATTCAGGTACGCTTCCGCTTTCGTATTTCTCAGTAATTTAATCTGGATGTTATGAAGATTTAGGGGATAACACATTCAACCAATGAATTGATGCCACATTAGTTTGTACAAAATAAGTTTGTATCAAAATTTATGGTTGTATCATCACTCATGGTAAAAGAGGATGGGTTCGAGGTATGACGTCCAGGCCTTTGTGACAACGGCATCTTTGGACGTGGGTGTCATTAGATGTTTTGCTATTATCATATCATCAGTTTTTTTTTTTTGGCTATTTCTGCTCAATCAAACTTGTGGATTACATGTAGATGCAGGGATGGCTAAAGCTCAATGTAGATGCAGCTACGGATTCAAGCAAAAAATGTGCTGGATTAGGTGCAATAATCAGAGACTCCTATGGGTGGAAAATTTCCCACCTGAGATTAAGCTTGTATTCACCTAGTTGAAGTAATGAAAGTTTTACTTTCCTTTCAAAAAAAACAAACTTGTGGATTACATGCACTCAACGTCAACAATGGAAATGTGAGAAAATTAAGTTAATAAAATCAAGTAAGTCAAATAAGGTCCAGAATATACAATTGCGTTTAGTGGCAGGAGGGTACGTAAATACATGGGAAAGAACTATTTTTAGTCCAATTTCATGTTTGGATGTTGAGTTTGATATGGAAAGGATGTGGCTTCCCACATAAAACCCGCCATTTCGTTCTAAACTGAGTGAATTTATCTCGTGAGCTAAGTTGGTTTATGACGTAACTCAAATAATTAATTTTTTATTAGTTTAGTAATAAAAATTTTGGATAATATTTTAAAACTATAATTCAACAGAAAAAAACTTAATAAAAATAACTGTTATTTAACATATTATATTTTTCAATAATAAAATAATTCAAAATTTTAATTATTATAACAATAAAATTTGTAATATAATCCATTCATATACTAGATCACATAAAATATAAAACAAGACCAAATATAATCCTATTCAATCTAATCATATAATATTCTATCACATCATATACTATCATATTCCATCCGGCATGCCAAACGTGCAAAGTTTGAGTAAGTTTTGTTAAAGTTGAGTAACATCTCATATGGAAAGGATGTGGCTCCCACATAAAAATAACCCACCGTTTCATCCTAAACTAAGTGAATTTATCTTGTGAAATAAGTAATTTAGGAGATGACTCAAATAATTAATTTTTTATTAGTTTAATAATAAGAATTTACAATTATATTTTAAATCATTAAAAAAATACTTAATAAAAATAATTGTTATTTAAGATATTACATTTTTACAATAATAAAATAATTCAAATTTTTTTATTACAAAAAATTTGTAATATAATTGAATCATACACTACGTAACATATAGACACTAAAGAAGAATTCAGACCGCAATCACTGTGGCTGAACAAATGGGCCTATTAAGCCTATTAAAAGTTGGAACCATATTCACCACTCGCATTTCCTTAAAGAACTATATCCGAATTCTGTAAATTTAACTGTAAAACAAGAGAACTTGTACTGCCGTAGCAAAGTCTCACTATTGGTAAGTATCTGGACTTGGAAAGGATGCTAGTTGATTAAGTAAAGGAAAAGTGACATCAGACTTTGATGTGATAGATATATACACTTCAATAGGAACCACATTAACAACTTATGAGACAAACAAACAAATTCCCCAGTCAAAGTTCAACAAACAAAACATTAAAACAAGAGTAATTTAGTCTATCAATGTATATATAGAGATGTCGATCAATAGACAAATACGTAAAAGAAGAGGGAATGACCTCAAATACGTAAACAGAACAATCTTCTAAGTTTATTTATAACGAATAAGTGAACAAAGGAATGAAAAGGATGTTTGGCGAAGAATCTTGCATCTTATCAAGTGGGGAAAGCCTTCGCAACAAAGATGCTGCTTGCTTTCAAGCAACAATAATTTTCCAATTCCATAAGGTAGCGTAATGCCTTTTAAGAATATCTGCACCAGCCTAACAATTAATCATGGAAATTCAATTTGCATTTTTCACCTTTAATTTGCTCATCTTTGTCTTGAGTATTGTTTTTGCGTTAACTTAACTAGCTTGCAAACCACCTGCAAATGGTTTTAAATAATGTGTGAGATTGTGAGGTCGAACGAATTAATCAAATATGATGACAGGAGAAACAAAATTGAAATAACCACAAGTAGAAGTATACTTTTGTTATATTTATAACATCTTCTACTGTCTTCTTTTCCTTTAGCTCTGTTTCTGTGTGAGCTCAATCGCGATGCCTCAATCTTTTGCAGCCATATGCAGACTTGAAACTGTTGGGAAATTATGCTCTTTAAAAGCATATGTGTTTATTTAATTGTAATAAACAAATTTTCTGATTAATGAAATTAATGAGGTATTTTATTCAAATATCTTAATTGCATTTATATTTGTGTTAAAGTCCATTTAATCATATTATATGTATTTATGTGATCACCATGTGGATTCACAGAAGTCATAAATACAAGTTATCTTATGATTAAATAAATTTAGTTCGCAGTTGATAAATAAAGTTGGGCACTTTATTTAGGTATAAACTGTAATAAATTCATTGAATGATTTGTCTTAATCATGTATGAATTTATTGATGTAGTACGACTACATTGAACTGGATCACATATGAGATTTAATTAACTTTGTAATAACTGTCAGACTTATTAAATCTCATAGGCGTTGATTTTACTGTAACCTTAATCTTGAGTTAATTATGATTTCATGATTGTGATTGTTATTCCATTTGAGTTACCAATGGGCACGACACATCTTTGTGGTCAAGATTATCCGGTATCTTGGTGGGAGCAATTATGAGTATTGGAGTTATAGATTAACAATATAGAATTTGTACAACACATCTCTTGATAGGTTTTCGACACTTGATTATAGAATTCTCTGGCCAGAGTGTGTCAACATATTTAGTATGTTGAAAATGATCATTAGAGAAAACCAGTAAGGATCAAGGAATAAGATGTTATTAAATTGATTGGACGGTTGAGATATCAATTTAATTAACGATGTGGTACAAAGGATTGTGCGGTAAAGAAATCAATGTGGCTTGGGACGAATTATTATTCGAGCATACAATTATGGAAGTCATTCCAATCTTTTAGTGGAGTAGATTTGGAATTAAATAATTGGGCTAGTTTAATTACAGGCCTAATTATTGTAGCCACTATTGTATGTTCCCAAATGATCACCGGGTTAGCTCATTTAATTGACTGCACCACTACTGGACTAATAAGTAAGATAACTAGCTATTTGGATCAAAAGCCTAAATATATCATTTAGTGGGAGGCTCCATTTAATTAGATTTTGTATAAGGGGCCTTATGTTATTTTACAAGGTGGGTCCCCTATTGAAAAAGAAAATAAACGTGAGTTTTATTTTTGGATCTAGGAGCCTAGGGTTTTCACTAAAGGGAGATATATAAGGCTTATTTTCTCTAAAGAAAAAAGAGAAGCCACTTTATACAGATTGGAGAATAAGATTTTTCTCTCCATTGTTGAGAGAAAAGTTTTCTCGTGCTAGTTGCTTTGGTAGTGATAAAGGCGCCCACACGTCAAGTGCAGATCGAACCTAAGTCATAACCTGGACGATCATTGGGAATAGTTCGTGATCTAACTAGCGTGGTGGTGACGGATCGTGATCTAACAGGAGTGGTGGTGGCAGATCGTGATCTAGGAGCCTAAATAGCATATGTGTTTATTTAATTGTAATAAACATTTTTTCTGATTAATAAAATTAATGAGGTATTTTATTCAAATATCTTAATTGCATTAATATTTGTATTAAGGTCCATTTAATCATATTATATGTATTTATGTGATCAACATGTGGATTCACAGAAGACATAAATACAAGTTATCTTATAATTAAATAAATTTAGCTCGCAGTTGATAAATAAAGTTGGGCACTTTATTTAGGTATAGATTGTAATAAATTCATTGAATGATTTGTCTTAATCATGTATGAATTTATTGATGTAGTACGACTACATGGAACTGGATCACATATGAGATTTAATTAACTTTGTAATAACTGTTAGACTTATTATATCTCATAGGCGTTGATTTTACTGTAATCTTAATCTTGAGTTAATTATGATTTCATGATTGTGATTGTTATTCCATTTGAGTTACCAATGGGCACGACACATCTTTGTGGTCAAGATTACCCGGTATCTTGGTGGGAGCAATTATGAGTATTGGAGTTATAGATTAACAATATAGAATTTGTACAACACATCTCTTGATAGGTTTTCGGCACTTGATCATAGAATTCTCTGGCCAGAGTGTGTCAACATATTTAGTACGTTGAAAATGATCATTAGAGAAAACCAGTAAGGATCAAAGAATAAGATGTTATTAAATTGATTGGACAGTTGAGATATCAATTTAATTAACGATGTGGTACAAAGGATTGTGCAGTAAAGAAATCAATGTGGCTTGGGACGAATTATTATTCGAGCATACAATTATGGAAGTCAGTTCCAATCTTTTAGTGGAGTAGATTTGGAATTAAATAATTGGGCTAGTTTAATTACAGGCCTAATTATTGTAGCCACTATTGTATGTTCCCAAATGATCCCCGGGTTAGCTCATTTAATTGACTGCACCACTACTGGACTAATAAGCAATATAACTAGCTATTTGGGTCAAAAGCCTAATTATATCATTTAGTGGGAGGCTCCATTTAATTAGCTCATATATAAGGGGCCTTATGTTATTTTACATGGTGGGTCCCCTATTAAATGAAAAGCAACGTGAGTTTTATTTGTGGCATTATTTGGAGCCTAGGGTTTTCACTTAAGGGAGATATATAAAGCTTTTTTTCTCTAAAGAAAAATGGAAGCCACTTTATACAAATCAGAAAATAAGATTTTTCTCTCCATTGTTGAGAGAAAAAGTTTCTCGTGCTTTGGTAGTGATAAAGGCGCCCACACGTCAAGTGCAGATCGAACCTGAGTCATTACCTGGAAGATCATTGGTGGCAGTTCGTGATCTAACAGGCGTGGTGGTGATGGATCGTGATCTAACAGGAGTGGTGGTGGCAGATCGCGATCCAGAGGCCTAAATAGCATATGTATTTATTTAATTGTAATAAACATTTTTTCGGATTAATAAAATTAATGATGTATTTTATTCAAATATCTTAATTGCATTAATATTTGTATTAAGGTCCATTTAATCATATTATATGTATTTATGTGATTACCATGTGGATTCACAGAAGACATAAATACAAGTTATCTTAGATTAAATAAATTTAGTGGTGGTGGCGGATCGTGATCTAACAAGAGTGGTGGTGGCGGATCGTGATTTAGGAACCTAAATCACTTCAGCGGAAAAAACCAACTCGGATTTTCAAGGTACGATTTCTAGACTACGTATTCTTATATATTATATTAGAGCGGTCCTTAAAAGGTTTTATAAAAAATTTAAAAACCTGTTTTACCCAACAATTGCACAATATGAGAAGCACCGTTTTACCATAGAATTGGATGGCAAATCGTTATAACTCAACAACAAAGGAGCCAAAATACCTTGCCCAATCTCTTCTACTTTCCACATTTCACTCTCTAAAATTCTTTGCCACTCTTTTACTGTACTTTTAGAGCGCAAGAGATTCCCTATTACCTTTGCAGCAAGAGGCAAGCCTTTGCACTTGTGTGCAATTTTTCGCCCCATTGGTTCTAATTTTTCACGATCCTCAAAGGACCTACGTAGAAATGCTATCTGCTTAAACAGTAACCAACATTCCCCTTCACCCAACTCCTTGACAGGGATAATATCTATTGATCGTAACTGTAGTGCAACTGACCTATCACGTGTGGTAATTAGAATTTTACTTTCATGGTGGCCATTCTTTAGACAAGAAAAGAATGGGTCCCATTTTTTATAATCTCCATCCCACACATCATCTAAAACAAGAAAAAATTTCTTCCCCATAATATATTTCTGAATTTGTTTCATAAGAGATTGGAATTCGCTTAAACTAGAAGCTTCTTTTGACTTGCCTAGACCTTCAATGATAGCTTTGGCGACCCTAATCTCCTCAAAAGTGTCTGATACACACACCCATATAACTTTTTCAAAATTTCTTTTCACCTCATCATTATTATAGGCTAGTTGTGCAAGAGTGGTTTTACCTATGCCCCCTAACCCAACTAGTGAAAAATGTCATACCTCGTTTGTATTATTAAATAGATCAACTAACAACTTATAGCGCAATTAATACAACTTATTTATTAAATAGATCAAAGATTGATTAAAAAAGCTTATTTATTATAAGAAAATGTGAGAAAATTTCAAAGGCAAAGATGAAAAGATTGATTCATTGCTCTTTAAATTAATTTTGCCTTTTTTCCCCCTATCTAGCTACTTTACCATGCACTTGCACTAGTTATTTAGTTGTTCGTCAAAAAGTTATTATAAGCAAACTTTTTCTTATAATAAATTCATTACGAATATCATCACAAATTTGTATTTGGTCGGGACCGTGCGAGTGAATTCTTTTTTATAAAATCATCTCCTGACAATTTATTTATTATATTTTTCAATTTAGCTTTAACGTATGGATCCATTTCTTATCTATATGGCCTTTTATTATCAAGTAGGCCAAGGCCATTTGGTCTTCTGAAAAAGTTGTGATTCCGTTTTAGTTTATTATGTCACAACAAAAAGTAGTTAAATATAACATTCTCAAATTAATTTTTAGTTGAAAAGAGAAAAATAAGACAAAAGTTGAAAAAATCACACAGAAGTGGAACTTTATTATCTATCATCTGATTAAATTCGAACTTTACTTCTACTAACTCTTGAGATTAAATTTTCATTACTTTGCGTATTTGATAATTTGTCAATAAAATTGATCATTTAATAATTTATTTATTATTGATTGTATTAAATTTAATAATCACTAATATAATTGTTGATGCTGAAATCTGCTCGCCTTATGCCCGACCAGATTCTTCCACCAACGATTACGTAACTAGTAAACTGAATACTGAATTTGTTTTGCTCCGACAATTACTCTAACCTCAGGAATCAGAAACCTGCACTCACAAATATAGATCAGAGACCGGTGGTTTTGCCGGCATCAACCCTCTGATGCTTAAGTTAGATCAAGGTTTTTACGGGAAAACAATGTGACTAAGGATTCGAGAATTACTTTGAATGGTTTCACAATTTATGATATCAAATAACCTAGCTATATTTTGGTAGAGTTTTCCCTTCTCTCTCAATTTTTCTGTCCCCTTCTTCATTGATTTCTTCCTCTTTTATAGCCAATGTCCCACGTTTCTATTTGCCCTTCATCTCCCCCTATTTCGGATAGTGGCCACTCCTCACGGGACTCTAACCGCCATATTGCGTGCAAACATGGGACACCGTGTCTCTCTCAACGGTTCTGGGCATGACACAACTATCGCGATTTCGTGAGATCGTGCTCCCGAATTTTGGGGAGTGGGTGTCTGCTCGGCACATGTCTCTGGTCGGTACGCTCTTTTGGCTGACAGTCTCCCCTGGTCGGCCTTTGTTTCGATGCTTTGCTCGTACTATCTCTCCGAAGTGAATCATGCCGGGGTGGGAAAGATGGCATGGCTGAGCTGGTGCTCTTATTGACTTAACAATAATATTAAAAATAATCATGAAAATTAATAATACCATCAATTAATTGATTTTATATACTTTTTTAAATATTTGATAAGAATTTGATAAAAATTAATTAAGGATTTAAATTTTTATTCGTTTTTCTATTTGTTTATTTTATTATGGCTACCCAATAACTTGCAATATAATTAATTTTCTTATGGCTACCCAATAACTTGCAATATAATTAATTTTCTTATTCAGACTACTCAGCATCAGCTCTTGTAAAATTTCTTACATTATAAGCAACAAAATATTTATAAACTACAACAAAAGGCTTAGATCAATCCACCGATGAACCTTTTGAAGTTATATATAATATATTAATTGTTGATCTAGAATAGTCTTAGTGGATAGGTTTTTTTAATTATAAATATCAATAAATTTTTTATCGTTTAATAGATATTGATGAAATTATATAGAGTAATTTTGCCCAGTCATATTAATCCGTTATGAATGCACAAATTTGTACGTGGTCTGGACCGTGCAAGTGAAATTTCAGATAAAATCATTTCCTGACAATTTATTTATTATATTTTTCAGATAAAATAATGTTAATTAGTAATTTATTACATCTGCAATTAGCTAGATACTTTGTTTGAGAAACAAAAAGAATAAAATCAGTTTCACAATTATTTTAATTGCAATAAATATCATGCTGAGATCTATGACTTGTCTGATATTACAAAGAGAATATGTGAAAGATAATTAAATAATAAATCCATTACGAATTTCATCACAAATGAAATTTATTTATTATATTTTTCAATTTAACGTTAACGTATGGACCATTTTTTTGTCTATATGGATTATGGCCGACAACTTTTGTTATATATCAGGTAGGCAAAAGCCATTGTCTCATTAATTCATTTGGTCATTTGAAAACGATGCGGCTCTGTTTTAGTCCAGTGTCAATATATAACTTTATTATGTCATGATAAACTTCAAAATCTAATTTAGAGTGTGACACGAATAATTTTAATCAATAATTTATTATATCTACAGTCGGATACTTTGTTGAGAAAATAAAAAGAATAAAATCTGTCCCATAAAGATTTTAATAAATATCATACTATTGTCTATGTACTTAGGCTATCTCTAATGTGGCACCAAATCTAACACCAAATCACCTTTTGTATTATTTTTAGTGTAAAATGCTCCTCTAATGTAACATTAAAACCAATACTAAAATGGTGTTATGAATAGTATTGCACCAAATATGGTGCAACACTATTCATTTGGTGTTAGGAAAAAAAGTCTCAAATATCCTTATTACTTTTTCTTATTTACATATATGTCCTATTTTATATAATATTTTAAGTTATTATTATTAATTTTTATATTATTTTAATTTCATTTTTTAATTTTTGAATATTATACTAAAATTTTAAATAAAAAAATATTCAACACAAAAAATTAATAATAAAAATAAAATGGTAAATTTAATAATTTTTTATATTTCTTTTGTTAATCGATATAAAATTATTTATTACTTAATTATCTATATTAATAGTAATATTTATTGTGTTAATTGAATTAATTCTTGAGAATTAAAAGAATAAAAAGAAGAATATACTTTTTGGTGTAAAATTTGGGTGTAAATGGGTTGGAGATGAAATAATAATTTGGTGTGAAAAAAGTACATTTTTGGAGTTGGTGTTACACCAAAATAGTGTTAAGCATTGGAGATGCCCTTACCTCATATTACAAAGAAAATATGGAAAGATAACTAAATTGCTTTGGAGAACTGTTATAATGAAACGAAATTATATCAAATTACTAAGGATTTAGTTAACCTCTCAAGAAGTTTATTTGCTTCACTTCTCAAGTTTAAAATTCGAATGTCAGAAAAGATAAAAGGTTTAAAAATTATTTTAAATATTATCCACCCTTTTACTATTTTAATATACAGAAAGAAAGAATTACTTATTTTTAACAATAGCAACCAGGGGCATAATATATCTGATGGATTTTTCTAAGGAACAAAGCTTATTATATCTCCTATAAAAAATGTCATTTTTTTGTGAGAAAAAAGACATCTATATCCCCAAAATTTTGAAAAATGGCACTAACATTCCCAAGTTTTCAAAAAGAGACACTAAGACACTTTTTTTTTAATCACAATACCCTTTCCCTTTATTATCCCAAAAATTAACTTTAATTTTTTTATAATAAATAGAAATACAATATTAAAATAAATGTAATAATATATACATTTTAAAACAACTTCAATATTTAAAAATATTTTATTATTTTACAATCTATTAATATATTTTATTATGTTAAAGTAAATTTTATGATAAATATAACATAATATTAAAATAAATGTATTAAAATTTAAATTATTATGTAAGATAATAATTTTAACATGAGACTTTTTAATTGTAAAATGTATTTAATGCAAATATTTATTTAAAATCTCTACAATAAATACAAATATATTATTAAAATAATTATAATATAATAATTTACATATTTAAATTTATTTAAATATTAAATATTGTAATATTATTAATCTACTACATAGATTACATTATTTATATAATATTTGTGTTTATTAAAAATTTACAAGTTCATTTTTTGGGATACTTAAGGTAAAGGGTATAATGGTCAAAAGGGAGTTTTGGTGTCCTTTTTAGGAAACTTGGGAGTATTGGTTACTATTTCTCCAAACCTTGGGAACATGAATATCCTTTTCCCTTTTTTATTTTAAAACAAGTGGCAACTAAAGATTAAACTGTTATATATTCGCAAGATATTCACCACAAAAGTTGTAGGAAATTTCTTCTTCCTTGAGCGGAAAATACAAAAGAAAAACATAGTTGGCAATTTCACTAGCAAAACTAATATTTTGTTTCATATCCAGGGGCAGAGCTCAAGGTAAATCTTCATGAGGCCCAAGTTCAAATTTCAAGTGTTAGCTGGGAATTAATTTTTGACAATTTTTTCTATTTATAGCTAGTATATAGTTGTTGGGTATTCCAAAATTTGAGAATTTTGTGATTGATAATTGAAACGGTATTGCAAGTGAAAACAAAATGAAAAAAATAATGAAACAAAAATAAAAATCAAAGAGGTAGGCCCAAACTTACCAAACTTTTAAAAAAGGCTATGAAAAATAATTAACAAAATAAAAATCAAACAATCAAGTTACTTTGACTTTATTTCACAAAATATACAATTAAAGTTTCATTATATATATAAGTTTATATATCGAGTGTTTAAGGATCAAATCTCTTTTTATATCTAATTTTTAATATTTCATTTAAAAACCTCAAAAGTTTTTCAAAGCCTATAGGGTGATGGTCCCCCTTTAGGAGTGCACAAATTTGTGTTTAGATCAACCTGATTGGGTTTCGGATTGATTGGCTTAGAATATTCTGATTGGATTAGATCAAATCAAAAGTTTGGGGTTGAGTTTGGATCATATCAAGTTATAATTATATGAGGCCAAGATTGGATTTGAGCTAAAATCGAATTCAGGTCAATTATGATGGAGACGGATAATGTTCGGAATAGAGGTAATTTTGAGCCTTTTTTTGTTTTGATTCTTTTTCAAAATTATCTCATTTTAGTTTGTTTTTACTAATTTAAAAAAAATGAAAACTAATACTATGAAATCAAATGAACAAAATTTAAAATAAACTACTACTATCAGATCGGATTGGATCACCATTTCTTTGCCTTCTCCTATACTAAAGTAACTTTAAGTCATCCATAGGGTAATTAGTTCCTCTTTATACATGTTGTAGTCTTTTGAAAAGACGGCACAATATGAAAAAAAATCATTTTACCATGGATGGCAAAGCAATATAACTCAACAATAAATGAGCCAAAAGACCTTTCCTTATCTCTTCTAGCTTCCACATATCACCATCTAAAATTCTTTTTCATTCTTCTACTACTCTTTTAGAGAATAAGAGATTCCCTATTACCTTTGCAACAAGAGCAGGCCTTTGCACTTGCATGCAATTTTTAGACCGGTTGGTTCTAAATTTTATGATCCTCAAAGGACCAACTGTTACCTACTTTTATATTTCATGCAACCAATGAACTAATGTCGTATCAATTTATAAAAATAAATTTGTATGAAAATTTATCATCATTTATTTTTCACAGCAACTCATAAAGTCTAAGAGTGAAACTATTTTTTAATGAAATACATGATATGAAGCTCCTTAGTTTTGGAAGAAAATACGATATTAAGTTCCTTGGTTTTGGAAATAAATAGTTAATTATAGAGCTACATTACCACCAATCTCATTACTAACCATAAACTACATAAACATAATACACAATTATTAGCTATTTATATATCGAACCAGAAACATCAAGTGCTAAGTCTTTTTGGCTCTACAATGCCTTGTTGGTGCTCTTGTGCACCTAAAGTAATCCACAAATTACAAAATTTATCTTCGTACCACTTTACCATATGTTGGAAACTTTAATTTAAATAAAATAAACAAATCTTTAAATTAAATTTAGCATAAATAATGATACGATGATGGAAATCTTACTCTCTTTAGTGAGAAATCCAAGTATCCAACTTGTTTACTTGAATTACACATCTCTCACTCTAAACACACACTTTCTCCTTCTCTCTCTCTCTCTCTACACTTTCCACCTTTAATTTGTACGCAATGAGCCTTCCCAAATGAATTTAGGGTTGAAACACTCCAAAATCATCTCCCCAAATCAATATTTTATAAGACCTAATCCTTAACTCATCATATATCCTAACCCTTGAATGTTTCCCATTTCATCTTCTCTCAACAGGTAAATGCTTGTTTAGTTCTTATAATTTCAAAAATATCTCAAAATACCTTTATAATTAAATATATTACATCCGTGCACTTACTTTCTATTTGCTTTTATAATAATACCTTGCAATAATATTCTTGACATTAATCAACTTATCTATAAAAGTTTAATTAGCGAATTAACCAATAATTATTGATTAACAAATTAACTAATAAATTTCAGTATGAAAGAACTAATTGCCAATAATTTATTTATAAATAAATCAATATTATCCAACTTAAAGAAATGTTTGATATATTGGCAACAATTTTACTAGTAGTTATTTTATAAAAAACAATTTACCAAATTAATCATAGAAGTAAAATAATAACATAAAAATTTGTGGAAAGTAAAATAATAACATAAAAATTTGTGGAATTTTTATGTTACTTTTAAGGCGAATTTAATAAATTATTTTTTTTTTCTTTTCATTGATATCCTCAAAAAGGTTAGAATATTGTTGCAAGGGTAATATTATAAAAGGAAAGAAAAAGTAAGAGTAGAAATATAGCATATTTAACAATGAGGGTGCCTTGAGGTATTTTAAAATATATGGCTCAAAATATCTGGTTTAAGTAAGCCTTTACTCACTCTTAAGCTTCTCTTAGAAAATGGTAAATGTTTCCTACAATATTATCTTTATTTTCAAATACACCTTTATTCATATTTAATAAAAATTAAAAAAATCATATTGAATGGTAAAAAAAATTATTAAAAACAAAAAATATACGTCTTGATGTGAATAAAAAAATTAATAATAAATTTTTATATTTTTTGTTTTATAAACATTTTCTTATAATAAATATATAAAATACAAAAGTACAAGAAAAATATTTTATTATTAATTTTATAATATTTTATTATTAATTTATAATAATTTTCTTATATATGCATTATTAGAAAATGTTTGTAAATAAAAGAAGTACAAGAAAAATATTTTACTATTAATTTTTTATTCACATCAAAACATATATTTATTGTTTTTAATATTTAATTTTTTATTTTAGTTTTCATTCACATGTTTTAGTTAATTTATAATAAATATAGATAAAAGTGTATTTAAAATTAAAGATAATATTGTTATACTATGCTACGGAGTTATTGGCTATTATATAAGAGTAGGATATAAATGATATAAATTGATTACAATATGGGGGGAAATTGGCATTCTCCCTATATATATATATATATCGAGAGAGAGAGAGAGAGAGAGAGAAAAAAAAAATATTACAGTCTGGAATTTTAAAATGGGGGAATGTCCGGGAAAACGCATTAACTGTTCAGTTTGAGCACTTTAAGTTTTAAACTTTTAAAACCCCACGATTTTAAAATTTTCCCAAACATTTCCCGCACTTTATGATCCCGGACCAGAAACTACTATATATAAAGAGTGGATATTGGGCCTTTTAATGCTTTAGCTTAAGAGCAAAAGTAAAAGATTATAAAGAAAAGGGTGTATATGTTCAGCAAGCGAATTCCTATTACCTTTGCATTAAGGGGTAAGCCTTTACACTTGTATGCAATTTTTCATTTGATTGGTTATTGGTTCTAAATTTTGAAGATCCTTAAAGGACCGCCAAAAGCATACTTGCTTAAACAGTGACCAACATTCTCTTTCAGCCAATTCTTTTACTGGGCCTGAGAGATCAAAGGCAACATTATTGGGGCCGAGCGATTACTGAATTTGACATAAATTAAGAGTAGACGCCGGCTAATGAAAATTACATGCCAACTAAAGATATTGTCTTGAACAAATTGGCATAATAATTTATGCCAACGCTTGATATGAAAGCTTTGTTGCAACAAATTGGCATGAATTATATTTTATCTCTCTTTCTTCAAGGTATTAAGTAATTGCCCTATCCCAAAAACAAAGAAAAAAGAAAAAAAGTATTAGGTAAATGCATGTGAATTAGTGTAACGACCCGCCCCGCACTCCCAGGGCGAATCGTACTGCTAGAAACTTAAACCTCATAAAATAAATAAAAAATAATCCTTTTACAATCCATAAAAATCATATCCTTAAAAATAAATACAAAGCAGCGGAAGAATTTAAAATTTATGCCAAACCATCTACTTCCACCATCCAAGCCCTTATCAATGCTCAACACGAATCCTGCTTACAAAAACTGAATCACAATAAACTATAATGAGTACAAAACTCAGTAAGTAAACCAGTTTTGTATATATCAAAATACATACATACATATACATATCAAATGAATGACGTGCCATGATATTCAAAAACATCGTAAAACAAATCATCGAAATCTCATTCTGTCTTTCTCAAACTTTCACATTCTCTTTTAAACCACTTACTTGAGTTACCTTCATTCGATTACTGCTTAGTAGGACACTCCCTTAACTTTCATAACTTTCTCTTTCATACTCTTTGGGCTTCTCGCAATGCGTCCCTCGCCCACTTATCTCATAACTATATAAACATCTGGAGAGTCCTCCACTAAGCCAGTAACGAATTCAAGCATCCAAGCTAAAACTGTAAAACAATCTTTCTTTCTTTTCAAATCTCAATTGCTAAAATCAACTTTCTCATTTTCCAGGAAACATAGAAAACATAATGCATTTTCGTGCTCATGTCAATGAAATATTCATACGTATGCCCATGTCAATAAACACATATATATCAACATCTCATATCAACACATCACATAAACACATGGGCATAACAGAGAAATCAATAATTGTACATATCTCAAAATAGACTTTTCAAACATGTCAAACATATATATTGTTTATTGTGATTCGTTTGGAAATCCAGTTTACTTACCTCCTCGTATCCTCGAGTAATAAATACAGATCGATATCATTGGCCTACAAATAAATAATACTTGCATAAGAATAAAATGAAACCATAATTATAAAATCCAATATCCTCAAATTCCTCAAAATAATCACATTCCTTACTTAACCTCAAATAATCTCAATTAAATCATAAATCATCAAAGTACTCATAATTCTTGAAATTACGAAAATTACCCTCAAATATCAAAATTACCAAAATGCCCTTGAATCAATATTACCAAAATACCCTCATCTCAATATTACCAAATTAACCTCAAAATCATAAATTACCAACTTATCCTCAATGCCAACAATTACTAAAATACCCACGAAATCAGAAATTACAAAATTGCCCTTAAACTGTGAAATTACCGAAATACCCTCGCCGGTCAACGGTCACCGGAATTCAACCGACGGCGACGGGAAGCTCAGAACTGAAAGTTCCAGCCACGCTGAGTCCAATGGTGGCGGTGGTGTCCTCCCACGCGCGGCGACGGCGGCAAATCGAGCTCCCAAAGCCGTGAGTCCATCAACGGCCGATCAACGGCAAAACGACGTCCCCGACATCCATGGCTGGTCGGAAATGACAGAGGGAAGGGTAAGGAACAAAACCCGAATGATGGCTTTACCGGAAACCGGCGAAATCACGGCGAATCGAGGCGGTGATTCCGCGGAGCTTCCAAGCTTCGATCGGCGGCTTTCCGATCAATTTCCGGCAGCAAGGACAGCATGGATACGTTGCTCATCTCTCAAGCTTCGAAACGGTACCAAGATCGACCGGAACGGAGGCCGGAAATGGGAGAACCGGCCGGGTCAATTCCGCGGGTCCGGGTCGGGTTCGGGTCAACGGTTTGGGTTCTCTCTCTCTCGGTTCTCAGCTCTCTCTTCCTTTCTCTCTCTCTTTCTCTTATATATGGGGTGGTCAACGGGTCAAAAACTCGGGTGCGGGGTATTACAATTAGACATTTGGCCTCCGGGATCATATATTTATATTAAAGACAACCATATAACCACAAAGACAATGAAAAGTCTAAAATTATTGTTCAATTTCTAATTCCTCTCCAAAATTATTGTTCAATTTCTAATTCCTCGCAAGTGCGAAAGGAAACATTTTCCAAGAATAAAACTAAGATGCATTTCTAGGAATAGTTTTCCAACTGATCTATATTTTATAATATTTTAAGATTTCTTCATTTTTTTCAAAAGAAAATTTTAATTTAAGATTAAGCTCATTAAAAAAATAATATCATTATAGATTCATTCAAAATATTATATGTGCATAAATACAGAAATTCATGTGACACAATTGCGAGGGGTACTCGGGTTTTAATGATCTTTTTTATCTCAATTAATTATTGGAAAATTTTATTCATTTTTTTTAAAATCCTGAACAAGGTCAACTCCTATATGCTTTTGTACGTATGTACGTGTGCTTGTGTGTATGTGTAATAATTACAATATTGTCTGGTTAATCCACAATTTCATCAGCATCATTAATCTATAGTGAGTTGAGAAATAAGCCATGAATAAGTGCTTGAGAAGTTCAAAGATAAAAATATTTATTCTGACACAAAACGTCGAATGATATAAAATGTTGAGAACAAATAATAGTTTAGTGTTTGATTTAAGTTTCATGAATTTTGTGCCAAATATGACGTTGTAAGGTACAAGAATGTCAAGCGTACTTCGCCGAAGAATGGATTAGGAGGGACGACGGAGAGGAACTTGATTTACAAACGACTTGATAATAAGCCCCAATTTGCCATCGCCACGATCCACGGGTACAGGTACCAGATTAAAGTGCGTTTTCTCTTGAGCTCTCTTTTAATTATTTTAGTTTTAATTCTGATTTTTTATTTTATTTATTATTTAATATCTATATTGCAGTCATCTATTTTTTCAGTATTATGTTAAAATGGGAATAAGAAGGACTATTGGGTAGAGTAAAGATGGGGAAGCAAATGTGAACTCAGCCATTGTTAACTAGATCTTTCTTTTCATCTAAAAGTTTTTGCATGGAGAGAAAAAAAAATTATTTTTTAAAACGAGAAGAAATGGAAATTTCAGTTTATGATCATTGTGCATGACTCATGAAAGACGATATATATGGTGGATTGATGTGGGTCTCTTTTTCCTCCAGTACTCATTGGCAAAAATCAAGCCAATCGCTTCCATTTGTGGCAAGTTTATCGGAGAAATAAAAAGGAAAAAAAAATATGTAACTACTTAACTTTGCCGAAGCAGAGTTAAGTAGTTACAAAATTGCATTCTTGAATGTACAGAAATGATATGTAGCAAAACCAAGCATAAAGAAATAAGAGGATAATGTTATATGGTACGGCTATTAGCCTATGTCAAAGTAAAAGACATGAAGAAAATTTTACTAAGAAATGGGTGTGTACAAATATTAAAGGAAAACATTCACCAACGACCCAAATCGCAGATACGTGCTTAATTTTCTTACTCACTCTAAAATCTCTGAAAATTCATTCAAATGAAACTTTCAGAAAGACTTAATATTAAGGCTTTAGCATCACTTCATATGCTCAACAATTAAAATTTGAGGATGATATTTCTCAAAATGGAGGGCTCTACTTGGCTTGTGAACAATCTTCCTCACCATCATCATCCTTGCCCTACCACCAGCACTGAACAATCTTTGTTCTGACATTTGCCCCATTTATCTGATTACACAAGAATCCGAAACAACTGTTAGAAATTTTAATCTTTATATATATCCAAAATGGTGAATAAGATGATGCGGTTGATGATAAAAACCTGAGTTAAATAATTAAGGGTCCGGTAACAATCACAGCATCTCATCATGTGGGGAAAGCCTTCGCAACAGAAGATGGTGCTTGCATTCAATCAATAATAACTTTCCAATTTCATAAGGTAGCTTAACGC
Organism: Citrus glauca; assembly: GCA_029633175.1. NCBI lineage: Eukaryota > Viridiplantae > Streptophyta > Magnoliopsida > Sapindales > Rutaceae > Citrus > Citrus glauca. The sequence continues at coordinate 12,676,882 of JAQOOD010000005.1, forward strand.
CCTTTCAAGAATAAGTGCACCAGCCTAACAATTATTCATGGAAATTCAAATTCAGAATCATGTTAGTATGAGAGATGAAGTATAATAAGTGACTTGGCCACTATATATGCACTTATCACCTTCAATTTGCTCATCTTCGTCTACAGATTATTTCTGCTTTAACTTAATTAGCTTGCAATCCACATAAGAATGGTTTTAAATAATAAGTGATTATTTCTGCTCTAACTAAGAGCTTCAACCTTGTCGGTGCATACACACACACACACATCACCAACCAAGCAGTCCAAAAAAGGAGTGGAGGATATATACATGATGTTTCCTTTTTGTTTTCTATATATATATATATATGTATGCACTGTATATATCCCTTAATCCTTACCACCATTGGATTTGTCTTCCGTTTTGACGTGGGAAAATTTTTTTAACTCCCAATAAAGGACTAAAATCGCAACAAGAATTGAATTCCAAGTTTGAAACCAAGGGCTTCTGTGATTTGCCGTGCTACACAATGAAAATATGCGTTGGCCAGCACCTAGCGCCGAGCACCGCAAATTTCAGTTTCATTTTTCAAACGTATAGACAGTGCCTAAGTTTGTAGGCACTAAATTAAAGCACTTGCTACTGTCTCTTCAAGATGTGCGTGCTGGTATCTCTCTATTCACATCTATGTGATCGACAAAGGCATGTGTTTGAACAATTTTAATTTGAATCACATCCGATCTGAAAGCAGAATGCCAAATTAAGCGGAAGGCGAATAATGCTTTTTCTCTTCTTTTTATAAAAACTCTATGATAAAATTAATATATCCAAAAGCACCGAGATAGAAGATACCGTCGTCCAATTTTCTTTTGCCAGCTTTAAAATGTGATTGTATAATTGATTAATTGTGGACATATAATAGTGCAAATTGATAAAAACATGTGACGTAAACACTGCTTCATCCTGCATGCTTATTGCTTAGCTAGGTATGTAACTAATTATTATGGCAAGCCGTGTTCTATTATTATTATTATTCTTAAAGATTTACATCTAGTGTTAGAACTGATCTATACTCAACTCTTTTTAATCTTCTATCACATGCACCTAAGATTTAATTAGTGTTTTCAACTGATTTTGGGCTAAGGAAATCCAAAACCAATCTAAGACAATGAATTTATTATTTTGGGGAAGATGGGGTACCTCACTGGTTTGCCGCGTGGGACGTGGGGTATCCTAGGTCTGGGGAGATAGGAAGGAGGGAGTGAGAGATAGTTATGGAGGACGGTCAGCAACCTGCAAGATATCCTTTGGAGTGGGCTTCGTTCCTGCAAAACAACGAGAGGAGGGTTAGAGGTGAAGCCGGGGGGGTACCCCTGGCGTTCACACTCCGACGCTCAAGTTAGCAAACTCGAGCTTTTTTAGGCGAAGAGAGCTAGCAAGCTCTCTGTAAATTAGGGTTTTAGGATGGGGAGAACCTGGTTTTTGGAGTGAGAGTGTGAATGGAGAAAATTGGAGGAAGGAGAAAAGCTTGTGGCCCAAAACTTGTGGAGAGTAAACCCTAGGTGTCTTTATATATGGTGTACCTCCCTGCCACGTGGCGTACCCTCTTTGGCTCACGTCCCTCTCATGTTTTCATGGTCTTTTAGGCCGTTATCTGCATGCCCGCGGCGTATCTCATCATTTGGAGACGTGGCGTGCGCTGGTGAGTGGTCCTGGGGTAGCTCTGCAGCAGTTGTCGGGTAGGCGGTTGGGGACCACTGTCCTTGGTATAATATTCTGCACTGTTGCAGGCGGCTGTCCCCCCTTTTGCGTATCATTTCCGATTCCTTTTTCTGACAAGATCAAATGAAATCTTTTAGACGGTGGAGACGTTGCTTATGGCGGATATTTTGGAGGATTCTCTTACACCGTTTCGTAGGATATCCCAAGATACGGAGGGGTACCCCTCATGGCTTGGGGTACCCCTTGCTACTTAGCGTACCCCTTTGTACTTAGGGTACCCCTTCTCATACAGTATACTTTATTTTACAGGGGGTGTCCCAATTCACGTGGAGTATCTCAATCCGTTCTGGGCTCACTTCTTTAATCGACACGGGGGGTACCCCTTTATACTTAGGGTACCCCTTTCCATACAGGGTACCCTATTTTACGCGGGATATCTCAATTCACGTGGGGTACCTTAATTTGCTCTGGACTTGCTCCATTAATCGACACGTGGCACTTTTACTGTTCATCCTATTTTTCCCTCAAACAATTAGTATTATATTCTTATTTAGTAAAATAACCACAAGAAGTATGATGACAAGAGACAAAAGTAAAATAACCACAAGAAGTAGAGCATCTTCTACTGTCAAGTTCTTTTCCTTTAGCTCTGTTTCTATGTGCGCTCAAACGCAATGCCTCAAGGCTCAAGATAATTTTATGACCATCAATCATTTGCAGCCACATGCAGACTTGAAAAACTAGTCGTGGCCCTAAGGAACTTGACAATTAGAAAAGATTCAGAATGAGTGACTAAAATATCTTAATCGAGACTACTTAAACATGCACGCCTTGAAAATCTGAAACAGAATTACTCAAATGAATGTCGTTGAAACTTTACTGCAAAGACTTCTTGAAACCCATGAAGATGATACTCTACCTGATAACACAAGGAAACACAATCAATACAAGAGGATGATTTTACAAACAAATGAGAGCTTATAATTATTGGGAGAGCTCTACTCAAATTTGATGAGATATCTCTCAAAAGGGAGAGCTCCAAAAATATATAAAGCCAAAAATCTAACGCTCATCAAACTGGCTTGTGAACAATTTATCTTCCTCGCCATCATACATGCCAGGTGTAGTGAACAATCTTCATTCTAACATTTGCCTTAATAAGCTGCTTAGCATCCTTAACTTGATAAATTGCACAAACAAAAATAACTTTACTAAAGTTTATTCTTTAAAGGCATAGCAGTAAAGAAGATGATATCTGTTTATGCTAAAAATTGACCTGAGTTGTCCCAATGTCAAGAATCACAGCATCTCACGTGGGCAAAATCATCGCAATACAACACGCTGATTTCAAGCAACATCTTATCACAATAACTTTCCTCAACCATTACCCTACTCAATTTCAATGTATTATTGGCAACTAAATTCATAGGGTAAGTAGCTAATCAAATGCCCTTTTAACAATATTTCTCCAAATAACAAATATTCGGAAAATCTAAATGACAATCATGCATTTATGGCATCAAAATTTGGCTACAAAGCTGCCTGGAAAAGGCTTTAAATTCTTAATGAGGGCATGGATTGGAACAAATATGGTGAATAAAGAAACAAAGGCATAATACCGCAAGAAGTACACCTTTTCCTCAGACCTCTGTTTCTGTTTGTGCTCAAACCAATGGAAACCGATAGAAATGAATTTCTATGAATTAGACACATCAGCCAAAACAGGTACTCTGTACAAAGAAAGTAAAAGAGAGTCATAGAAAAATTTTAAGATAATTAAACTCTCAGTCACCACATCATTAATAGAAACTTTGTACACTACGATCTATTGCAGATTAAGATTGTATACCTAAGTTTTAATTCCAAACTGAATATACACAACATTATACCAGCATTAGGAGGCCGTACCAAGATGTACGGAATTTAATGTGCCTCTTCACAGCCATTGTACAAGCATCGAAGACTTTACCGCGAAAGCTGTTTCAAACGTGATGCAGGTTAGAGATGCAAGATATGAAATTGTCATTACAAGAAGCATTGAAACATGTGTGAAAACTGTTTATGGACCTAAAATAACTTGAAAATCAGAAAGATTAGGAATAAGTGACTAAGCATTTTAATTACAACTGAGCATACGAACCTTGAAAATCCAAAATTGTAATCCGATGAATGAGCAATTGCACGAGCAGCTAAATTTACTGCAAAGGCTCTTACAACCCTTGAAGAGATACTCTACGTACCTACACAAAGAAACAAAGTGAATATGAAGGGTATTCTGACAATGCAAATTTGTGCAAATTATCAACTCTGGTTCCCTGCATAATAGTGCCAACATCGAATTGCTTCGTCAATTGAAATATATGATCAGCCCAAAGATGCTTTGCTTTGTAGCTTTTGAGAACCTGAAATGGTTATTACAACCAACAGTGAAAATTGGGTGAAGAACTGATAATACTAGCATAATTCCATATGCTTATAGAGGATAAACCGATCAAAGAAAGAAACAAGATAGAAATGATGATCTCAGCACCTTAATATCATGCAATAATAATCATCATGTCTTTCAGGCAGCCATCCATCCTCAACTGAAACAGAGCAGACCCAGCTATCACTTAGTTTTCAACATTACTACAAAGTACCCCAGAAATTCAGTCTCTCAAGAAGTTTCACGTAACAAATTATCGTACACTGAAGTAAATAGTTATATTCAATACAAAAATCAAAATATTAGAAAATATTGCACATTCCTATAAGACATTGGCAAAATATAGAAGTTTAATTCAAAATTTAATTATTATCATTATTATTATTAATTTCATTACAAGTAACAATGAAGCAAAGAGGAGAAATTACCGGTGGGTTATAGTAATTGCAACCGTTCGAGAATTCAATACTCAATTCCTGCAGTGTCGACGTTTGAAGAAGGTCATCTGGCAACACCTTTAATTTGGGGCAACAATCAATTTCCAAGGAAGAAAGACGTGGCATAATGGAGATGTTTTCCTTCCTCGTAACCCTGTAATCCCACTCTTCCAATTCTTCCATGTCCCAAATTTTGAGTGATTTCAATTTGGGGAAGGCAATAACGGGTCATCATCACTACTTTCCTCTATTCCCAAAACCTCATTACCCACTCTTTTTATACTACTCAAATTTTGCAGGGCGAGTTTTTCCAGAGGCAATTTTCCCAGAGGAGGCAAATGCTCACAGTTAAGACATCCGTGAAGAAATAAATTCCTTAGATTGGTTAGCGAAGTCAACCATTTCGGAAAAATGTTGCCTCCATATAATAAAATCCATAATTCCTCTACATTCAAAGGCGGCTGTAAGGCTTCAAGAAGTTTTTCATCTTTCTCATTCTTCCTCCTTTCTTCATCTTCCCCATTTACAACTTCACCTCCTTCTTCTTCTTCATATCCCCCATCCTCACCTTCATCTTCCCCACCTTCATCTTCATCCTCTTCTTTATCTTCCCAATCTACAACTTCAAACAAAAGATACAAACGAAGGAGGTTTTCCATATTTTTGAGTTCTAATCTCTCAGCCTCATCTACAAGTGACAAATTACTCAACCCTTCTATTCCACATTCTCGAAGGAGTTGAAGATTTTTCAGACATTCAAGCCTACACGTACTGCCACCATCAACACCTCCACCCCTAGCAAACTTGTCTAATGTTTGAAGATTGGTTAATCTGGAAATCCCTATTGGCATGTACTTCAACGACCAAGTAAGACCATTTAGCAAACTCCTCATGTTCTTTAACTTCCCCATCCCTGCAGGCAATTCTCTTAGATTTCAGCACCCCCTAATATCTAGATTTTGTAAATTATATAATTCACACAAAGTCTCAGGCAGTCTCTCTATGTGTAATTCAGACAAATTAAGATATTTTAAATGCATCAATTTTCTGACATCTTCTGGAATTTCTCTAATCAAATTTGGGTCAGGACAAAAAAGCAAGAACGATTGCCTTATAACTAATGCTCTTAAACACGCCAATTTACTAAATAACTCAGGAAGGATGCTACTATCAAGAGACGAATTGGAAGGACTTTCACCATCAATTAGGAGGGTACGCAATCTATTAAGTCCATGAATGGACATAGGAAATGAAGCGCCTCCTTTAAACTTTAACCCTAAGGGAGGGACTTTCCCACCAAAAGATTTTATGACTGATTCTTTGGTACCATTAATTTCTAGCCACAAACATTCTTTGCTACTTACAAATTGAGCAAAATCATGTACTATGTCATGCATCTTGCAACTTATAATATCATCATCATCATTTTTCTCAAACTCTTAAAAGAAAGAGCGTGCTGCTAAAATGTTGAAACACTCTTCCCAGTCATCTCCATCTCTTCATATTCTTCTGCATTAAGGTAACCTTGAGCCATCCATAGTGACATTAGCTCCTCTTTATACATATAGTAGTCTTTCGGAAAGACAGCACAAAATGAAAAATATTGTTTTACCATAGAATTGGACAACAAATCATTATAACTCAACAATAAGGGAGTCAAAAGACCTTTCACAATCTCTTCTGACTATCTAAAATTCTTTGCCAGTCGTTTATTGCACTTTTAGAACGCAAGAGATTTCCTATTACCTTTGCAGCAAGAGGCAAGCCTTTGACTATCTAAAATGTTAATCGCTTGAACAACGACTGGCAATCCTCTTCAGTCAATTGCTCAATGAATATAATATTTGTTGATCCCATCACACGTGCAACTAACTCATTACTAGTAACCAAAATTTTACTTCCGTGGAGACCATGATTTAAAGGAAGAATGGTGCTCATTTCTAAATTTATTTTTATACTGTAAAAGGATCAAATTACTCACAAAGTTATTTTAGCTTTCATGATATAAACAAATAATCAATCATTTGATTTCAATAGAAAGAAGTATTCTGGGTAGAATATTGACTTCTTTAGCAGGGACTTCTTACTCTATTAGGTTAATAATGCATCGATTGTCACGTCATTAATTTTAGATTTTAAACTTTATATTCAAACTTTGAAGATCATCATTTCTCCTTTTTTATTTAAAAAAAATTAACTTCTTGCATGATCTAATTGGTCTCGTTTCCTCTGAACAACGTTTTCTTTAAAACACACTTTTAAAGCCAATCTCTACATCTCTCTGAAAACTTTGCCTCCCCAAACTCCTCATCTCTTCCTCACCAAATCTTTGGAGGCAAAAATCTTTCTTGCCTTCTCCAGTGGATTCTTGTTTTTTTTTCGTTGCACCCACCTCTTCCCTATGATTTGAGGATGGGTGTCTTGTTCTGGCCTTCTTCACCTTAAGGTGGTTGTTCTAGTTCAATTTTCTCCTCCTTTGGTTTTGAGGATGGCTGCTATGCGTCCCTTCAGATCTTGATCTGTGATGGTAATAATGTACCTGTTATGGTGATAATGTTGGTTTAATTTCTATTTTCCAGTACATAACCCTTCAACTTTTAGATCTAGAGTCTATGTTTCTAATGTTTGTAAAGTTAGAGGGTGTGAATCAATTTTTACGGTAAATCTATTTTGGTACTAGCTGGAAAGCATAAATATGGTGGTGGAGATTATTTCGAAAGAGCCATGGAACCCCAAATGGAGCTTGAATTATATGTGCACTGCGAATGGAAGTTTTTCTTCTAGTGTACACGTGTTTCTTCCTACACTTCAATAAACTTTTATGGGTCAATTCAGTTGATTACTATAATAGATCTTTGTAACTAAAACAGATATCTGTATTTTGATCTTTGTAATGTGAACCAGTGATGTACTGCAAGTAGTTGTATTGCTGTTATTTGTTTAATGAAATATTAATATTTTCCTATAAAAAAAAATTAAAATTTTAGCTTTAAATCAAACAAAATGAAGGAAAAAGAAAAAACCAACAATGTACTTTAATAAGAAAAAGAATCTTTCACATAATATATAACTGAAAGTTTGAATAACCAAAGTTAAAACTTAATTAAAAAAAAAAAGGAGCAAAAAGGGAATAAAAAGAAGAGCTTGTTAAAGAAAGAAGCTGAGAGAGTCAGTGGGTTGGTGAATGATGATATTGTTGTTGTTGTTGTTACTATTATTTATGTCGTAAAAGCATATGCAGATAGAGGCAGAGCAACCCAATAATCCTGTATACTTCGTGTTTATCCATTAAATGTAATTGTGATGATTCGATTTATCGAATAAAATCGCATGGTTAAATCCTAACAAATGGTGGGACTTGGACTTAGACTTGTTTCTACAAACATTGAGTGTTTAGCTGCTGCAAAATTTCATAACTTAATTTAATTGGGTTACAGAATGAGTGGCCAGTTGTGTCACGACAACTCCACTCCGTCTCAAATGCAAATGAAGACTATATAAATAGATTGGAAGCGGGGGGGTGGGCCGCTGCGGCTAAATGTTACAGCCCATTAAATATGATCTCGTTTTATTGCCTGCTTTTACGCAATCAAGCCAATGAATAATGATAGAGATACAAATTATTGTATAAATTTATTTTGTAAAAATTCATATGACATGATAAGATTAGTTGAATTAAATATTACTTGGTCTACATGATTTGTTTTTATTATTTTATATTTTCATTCAACTAATGAATTAATGCCACATCAGTTTATATAAGATAAGTTTGTACAAGAGTTTGTGGTTGTATCATCACTCATTAATTATTCATTCTTTTCGGTAGTAACTAAGGTGCGTTTTTTCCCTTCAAGTAAAATTGGGGAATGTCTTCTACGCTCTCTAGTATAAATTTAATTGGGTTACAGAGAGTGAATAAGATTCCAAAGCAACAGGCCATTAAGAAAACAATTCATCTCTAGAACAAAATTAACTTTTCTAACATACTAGAATTTAACTGGAGAAAAATTGGAATATACGACGTTGTATCACATATAGTATTTAGACATCAAGAAAAGAATCCCTCTATCACTGCACTATACTTGCCAGGAAACACGGTGAAATACCATCACCTCCCTACTAGTTCTCAGATGTCTCAAAGAGTTTGATGAGGACTTCCGTGTTGTACGTCATCGACAGGCAGCAAAATTGGGCTATTGACTAGGATTAACTCCCAAGAAATTTATGCGGTCACCTTCTTCCGGACTATCCTCTTTCTTCGCACTTTAGAAGCCCGTGCTTCCCCTTCAACAAAGTCGACATTCCCTTGTTTGATGCCAAGGAGCCCAAGCCCAGAGACAGTGGCATTCTTTGATATCAACCACTTTGGGGACTTGAGTTGTAAGCCTTCTTCAAAAGGTCATCTGACTGAAGTAGCGGATCCGCTTCCACTCCTAGCCAAGCAAGCCTTGATCTTTCTCCTAATTGGACATTAAGAACCCTGCATGGAATCCATTTGAGAAGTTGAACAATAGACAAAGTCCATCACATATAGGCAGTAAAGAAGAATTTGGACAGCAATTACTGATTGTTTGCGCACAGGGCTGAACAAATGGGTATATTAAGGCACTTAAAAGTTGGAACCATATTCACCACTTGTATTTCCTCAGAAAACTACCTCAGAGTTCTGTTAATTTAAAACCATTCTAACGTATTTAACTACAAAACTAGAGAAATCGTACTTCTGCAGCGGAGTCGCACTATTGTTAAGGATCTAGACTTGTAAAGTATGCAAGTTGATTAGGTAAAGAAATATTGAAATAATACTTGGTGATAGATCAACACACTTCAATAGAAACCACACTAACATCATATCAGACAACTAAACAGATTCCCCCAGTCAAAGGTTAACAAACAAAACATTAAAACAAGGATAATTTGGTACAACCAGAATAATCTATCAATGTATATAGAGATGTAGATCAATAAACAAATACGTAAAAGAGAGAGAGGGAGATACCTCAAAGCAGTGCTTAAGAACAGTGCTACTCCAATAACATCAAAATGGTTGATGACCGCTCTATCAAATCCACACAATAGCTGATTTCTCATGTTTGCATATAGTCCAAGCAAAGCACCATAACCAAGCGCACTAGTACTCACAGATGGGATTGTCACAGATAACCTGTCAGACATTAAAGGTGGCCCAAATTTAACAAATGTTAAACTGGCTTAGACAGTAAACAGAACAATCTTCTAAGTTTTCTTTATTTATAACGAATAAGTGAAAGAGGAATGAAAAGGAAGTTTTGCCACAATGTTTACTTGTCCTTTTTACCAGCCAGATAGTTTGACAAAGAACCTTGCACTGCTCCTGCAGTTAATCCCACCACACACAACTCTGCAACCTTGTAAAAAATGGAGTGGATTCTTTTTTGCAAGTTCTCGAAATGGATAACTTCATTTAAATATATTGTTTGGGGGCTTTTGTAATGTATTTTGCAAGTCAAACCGGAAGGTGTTTTCATAAGAACGACAAGGAGCAAGTGACCAAACAACAAAAGGATTACATACTGTTACTGTGAGCACATTTATTGGGGCAACATCACATTCTTGCTTTATCCTATCACAACAGAAACAAACATTTATTAGCTTAATATATAAAATGAAAATAAAAAGGAAGGGGAGAGTCCCTTTGTTATGAAAGAAAAAACACACCTCTCCTCACGATTCTCCAACTCCCACAAACGGTGCAACCAATTGTGGCAGCCTGCTCTAGTATAAATTTACACAAAAAAGCAGGATCTGCGAGCATCCTGTGGCAACAGCCATCGATACATAAGAAATCTGATAAGAGATCCAACATCTTAAAACCAATCAAACATCACTGAACCATTGGAAAGTGTATACTTATAATTTTTTTTTCCAAAAACTTTGTCCAAGATAAATGAATGTATAAATTTCTTCTACTAGTCTAAGCTTTAACAGTTTTCAACTCCAAACTTCTAAATCCAACACAGATTTAAAACGGCCAAGATTAATTAGCGACAAAGCCATAAATACACAAATCACAAAGCAATCAAAAAGAAAAACCCAACAAATGATAAATTAAAAGTAATTCCAGGAGCTCAACAAGAAAGACTACCTGCCAAAGAATGCCCTCGAGAATCCCTGAGGAAGTGAACGATAGATGAACCTAGTAGTTGTTGGTCTGGCATTAATAAGAATTCAGAGGAACATGGCAATTATCATTAGTAAGAAAACAATTCATTGCTAAAACAAAATTAACTTTCCTAACTTATTAAAATTTAACTGGAGAAAAATTGGAATACACGATGTTTTATCACATACGGTATTTAGACATCAAGAAAAGAACCCCTCTATCTGTGTCTCAGAGTTTCATGAGGACTTCTATGCTGTGTCTCTTCGACAGGCAGCAAAATTGGGCAATTGACTGCATTAACTCCAACAAATTTATGCCGTCATCTTCCTCCGGACTATCCTCTTTCTTCGAGCTTTAGTTGCCCCTATTTCCCCTTCAATAGAGTCAACACTACTTTGCTTGACGCCAAGGACCCCAAGCCCAGAAACAATGGCATTCTTTGGGATCAACCAGCTGAGGACTTTTGAGCTGAGCCATGACATACTGAGATGGCCTCTTATGTAAGCCTTCTTCAAAAGGTCATCCATTGATCTTTCTCCTAATTAGACATTCAAAACCCTGCATGGCGTTTGAGAAGTTGGACAATAGACAAACTCCAACACATATAGACAGTAAAGAAGAATTTAGACGGCAATCACTGTGGCTGAACAAATGGGCCTCTTAAGCCTATTAAAAGTTGGAACCAGATTCACCACTCGCATTTCCTTAGAGAACTATATCAGAATTCTGTACATTTAAAACTCTTCTTACATATTTAACTGTAAAACAAGAGAAATTGTACTTCCGTAGCAAAGTCTCACTACTAGTAAGTATCTGGACTTGGAAAGGATGCTAGTTCATTAAGTAAAGGAAATTTGAAATCAGACTTTGAGGTGATAGATCTATTTTCTTATTCTTCTCCAATCTAACAGTTATTTGGAAAATCTAAATGACACTCATGCATCAATGGCGTCAAAGTTTGGCTACAAAGCAGCCTGAAAAAGGATTTACCCTCTGAATGAGAGCATGAATTCGAAAAACATGATGAATGAAGAAACAGAGGCATAATACCACAAGAAGTAAAACTTTTCCCAGAGCTCTGTTTCTGTTTGTGCTAAAGCCAGTGGAAACCGATGGAAATGAATTTCTCCGAATTAGAGATATCAGCCAAAACAGGTACTCTGTACAAGCAAAGTAAAAGACAGTTACAAAAAAATTAAATTGATATGATAATTAAAATTTCAGTCACCATATAATTAATAGAAAGCTTTGTACACAGTGGTTTATTGCATATTAAGATTGTATACCTAAATTTTAATTGCTATACAAAATACGATATTAGCATTAGTAGACAGCACCAAAATGTACCGAATTGAATGTGCCTTCTCGCAGCCATTGTACAAGCTTTGAAGCTTTACCACAAATGCTTTTTCAGACCCATGAACATGATGCACCTGAGAGATGCAAGATATGAAATTGTTACTACAGCAAGCATTGAAACATTTGTTAAGGAAAGAAGTTTATGAAAATACACCTTAACAATCATTAGATACTCGTCTTCAGGAATCAATTCATCTGTAATAACAATATTCAAAAAGCATCAACTGCTTTAAGCTCCTCAACATCACAGAGATCCTCAATTAAAATAGAGCAGATCCGGCCATCACTATTCCTTCTACTACTCTTTTGCTTTAGAGAACGCTTGAATTAAAGAATGTGTGTAAGGCTTTCTTGTTCAAGGTCCAGCGATCAAATATGGCACAATAACAACAGAGGTAGTAGTTCCATCGCCAGCCTAATCCTTGGACTTGCCAATGTTCTCCACGAGAAGGAAATCAACCTAAAAAGTAAGAATTAGTTTGAAAAACCATTTATGGCCCTAAAGAACTTGAAAATCAGAAATGATTAAAAATGAGTGACTAAACATTTTAATCGCAACTAAACATACAAAACTTGAAAATCGAATGTTGAAGTACTTTGAATGAATGTGCAATTGCACGAGCTGGTGACAGCTGACTTTACTGCAAAGGCTATTTCAAACCCTTGGAGATGATACTCTACAAACCTTGATAACCTGATAACACAAAGAAACACAATGAATATTAAAGGATAATCTGACAACGCAAATTTGTGCAAAATATCAAGTGTGGTTACCTGCATAATAGTGTCAACGCCAAATTCCTTCCTCCATTGACGCATATGATAGTAACAACACAATTCAATATGTTTATACATGATAAATGATTCCAAGAATGAAACAAGATAGAAATGATGATCTCAGCACCTTAACATCACGCAATAATAATCATCATGTCTTTCAGGCAGCTATCCATCCTCAACTGAAACAGAGCAAACCCGGCCATCACTTCCTTCTTCAAAGTCCAGCAACCAAACGTTGCACATTAACCACAGTGATAATCCTTGGTTACCCCAATGTTCTCTATAGCGTCTTCAAAGTCAACCTAAAAATGAAATAAAAATGCAATGCAGGTGGAAATGAAAATTCTAAAAATAAAATAAAATAAAAATGCAATGCTTGAGCTTGAGCTTGCTTTGGCACCATAGTAATAGTACATTTTGATATATCTTTACTTCTTTGTTCTTGTTTATTCACAACAAGATATCAATAGAAGAAGATGGAAATGAAATTCTATAAAATAAAGCAAGTGAATTACCAGCAGAACATTTTAGCAATCCTTTGGCTAAACTTTTCATTTTCTTAGCATACTCTCCTGCCAGCATCATTAAAACCAAATTAGATTGGACCTGTGAATTGCTAGTGTGGTTCTGACATTTCCTCGAATCCCTGGTGAACATAATTACACTCGTATGAAATAAAACAAAGTGGGCTAATGTACTACAAAAAACAATTACACAATTACTTTAAAGAATTAATGTCACGTATATTATATATAAAAAAAATACGATTATCATTATATAAGATAAAATTGATAATTGGGTTAGTCTATTTAATTTATTACACATAACAAATTTTCGTACATAAAAATTTATTTAAATTTGACCAGAAATTTTAGGGTACGGAAGCTTCAGATAGAATACCTACCTAAGTTGAAGCCACAGTGTATTTGCCGACGAGCTAATGACTAGACGAAGTCAATCATGAACAATAATGTCCCAACAAAGGCAACAAAGCCACATGCTATGCATATCTTCTGCTTTCATAATTGCTTATTCTGTTGAAGCGAAAGTGAATGATCTGATCTCATAATTGCTTATCCTGTTGAAGCGGAAGTGAGCATTTCCATAATTGCTTTTGACATTTTGTGCCAAAGTATTGTGCATAAATAGAAATCTACTGTGCTCTTAATTATTTTATTGTATTCTTTCGAATGATTTCTTTGGATGACTTATTCTATCGAAGATATTTTCATTTTATTAAAATGATATTACTAAAAATATAAAAAAATTATATTTTTATATATTAAAAATTATATTTTTATCTATTAATATTATTTATATTTTATTAAAATAAGAATGTACTCTAAAAAAATATTCTTCGAATAGTCGTTAGAGGTCAGCTTTCCTATTAGAAATTGCCCAAAGTCTAGTTTATTGACTGATTTAATCGCACCTAACAACTGACTTTTTTATTTTTATTTTTTAATTTATTGTACATGAGCTGATACCAAATTACACATAACAAATTTTCGTACATTAAAAAATAAATTACATTGCACGAAATTTTAAAAAAAGAGCACATATTTTTTAAAAGTAAATAAATATAGAAATTTCAACAGACTACACTTGTTTTTTTATTTTTTATTATTTAATCTTTAGAAAACAAAGTTTAAGAGATTTGATAACTAGGAAGTTTTAAGTATTTATACCATGATTGATTCTATATAGAATTTTAATTCAAAATATAATTATTTTAATCAATTTCATTGCAAGCAACAACGAAGTAAATCAGAGGAGGAGAAATTACCACGTGATGTCAGGAATGTGGGATATCTTATGCGAGTCTTCTCCTTCTCTATAACGGTTTTCCAGAAGAGGACATTGGATAATACTCAATTCCTGCAGCGTCGTCGTTCGAAGGAGGTAATCCGGCAGCACCTTTAATTTGGGGCAAGAACGAACTTCCAAGGAAGAAAGACGTGGTATGTCTGTTGTCCTGCAATCTTCTAGAATTGACAGTTCTTCTAGAAGATCACAAGAACGAATACTCAATTCCTGCAGTGTCGTTGTTTGAAGAAGGTAATCCGGCAGCGCCTTTAATTTGTTGCAATAACTAACTTCCAAGGAAGAAAGACATGGCATGATGGAGATGTTTTCCTTCCTCGTAATCCTGTAATTCCACTCTTCCAATTCCTCCATGTCCCAAATTTCAAGTGATTTCAATTTGGTGAAGGCAGTAACTGATGATGATGCTGAAGATGAAGATGGGCCGTCCTCACTGCTTTCTTCTATTCCCAAAAACTCATTACCCACTCTTTTTACACTTTTTAAGTACTCTAGTTTGAGTTTTTCCAGAGGCAATTTTCCCAACGCAGGCAAATGCTCACAGTTCAAACACAACTGAAGTTTTAGTTCCCTTAGATTGGTTAGCCAAGTCAACCATTTGGGAAAAATGTTGCCTCCGTAGGATTCAATCTCTAATTCCTCTACATTCAAAGGCGGTTGTAAGGCTTCAAGAAGTTGTTTATCTTTCTCTTTCTTCCTCCTCCCTTCTTCGCCTTCCGGCCCTTTCCCTTGTACGACTCCACCAAACTCAAGACGCAAACGAAGGAGGTTTGTCTTATTGTAAAGTTGTAACCTCTCAGCCTCATCTACATGCGATACTTTACTCAGCCCTACTATACTACATTTACCACGGAGTTGAAGATTGTTCAGAGATTCAAGCCTACACGTGCCGCCACCATCAACACCTCCACCCACAACAAACTTTTCTAATGTGCGAAGGCTGGTCAATCTGGAAATCCCTACTGGCATGTATTGCAACAAATAAGTTCCACCATTCAGTAAACTCCTCATGTTCATTAACTTCCCAATCCCCGCAGGCAATTCTCTAAGACGGCACTGCCTAATATCTAGCTTTTGTAAATTATATAATTCACACAAAGTCTCAGGCAGTCTCTCTATATCTAGTTTAGACAAATTAAGATATTTTAAATGTATCAATTTTCCAACATTTTCTGGAATTTCTGTAATCCTATCAAAGTTCGACGATTGCCTTATAACTAATGCCCTTAAAGATGCCAATTTACTAAATAACTCCGAAAGGATGCTACTATTAAGAGACCCATAGTGAGGACTTTCATCATAAATTAATAGGGTACGCAATCTATCAAGTCCATGAATGGACATAGGAAATGAAGCGCCTTCTTTTTCAAATTTTAATACTAAGTGACGGACTTTGTCACCAAAAGAGTTTATGACTGATTCTTTGGTACCATTAATTTCTACCCACAAACATTCTTTTCTACTTACAGATTGGGCAAAATCATGTACTATGTCATGCATCTTACACCTCAGACTATCATCATTGAAATAATCTTTATTAAACTCTTGAAAGAAAGAGCGTGTTGCTAAGATGTTGAAATACCCTTCTCCAATCGTCTCCATTTCTTTGCCTTCATCTGCATTAAGGTAACCTTGAGCCATCCATAAATTAATCAATTCTTCTTTACTCATATTGTAGTCTTTTGGAAAGACAGCACAATATGAGAAGCACCGTTTTACCATAGAATTGGAGGGCAAATCGTTATAACTCAACAACAAAGGAGCCAAAATATCTTGCCCAATCTCTTCTACTTTCCACATTTCACTATCTAAAATTGTTTGCCACTCATTTACTGTAATTTTAGAGCGCAAGAGATTCCCTATTAACTTTGCAGCAAGAGGCAGGCCTTTGCACTTCCGTGCAATTTTTCGCCCGATTGGTTCTAATTTTTCACAATCCTCAGGGGACCTATGTAGAAATGCTATCCGCTTAAACAGTAACCAACATTCCCTTTCACCCAACTCCTTGACAGGGATAATATCTATTGATCCCAACCGCTGTGCAACTGACATATCACGTGTGGTAATTAGAATTTTACTTTCATGGTGGCCATTCTTTAGACAAAAAAAGAATGGGTCCCATTTTTTGAAACCTCCATCCCACACATCATCTAAAACAAGAAAAAATTTCTTCCCCGCAATATTTTCCTTAATCTTTTCCGTAAGAGAATGGAATTCACTTAAACCAGAAGCTGACTCGCCTAGACCTTCAATGATTGCTTTGGCAACCCTAATCTCCTCAAAAGTGTTTGATACACACACCCATATAACTTTTTGAAAATTTCTTTTAACCTTATCATTATTATAGGCCAGTTGTGCAAGAGTGGTTTTACCTATACCCCCTAACCCAACTAGTGAGATGACATGAAGGCCTTTTTGTTGTTCACTACTTTCACACAACTTGCTTAAGAGCTCATTTTTCTCATCAACTCTACCGCAAACCTCTCCCTCATCAATCAAGCCGGTGGTTCGCTCTCCCTCTGGTTTCTTAACATTGTTGCTCACATTCTCAACAAATTTAAACTTATCTTTCTGGGAGGCAATATCATCTAGCTTTCCGTTGATTTTCCTAATCTTGTCGGCAATGTCATGACGAAGACTAAGTTGTTTGAAACTACCAAAGGAGTTTGATACAGCACAAACGAAGGAGCGTACCTTCTTCTTAAGAGGAGCAAGAGCAAGAGCATTGTCATCATCAACGCCCTCAATCTGCA
Organism: Citrus glauca; assembly: GCA_029633175.1. Taxonomy (NCBI): domain Eukaryota; kingdom Viridiplantae; phylum Streptophyta; class Magnoliopsida; order Sapindales; family Rutaceae; genus Citrus; species Citrus glauca. The sequence continues at coordinate 12,694,303 of JAQOOD010000005.1, forward strand.
ATTTGAGCCTTGCAGTGGTCCACTCCTCCAACACGTCTTCCATGTCGTAGGATGCGTCTCTGAGCTGATCCAGCCAAAAAGTAACACCATCCTCGCGCTGCAATTGCCTTTTCTCTGCATCTTTCAGCACAAGTTGAATGGCTCGAAGGTTGGTGGTAAGCTTTTTCACATCTTGTTCGACATCCATCACAAGCCTCACCTGCTGTTTCACTTCATCAGCCGCAACAGAGATCAGCTGCTCCAGGAGAGAGGAAACGATCGCATCAACCATTCTGATATTAGATCAAATGGAAAATGCAGCAATTGCTTTTCTTGATAAAATGCTCAGAGGAAAGTAGGTTTAATGTATTCTGTGAGAATGTTGATTCAAGCATGTTTGCATTCTTCTTATACCATGTGAGATATTTAATTTTTACCCGTGAGTCAATGTCAATGTGAACGTTCTTTTGTGCTGCAAATTGAAGGAGTCCCCACAGGAGTCACTGTCTGGGGCTAGCTTTCTGCTCCACCACCTCAATAATTGTACAGCATCTGCCCTGTTTGTCCGATTCATAATAATTATTCAAACTACTGAGCATCTGCACCACCACCTCAATAATTATGCAGACTACTCAGCATCAGCACTTGTAAAATTTCTTACATTATAAGTAACAAAATATTTGTAAAATTTGTGCAGCATCTGCCCTGTTTTTATGATTCATAATAATTATTCAGACTACTCAGCATCAGCACTTGTAAAATTTCTTGTATTATAAGTAACAAAATATTTGTAAACTACGACAAAAAGGTTGGAGCAATCTACTGATGAACCTTCTGAAGTTATCTGTAATAGACTAATTTGATCTACAATAATCTTAGTGTTGGAACAATTTCAAAATAAATGATGTTTTATTATAAAGACATGTCTAATTAATTTGGCCATAGAAGAGGTATCTTTTGATATTTAATAAATATCATACCATGGTCTATGACTTACCCACATTACACTGAAACTATGTGAAAGATTATTAAGGAATAAAGCTTTCAACCACGATTTATAAAATTGCTTTTGATAAAACTGTTCTGATGAAATGAAATTATGTGAAATTACTAAGAATTTAATTAGCCTCTCACAAAGGTTTATTCATTGCTTGACTTCTAAAGTTTAAAATTCGAATGTCAAAATAGATAAAAAGTTAAAAAATTATTTTGAGTTTTATCCACCCGTTTACCATTTTAATATATAAAAGTCTCCTATTGCTTTAAAGTGTCATTTTTTATTTTAAACAAAAGTCTCAGCCAAAGATTAAATTGTCATATGTTCGCAAGATATTCAGCACAACAGTTGAGCGGAAAATACAAAGAAAAACATAGTAATTGTTGTGTTTCCAAAATAACCTCCATGTTCGTATGAGAGATGAAATGTAATGATCGACTTGGCCACCATATATGCATTTATCATCTTCAATTTGCTCATCTTTGTCTAGAGTATTGCTTCTGCGTTAACTTAATTAGCGTGCAAGCCACCTGAAAATGGTTTTAAATAATGAGAGTCTGAATTCGAATGAATTAATCAAATATGATGGCAGAAAATACAAAAGTAAAATAACCACAAGAAGTAGAAATATACTTTTGTTAGATTTAGAGCATAATTCTTATATTATAAGTAACAGGAGTCACCCTCTGGGGCTAGCTTTCTGTCCTATTTCTCTGATTCATAATAATTCATTATTAATTACGCAGAGTACATAGCATCAGCACTTGTAAGATTTCTTACGTTTGTATTTGGTTAGTTGCTGCTCTTAAGATAATTAGTAACAAAATATTTGTAAACTGCAAATAATACATATAATACAGTCGATTAACTGCAATCTATCTATGAATCTTGTGAATTCACATATAATACAGTCGATTTAAAATAGTCATAAATTTTTTTTATTATAAATATTAGTATATTTTTAATGGTATAATATATATCGATGAAACTATATAGAGTACTTTCGCCTAATTGTATAAATTCATTACGAATATCATCACAAATTTGTATTTGGTCGGCCAACAACTTTTATTATCAGGTAGGCCAAAGCCATTTGGTCATTTGAAAAAGTTGTGATTCCGTTTTAGTCCATTATGTCACGACAAAAAGAGAATTGGAAAATATAACATTCTCAAATTAATTTGTAGTGGCCGGGGGCCCATGCCTGTGGAAAAAAGAAAAAATAAAACAAAAGTTGGAAAAGGAAGAAAAGATAACATTCTCAAATTAATTTGAGAATGTTTGGTAGGCGATTGCGACTTCATCGATATCGGGTCATTTTAAACAGTAGTGGTTCTGTAATTATTTTTTTCTTTTATTTAATTAAGAAAAGGAAGAAAAGATAGCATAAGTTATGATTATTGTGAATTTTCCATCCCCTATATAAATTCTTAGATTTATTTAAATTGTGAGTCATAGAAGTATATTACTTAAATTATTTTATCAGGCCATGTTCGGATACTAGGAGTAAGTACGGAATTGGACTAATTTTGTGATTATACATTTATCTCATATTTAGTAAACTTAATTGAATTGGAATTAGGAACTACATTTAAATTTAATCCTAAAATTATGGGATTGAGTTAATTTACGCATAGCTTTATTTATTATATTTTTCAGATAAAATAATGTTAATTAGTAATTTATTACATCTGCCATTAGCTAGATACTTTGTTTCAGAAAAAAAAAGAATAAAATCAGTTTCACAATGATTTTAATTGCAATAAATATCATGCTGTGGTCTATGACTTATATGATATTATAGAGAAAATATGTGAAAGATAATTAAGGAATAAATCCATTACGAATTTCATCACAAATGAAATTTATTTATTATATTTTTCAATTTAACCTTAACGTATGGATCATTTTTTGTCTATATGGATTATGGCCGACGACTTCTGTTATCAAGGTAGGCAAAAGCCATTGTCTCATTAATTCATTTGGTCATTCGAAAAAGTTGTGGCTCTGTTTTAGTCCACAGTCAATATATAACTTTATTAGGCCAAAGCCATTTGGTCATTTGAAAAAGTATGTGATTCCGTTTTAGTCTATTATGTCACGACAAAATGAGAAATGGAAAATATAACATTCTCAAATTAATTCTTAGTGTTCGGGGGCCATGCCCGTGGAAAAGAGAAAAAATAAAACAAAAGTTGGAAAAATCATGCAGTCGTTGGGAATTTCGAAATTTGAGAATTTTGCTTGTAGCTACAGGCTGCAGCGATTTTGATTTGGCGACTTTGATTCATAATTGAAGTTACTGTTGTCATTTTGTCAAAATAAAAAAAAATTAACAAACAAAATAAAAATCAAAGACTTAGGCCCATGTTTTATCAAAATTTTAATAAAAGGCTATTTGTCATTTTGTCATAATGGAAAAATAATTAACCAAATAAAAAAATCGTACTTGATTTTATTTTACAAAATATAAATTAAATTTCTATTATATGTATAAAGTTTATATATCAAGTGTTTAGGGGTCAAATCAGTCTTTTTATACCTAATTTTTAATATTTTACTTCGAAACCTCATAAATTTTCAAAGCTTATAGGGTCACAATCCCGGCTAGGAGTGGGCAAATTTGTGTTCATATCAACTTAATTGGGTTTCGGGTTGATTAGGTTAGAATTGGATCAGATCAAAAAGTAAGAGAGAAATTAATCGAGCTTCTCCCAAGAAAAATACATACTGATGATTGATATTTAACCATAAAATAATAAATATGTTAGACTTACATTTATTTTTTAGCCCCAAAAGTATGAGAGAAATTAATACTTTCTGAATTTATTTTTTGTACCGTAAAGAATCAAATTACTCACAAAATTATTTTTAACTTTCATGATGCAAACAAACAAATCATCATTAATTTCTATAGAAAAAAGTATTCTAGGTAGAAATGATTTCTGTAGCAGAATATGATGTATTTGAGACTTCCAACTCTATTAGTTAGGTTAATAACATGTTAATTGTCACATCATTAATTTTAGATTATAAATTTTATATTCAAACTTTGTATGACTGCTCCTTTTTCAATGATCTAACTAATTGATCTTGTTTCAAAAGAAACAAAAAATAAAAATAAAATTAATGCCATGATCTAATTGGTCTTATTATTGACATGTACTAATGCATTCTATATTCCTAAACTTTGTACATTTTATTGATATGTTTCTCTTGAGAGATAAGAATCATTATCTGGCAAAATTTTGTGAAAGCTGGGATTATTTATGTTCTAATACTTTGAACATTAATTTTTAATCTACTCTTTAGAATACCTAAATAATCCTTACCTAAACATCTTTCATAAATGTTTTTTTGCTGGGGCTTCAAATTCATAATCTAATTCTAGTTGATGTGGTTTGTGTTCCATCACATTAATGTAGATAATAATATTTAATTCATTAACAAAATGAAAAATATTAATCTAAAAAATACAAATCCGAATTTTTTGTGTGCGAGAGGGAATTTAAAAGGGAGAGACTAACAAATGTGGTGACAAATTACACGTAGTACCAAAATTGAAAAAACAAAGTTTAGGCAACTGAAAACATCTCCATCAATGGCAATGAACCCATTACCACCATTCATAATTAACCAAAATCAAATAAATTAAAAAATGAAACTACTAGTTGCTTTGATCATCCCTGCTTCTTTTTCTTAGCATAGCTCTTGTAATGAAAATTAACAAAAAGGGCCAAAAGGGAAGCATTAAACACAGTATTGAAGCACCAACCCCAAAACCCAGGGAAACCAAATCCCGTGAAATGATAATTCAGCATCAAAATGAAAAATGTTATGGATGGCTGTGATGGGTCTGAGGATGTGGGGTCCAATGAGAGGTGATGATGATGGTGATGTTGATGTTGATGTGTGGTAGAGGATGGATGTGAGGGAGAGGTAAGTAATGATGGAGTGAAAGAGGATGTGTGGGAAGGAAGCTAGGGTTTGGTCTTGAGTCCATGTGAAGTTGAGGACTTGTGGGTGGCTTTAGGGATGGTAATTTGATTGATCCATAATGGATATTCACAATATCCATCCAAAAATTTTTGGATCTTGAAATGGATATTTTAAAATTATATCCAGATGAATATAGATAGATATGGATAATTATTTTTATCCAATGGCTATCCGTTTAACCCAACACAAGTTTAAAAAATTTTAATTTTATAAAATTAAAAATAAAAATATAATAAACAAACAATTATAAAAATATTATATTAACTAGTAAAAAATTTAAATTCCTCTTACATTAAAAACTAAAATTTTTAAAATTATTTTTTAATTTTTAATTTATTTAATATTATTAATAATTATTATTTTATTTATTAATTTAATATTATAAATAGACTTCTACCGGAAAGTCGCCGGACCACTACCGGATCTCGTCGGACCACCACCGGACTCTTGCCAGAAGTTCGCCAGACCACCGTCGGATCTCGCCGGAAGTTGCCGGACCACCGTCGGCTTAGCCGGAAGTTCACCGGAAAATTACCGGACCGCCGCCACCAACCACCGCCATTTTATTTTATTATATATATTAATATAAATAATTTAATAACCAAATTTAATATTAAAATTTTAATTATTTTATATTTTATTTTTATTATATAAAAATAAAATATCTATGGATATCCATGGATATCCACGGATCTCCATAGTTTTATGAATAAAATCCATATCCATATCCATATCCAATATTAAATACTGGATATGGATATGGATATATCCATTATGGATAATTATGAATTTGTATTTGAATGAATATTATCCATCCATAATTGAATATTTGCCATCCCTAGGTGGCTGACAAGAAATATTGGAGTGTTAGGCTGATTGAATTTGAAGCCATGGCTGGTTTTGGGGGAAGATTGATTTGGGAGAGATGATGCTCAGAGGAATGGGGGAGTTTAGAAAGTTTGGGATAATGTGAGGGGTGTTTTAGGCATATTTTTTCGTCTTAGCTTAAATTTTTGTTAAAAAAATGATAATTTCTTTTCTCATATCAATTTAAAACTCCGAGTATGTTTCCAATTCTTCTTCTATTTTTGGATTTTGGAACATAATTTTTTAATTCAATAACGGCCTCTTTAATTATAAAATATGGTAGAAGGGGATGGGATATAGTGTCTAGGCCTTTGTTTCAACGGCATCTTTGGACGCGGGTTTCTTTTTTTTCTTTTTTTTTTGAATTCAATAACCCTTTTGTACACAAATGCAGACACTTAAGCAAATTAGGATTTCTTTTGACCCTGCAAGTTACAATTTCAGTCCCCATGTAATAGGAAAAATTTTGTGCACATACTTATAGCAAATTAATATTTCATACCTCGTGAGATTTATCGTAACCATCAATCTTTAGAAACCACATGCAGACTTGTTAAGCTGTTTATGGCCCAAAATTACAGGAAAATTAGAACAGATTTTTAAGAATGAGCGACTAAATATTTCAATGGCAACTAAAATTACACATCTTGGAAATCTAAAACTCAAGTACTCAGAATGAATGTGCCTCTTCACAGAAATTAAACAAGCTGGGAACTTTAGTGCAAATGCTTTTTCATAATCTTCAATTGCATAAGTCAGTTAGAATCAATCTTTCTTAATCTTTCAATTCACAGATGAGAGCCTGATAACACAAGGAAACACTGTAAGTGAATTGTCAACTGTGACAAATTTTGGGTAAAAATCATCAACTGTAGTTATCCGCATAACATACACTGTCAACACCAAATTCCTTCCTGATCCGTCGAAGCATTTCAGCCCACGGACGGTTTGCTTTGTCAATACATATCAAGCTTTGTAGCATTTAAGAAACTGAGAGGTGGAACACCTGGAATTTTCGATAGCAACTCAGGATTCTATATTTAAACTATGATGTTTGATAACTTGCTGATACAAAAGACATCGCCCCGAGCACTTTTTTACAGGAGCTAAAATCTGCAAGATACCGCATGTTCGCAGAAGTAGACTTAAATAATTACAAAATTACATTCTTGATTGCACAGAAATGATATATAGCAAACCAAGCATAAGGAAATAACAATATAATTTTACATTGTTCAGCTTTTGGTCTACGTCACGGACAAAGACGTGAAGAGAATTTTACTAAGAAATAAGAGTGTACTAATGTTGAAGAAAAACATTCACTGATCGCTGATATATGCTTAATTTCTCACTCACTCCAAGAACTTTCATTCTCCCATAATTCACTCAAATGAAACTTTCATTGGAAGGTCCTATTATTAAGGCTTTAGCATCACTTCATATGATCAACAATTCAAATTCGAGGATGTTATTTCACAAAATGGAGGGCTCTATTTGGCTTGTGAACAATCTTCCTCACCATCACCATCATTGCCGTACTAGTAGCACTGAACAATCCTCATTCTGACATTTGCCCCAATTATCTGATTACACAAGAATCCAAAACAACTGTTAGAAATTTTAATCTTTATATATAGCCAAAATGGTGAATAAGATGATGTACTTGATAATAAAAACCTGATTTAATAAATAATTAAGTGGCCGATAACAAGCACAGAATCTCATCGTGTGGGGAAAGCCTTGACAACAGAAGATGGTGCTTTCATTCAAGCAATGATAACTTTCCAATTTCATGAGGTAGCTTAATGCCCTTTTAAGAATATCTGCACCAGCCCGACAATTATTCATGGAAATTCAAATTCAGAGTCATGTTCGTACGAGAGATGAAATGTAATGAGCGACTTGGCCACTATATATGCATTTATCATCCCCTATAGCTTCCCTATTACCTTGCAGCAAGAGGCAGGGCTTTGCACTTGCGTGCAATTTTTCGCCCGATTGGTTCTAATTTTTCACCATCCTTCAACGAGCGACCGGAAAATGCTAACTGCTTGAACAACAACCAACATTCCTCTTCAGTCAATTGCTCAATGAAGATAATATTTTTTGATCCCATCATACTTGCAACTGACTCATTACGTGTGGAAACCAAATGTTTACTTCCATGGAGACCATGCTTTAAACAATGCCTTCTTCTACATTTAAAGTAACTTTGAGCCATCCATGGTGTAATTAGTTCCTCTTTACACATATTGTAACCTTTTGAAAAGATAGCACAATGTGAGAAATATTGTTTTACTATGTATGATAAATCATTATAACTTAACAACAAAGGAGTCAAAAGACCTTTCCCAAACTCTTCTACCTTCCACATTCCACTATCTAAAATTCTTTTCTATTCTTCTATTGGTCATTTATAGTGCAAGAATTTCCCTATTATCTTTGCAACAAAAGGCAAGCCTTTGCCCTTACATGCAATTTTTTGATCGATTGATCACGATCCTTGAAGAATTGACCAAAAAATGCTACCTGCTTAAAAAATTACCAACATTCTTCTTCAATTAAATCCTTAAGAAAGGTAAGATTTGTTGATCTCATCATGCTTGCTACTAACTGATTATGTGCAGTAATCAAAATTTGACTATCGTAGAGACCATTCTTTAAACATCAGAAGAATGGTTCCCATTAATTGTAACGCCCATCCCACACATCATTTAAGACAAGAAAAAATGTTATCTTTCCCTGAATACATTTATGAATATGGCTTACAAGAGATAACCTAATATTTGAACATTGTCTCCGGGATGGTTGCTCCTTTGATTGTGTGGTCGCACCATGATGACAACCGAACTTGCTCTGATACCAGCTGATGATGCAGAAACACTAAAAAGCTATTAGATAATATAAACTAGTATTTGAATAATAAGTTTTATTAAGAATAATTTGAATGAACAAAATTAGGGTTTTGAATCCCATTTATAGGAGTCTAAATATAGCAAATTTAACAAACTAAGCAAATTCAAAATATTATATGATAATAAAATTCTACAAATCTAAATAAGAGAAAGAAAATAGATGGCACTTAAATCCAACATCTAGAAAAAATGATAAAAATCCTAGAAGAATCAAGAAAAATAAAAAAAAATCTTAAAACTGAAAAACGACTACAAAAGAAGTGAAATTTTTAGCTCAATTGTAGGGCATAACAGCCTAGGTTGTTCTGCATTTGGTTCGACTCATGGCAAGCTTGGAAACTATATTATATGTCCAAAACGAGTAATTGTAGCCCAACTTCTAGCCTCGGAAGATGCCCTGCTTATTCCATGCAACAATCTTATATCAACTTGCCTTCTCTGCATCTTCAAGCACAGCTTGAATGGCTTGAAGATTTATGGTAAGTCACAAGCAGCAAAGGAGTTCAGCTGCTCCGGGAGAGGGGAAAGCGATCACATCCATTCTGGCAAAGAAAAGGAGAAATAATTTCATAAGTTGTTCAACGTACTTTTGTTGCAAAAATACCGAAAGAAACGAGTTGTTGCATTCTTCTTACACTACACGAAAAATGTTTATGGTTATTGTCGCCTAACCCACGCGTCAATAATTTTAGCATTTTTAATTTCCCTGATTCTACTCCACAGCTGTGATACATAATTGTAAATATTCTCTAATTAATTTGTAGTGGTCGGGCCAATGCCATTTAAAATAAAAATAAAAAAAAAAAGTTGGAAAAAAGCATGCATCACCGATAATTCATTTATTTGTTTGAGGACGGGGATATTTTCTACCCACTTATTTTACAAATCTACCTTGCTGTCAGAAAATAATTGTAATACGTTCATACTATTTTTAAAATATATAAATCAATAAAACGTAGAGACAATCAATAAATTAAATCATTCATATAATTTTTTATTTTTTTAACTTAGGTGGCTTTGACCATTTTGGTTGCTTTAAGATAAGTTTTATTTGACTGATTTACCATGATAATATAAAATGACTAAAATACCACAAGAATCAAGAGTTCTTGTACATAATAGTTTAGGTATTTTATTTTATTTGATTCAATCTCCAAACTTATTGTAATTACATCTTCTTTATTTCAATTTTTAAAAAATAATTTAAACTTATTGTAATTATTTCTTGAGAGTGGGGTGGGTTTACAAAAATTATGGGCCTTTTCGTTTATTAATTCTTAGAAATTAATGGCTCCGTAATCAATTTCTTTTGTTCTTTTATTTAAATAGAAAAGAAAAATTAAGAGGAGCTTTTGTCTATTGAATTGAGGTCCTGTGAAGAAAAATACGTATCAAATGATCGACGGATTGTACTTTTCAATTTTTACTTCACAGTACTTTTCTTTATTTGCTGGGTCATTTATGTTTTTTTGGACGGATTTAAGTGTGCTTATACATTTTATTGAATTTTATTTTGATAAAATCACCAACGATCACTAGAGATTTACACTACCTCTCTGAGTATTTGGTTCTCTAATGTAAGGAAGCATGTAATCTTTCGCCAATAATTTTTTATTTCATCAAAATGTTAAAATGTTGAAAGGAGAATTATATATTTTTTTTATATATAAAAAAGAGAATTAGTGTTCATATTGAAGAAAATTCTTTTTCCTACTATAAGTCCAGTTCGAATCTTTGACGCAAATGATCTAATCTCAAGCATAGAAAGTAGGAAGATCGATTGAACAGTGGACACATTAGCAAAAAATAATTACTTTAAAAATTTAATATTGGATTTTACAAAAATTTTATTATTATTATTATTGTAAGTTGATACGTTGAAAAATAAGCAAGCTTTATATGAACTTTAAACACAGATAATAATTTGCCTGTAGTAAAATTGCTTAATATATCCATTATTTTATATTTTTAACTTTATCTATCGGTTATTTTCATTTTGAAAATATAGGATAAATAAAATAATAACAAACACATATTTCAATTGAAAATTTTCTCAAACTTGAAAATACCATTTTCATTCTCATAATATGAATTTAAAAATAAAATACAGAACATGCCCTAACATTTTCTGAATTTATTTTTATACTGTAAAAAAATCAAATTACTCACATAATTATTTTAACTTTTATGACATAAACAAATAATCATCATTTAAATTCAATAGAAAGAGGTATTCTTGGTGGAATTGACTTCTCTAACAAAATATAATCTATTTGGGACTTCTTACTCCATTTGGTTAATTGTCACATCATTAATTTTAGATTATAAACTTTATATTTGAACTTTGTAAGACCATCATTTCTCCCTTTTTATTTAAAAAAAAAAATTAACTTCTTGCATGATCTAGTTGGTCTCCTTTCAAAAGAAACCAAAAAAAAAAACTAAAATAAAAGGAAATAAAGCATATTCTTTATCTTAATTACTTTCATTTGTTTCTTCATTTGTATGTGAAAAAAATAATAAT